>JARFIW010001700.1:377500-612500 GCA_036346225.1 Platerodrilus igneus
GCATATTAAAAGTATTGAAAAGCGTGTACAATGGACTTCTAGAGAAATCCATTAATAGCATAGATATATGAGATAGTCCGCATTATAAGATGAAGGAGCGTAAGTGTAAATTCAATTAAGGCGAACAGCCATCAATTACAGCAATAAATCTTGAAGATAAGGTAACGCGTAGATAAAGTAACTAATTAGTAGCTCCAGGTCCAGCTCCAGGTACTAGATTCTACTAGAGGACACGCCTATATTTTAAACCAATCAGAACGCAGGAGTAACACCTGGCCTTAATGTGATTATTCTAGACGTGTGACGTTGCAGGGCTTGATGCTATATAACCAATTGTAAGAGGCAGTTAATGGTCCGTTGTTGAATTTAAACGTCACCATGCTCATTTAACATGAAGTGATATTTGGTAGTGATGTATTATAGTAAACAGATGACTTTAATTGAAATTTTATTGCTGTTCTGAAGAAAGCAAATAATTACAATGTTTCAAAATGGAATAAAGAACTAAAATCAATTGAAATAAAAGCATATATGAAACTAGAATGGATTTAATAGTAAAGTGATGATAATATTTTAAACGATTTGGACGACCTTGGTGTATGAATTTCAAATGCAATTTTGATATTTAATGGTATTAATGCAAAAATTTCAACGATATGGAAAAAGACGACCAGCATAACTTATACGGTAAATAAAAAATCACATTGTTTTAAAACTAAAAAAATCGAGTTTCACTCAATAAGAAACAATAATTTTACCCTTTCAGTTTTCTTTTGCTTTAGAAAGATTACTTCTAATTAGCTTTTTTTTAATGCAGGCCCGTACTTGAAACTATGTTTCCTAATGATGGCTGAAACAGTTTTGAAACCGTAATTGAACCACCATATGTGATATATTGCTGAATGTAGAATTAATAATGCTTCAAAGTATATATTTTTAAAAACAGGGCCGTATTTAACAAAAATTAAGGTGATGATGATTTCTCGAGAACGCAACGTTGTACAGTGAAATTGATATTATCATGCAAAAGCATAATAAAATGTAGCTGCAAAGAAATGTTTTTCATTTTGTTCCAACTCCAATAATAATATTAGAAAACAATAAAAGAGAAAATCGAAATTTCAATTTTTTTAATTTCTCGAAAACCAAAGACAGTTTTGAACATTTTATACTTTCATATTAGCGACCTTTTAGTTCTTCAACTTTTTCTCCATTTAACCGAAACTGCATCTATTACTATTTCCGAGATCCTAATGATGGACAGCAGCAGCAGATTTTTAATTAATTAACAGCATAGCTAACATATGATGATAGGTTGGTACTTTTCAATTAATGTTTTGTGTTGATTGTAGTTCGCCGCACCATCACCAAAGTGATAGTTTCAGAAAGGTACTGCTCTCTTTAATGCGATTAATATATGTGTATTTAGTTATCAGGCTTCTAAAACTGGTATATAACTTATAGTGCAAGTTGCCTATTTAACCTACAATAGTGTATTGTGTATCTAGTAGTAAAACCAATACATTCCTGAACGACAATTGATATTTGCTGGTCGAGGCGCTCGCAGAGGCCAACAAGCATTGAGAGTCCGTGAATGTACTTTCACTAGAAGTGCACATACTATTTTTTTCTGAAATCTTAATCAATATGTTTGAAAATCCAAGAACTATTAGTGTATCGGTTTGCGAAAAGATGCATTACATTTATGCATTAAAATCTAATTGCTATGAAATCGTTTCCATGACAATCAAGACAAACAAACGTAGTTTATTTATTGTGATAAAAGTCAAATTTAGTATTTCTTGCAAGTACAAATATTATAACATCAATAAAAGGTAAAATAGACAGTGATGAAGATGCTGACGTGCTTGGGACACCACCAAACTTGGTAGACGCTGCTGAAAATGTAGTATTACACCTATTGCCCAGTAAATCCAAAGAAAAATATGAATTCACTTACAAACATTTTAAAACTTTTTGCGACGAAAACCATACGACATCTCGATCCCAAAATGTAATGCTTGTATTCTAAATTATCTACCAAGTTTAAGCCTTCTACGCTGTGGTCAAATTATTATATGCTGAAAGCAACCCTTATTGCTAAAGATGACATTAATATACCCAAGTATTGCAATTACGTGCATTTTTAAAACGTCAAAGTGACGTCTACAAACGAAGTCTAAGATTCTGTCCAGGGAACAAATTTAAACTTTTATTACTGAAGCACCGGATGACATACTTAATGAATAAGGTACTGTACGAATTGGGCCCTTTTAAATTGACCAGAAATTGATGTAGTCTGTATCTTTTAGGTCTCCCTGATATTTGGCGTTGCCGGTGCATGTCGTTGTGAAGAAGTGTCCCAATTAAATTTGACTGACAGATGATCTAGGCCTCAAGCTTCTGATTAGAATACCGGATACTATAACTAAAAAACCAAGATAATTTGAGATAAACGAAACATGCTTTTGTATAGGAAATATATTGCATGTTGTTCATAGAACTTTGAAAGTTGCCGATCATTTTTTAAATATTTAAAAGGCAAAGGTTGCAAGCAAGTAGTGGGTATACATCAATTTGGAAAAATGCCTCATACTGTAGCAAACTTTTTAAATTTACCCAATGCTAACGAATACACAGGGTACTGTCCCTCACAATTTTGTTCGACGCTGGGGCAGATTTATTTGCATTAAAACGGCATGGAGGGTGAAAATCCTCAAAAGTTCTTGAAGGATATATATATATATATATATATATATATATATATATATATATATATAGATAAATTCTATACAAATTTAGTAGACACAGCAAATAAAATATTTAAAAAAACACACCGACAAGTGTGCAGAGAATTACTAACTATAGACAGCAGTTGTGCCTCTAGTTTTTCTGGAAAAGTTCAGCCACTATTTCATGGTTGTACAAATTAGAACATTACTGTAAATATAAATAAATCATAGTTGTTGTACTGTACATGTAAGTAGTATAGGTGTAATATTTGAATAAAAAAAATCACTTTTGTATACTTTGTGAGATTGCATATTGGAGTGCATTATTTTGTTTAAAATGAGGATAAACACTGTACGAGCCTAGGCCAGAAAAGTACTTTCCCGTATTGTTTTTTGACGTATACTAGAATAGCTTACTTTGACGCTTGATTTTAAGCTGACATAATAAACATTCTTGATCTATTTCAGAAAAAATATTATCCCCATGATTTAAGCTTATCTAACTAGAGAAGATACATCATTTTACACAGAAAATGGAAAGTATCCTTCGGTTTTCAATCATTTAACACCCGTAAAAGTTGTAATTTTAAACCTCTAATCTAACGGAAACTTGAAGAATTCGATTTTAGTTCGGGGTAAATACATTTATTGAATATGTTGTGATTACTTACCATACGCGATTCAATTGGTTTTACGGGTTAGTAGTTAACTTATCTTATTTTCTTTAGTTTCGCATTCGAAACGGTATTGAGTGGCTGGTTATTTACGAGTGAAATCTACAGAATTTTTTAGCAACCACTCGATGTATTTTGAAAGCTCAATTTGAATATGAAGGGCATATGTAAGAAATAAGATCAACATTTTATTAGTATTAAAACATCAGCATTTTATTTTGCTCCGATATTCAATGTAATCTGAAATATTAGTCAACATCGAAGACATTCTGTTAGAGGGTTGTAACAAATACGTTCGGTACACAATACTAAGTACTAAAATACACGGAATAATCCGGAAGCAGTTGTCGACATCAGCGGTGGTCGTTTTGCCCCGATCAGCTTTGCAAACATTTCAGACAATGGTTGAAAAGTCGCAGCGGATTATTTCATACACATCAAGAGTAAAGGAAGCTAAAAGTACATTTTATATGGTTTATTAAATGCTCAATAGTTGTACCAAATATACGTACTAGTGCGCTCCAATTTAAAGTTCATATTCTGTTTATTTTAGAGTTGCATGCAGTTAGATACTTATTTGGAATGCAATTCATCTTTTCGTTATTTATTAGGAATTAACGTAAACCGTCATTAATCATTTCTATTATCGAATAAATAGTTTTGCAAAAATATAGAGTTTATGTATATATATAATATATATATATATATATATATACATATATATATATATATATATATATATATATATAAAGACAAGTTATTTGCAGTCCGCAATAAGAAAATTGTATACAAAGTAAGATGTATCTGTAAACAAACTCTTATGAAAATAATAAAAGCCATTGACAGATACAAATCGGGCTGGTAGTTATATAGCCATTAACAAAACATTAGCTTTATTACTTCACAGGGGAGGAAACATCCACTGACCAATGGTTTCGGCTTGTTAGCCTCATCAGAGTGGAATAGTTCCCAAGAACCCTATGAAGTAATCGAAGCTATTATAATGATATAATTTCGAAACAATCACTGTACTATGGCAAAAGTAAATAAAACCGCCATCAGGTGATAAAACACCAACACTACTAAAGTGTGGAAGTACAGAATCAATTCTGTACAGGGTGTGTCAGGTTTCGCAAAATGCAATTTTTAAAATTTTTTTTAAACGGTACCCTACAAATTTTATTGCTGCAATGGATAGTTCATTAAGTGTCCTTTCATTTTTGTTAAGCATTCCCTATACCTAAATCCATTACTTTCTGAGATATTTTTGATTTTCTTCAAATTTTAAGAATGTTTTTAATTTGCATAACTAAAAATAACTTACTATTGGAGAATATTATAAAACGATTAGTACATTTTGATTAACTACACTTATCCAATAACAATTTTCACTAAATATATAACAACCTACAATAATACGCTATGAACAGAATTCTGCGAGATCAACAATATGCATTTTATAGAAAATGTTCAAGCAGGAAATCAGGCAGGTTTTGAAAAAATAACAATTACAATTAAAATGTCATTTAGGTTTATTAATTGTAGTGTGTTGTCATTGGGATAAAATTACATGTTATAATGCAGGTTTAATTTGTATACGTCAAGTTAGACAACGTACATTTATTTAAAAATTGTAAATTAAAGCATTCGTAGAAAATCTACAAGGCAGAAGAGTACAAACAAGCTAAAGCAATCAAGGTTTTCAAAGAATAAAAGCTTGGGTAAATAAATAATTCGTATTAAGACTAGAAACGTTGGAACAACAATTCGGAATACTATGCTAACGGGCAGACTCAAGGTTTATAATAACAGACGACTATTTTAAAAACAGATCGATAAGACGAGGAGACAGAGAATCTTTAGTACACAACAAAGTGAGATGAAGATAACAGGTGGGCATATAACAAACATCTTTCAAGCGCGTGGTTAAACAAGTATATTTGTACAGGCTAATGGATGGGCGCAGATGCAACAGGTTTGTGTTACACGATATCGATTTTTCAAATAGGAAGGGAGCTTTAACCGTAGACAACATGGTAATAGTGAGACATTAAGAAAGACAAAGACAGGAAAAGTTGTTATAAAAGCAGGACTGCAATAACGATATAGACGCGCACATAGATGGCGTGCATTGGATTTGTTTGGGAGAATAAAGGAGGACAAAATTGATGGTAAAGTTAAACGGTTAGAAAACGTACGTAGTTTTCGTGCTAAAAGCGATGTGGAGTGGACAAATTCTCGGTTTTTGAAAGTTCGTTAGATGTTTGTATGGTAAATTTTTAGAATTGAGTGGCAATTTGAAGGTTTTCAAAGAATGGTTAACGAAAACACATGCAAACTAAGTGGGATTTAGAATATATAAGGAAGGCGGGAGTTAGATTTACTCTCTTATTTTTCGCTTTTATATTTCACTCTTATCATCCGACTTCTCGATGATAATTAAAAGAACATTATAGCTTTTAATACCGCGTACAGTGCAGTCCGCCGAAAATTATTACAAGTGTTTATAATGCACAAGTGGGTGCAGAGTAATTAACGGGTTGAATTGAAATAAATTATAATAATTAAAAGCTGGATGCTACGTTAGTAAAGGCGTTTATATTTTGAACGAAGGTGCTGCTGGTGGCATCATTAACTGGACGAAGAGGTGTGGTTTGGTTATTGTACGTACAGTCTGACGGAAGGCTACTTCAGATTGGCAATGGTATGGATGAACGAGTAAGATGGAGTAATGCAGGTACGAACAGTCTGGTGAAAAGTCATCTATGGAGGTGGTAATCCGAAAGAACACTCCAGGTAACGATTTTTGTTATTGAAACTGTTGTGCTGGTGCGTAGTTATTTCGATTTATGAGTGATTTGGTTATTATTTTTTTGGTAAAAATTTTTATAAACGAAAATTTAATTTTATGGACACATGTAAAGGACTATTTTCTATTATTAATCTGAGAGTGTAAATACTTGAATAATATGTTATCAATGTAAGAAGTAAGCGGGTCTCTGGTATAATTTGAAAATGCAAAAATTTATGCACAAGAAATAACAAGAGTAGATAAGCTACCTTCGTACAAGCGCAAAAAACCGGTTGTCTTATGGGATTTAACATTGGAAATTCTAAAGTCTAAAAAGACCATTTTTGGTAGATACAAAGGTCATTCACCCTACCATTGACCTGTCACATGCAAAAAAACGGTTTTCTTATGGAATTTAACACTGGAAATTCTAAGTCCGTTCTGGTCATTTGCATCAGATACAAAGGTCCTTCACCTCGGGAGATCCTAGATTCAAGATTCATGTGACTTTTGCTTATACGTTTTATATAGGAATTCTAGTGCAGCCCGATCCACAATCTCCCCCACTCTACCTCACCCTCTCCACCTAAATAAAAATGTGCATTCATTAAAATGTTTTATTACACATTGCACTCACATACATTGATTTTATATACATATTTTTTATGTTACATATATTGTATTGGTTTATCCGAATTAATACGCTACACATATATTGATTGCTTATATCTAAGTTAACATTATTTAAAGTAACATACCCAAATACTGCATTAACAAATAGCTACATTTACAATAGGCTTGGAGATACCAATTCAATTAACATATAGTATATAACTCTACATGTATTACATATAAATTAACATTTTATTTACATATTTACACTTATTTACTAGATGAACATATTTACACTTACATAGTACATGCATATATTAGAGTAATTTATTATAATTTAAACTGCCTCCTCAATTTCCATGCTCT
The DNA here is from genome assembly GCA_036346225.1 of Platerodrilus igneus. Taxonomy (NCBI): domain Eukaryota; kingdom Metazoa; phylum Arthropoda; class Insecta; order Coleoptera; family Lycidae; genus Platerodrilus; species Platerodrilus igneus. The sequence goes on from JARFIW010001700.1 coordinate 384,676, forward strand.
CTATGGAATAATGACCTATGGGTAATGTCCTGTATGATCCTGGTATTAAATATCTTTTATCGTCGTGTGAACTTAAAGCTATTTTATCTTGAATGATTGTATGAACATGATGTTTAGATGAGTGGATCAAATTTTGTGAAATGAACTTTTCTTTATACTCGTCTACACAACGAGCAAAGTCGTCAAATGTGATATGGTTTTAAAGACAGATTTTTTAATTCCCTTGACCTTTTTAGTTACACCGAAATTAGAAAGAGCTGTTGGCGGCATAGAAGTATCTTTTTGTATACGCAAGCGTTCAGCTTTCTTCTCTTCCGATGTTTTGAAAACCATCGTCGCATACATTTTGGATCTCAATCCGATAAAGTTTGTCATAATCTGTCCACTGTTCTCATCTTTCATCATTCCCAATACTTTTTTATTTACTAGAGGAATTTTATAGATGTTATGTTGTGGATAGTCTGAAGTATCAAAATATTTGTGACAGTCCCGCCTCATAACCTCATAGGGATCGCGGTTTATTATTTTATAGATAAGGCTATCGGTATCAGTATATAAAACCCTACAATCGTTTCCAAATGTGGCACTCATATATTTATAATGGAAGTTATAGATCGTGAGCTTGGATAAATCCAAGACACACATGCCCACGTATATCGGTTTATTAAAATAGATTTCTGATTTGTGTAATTCAACCAGTACAAGATTTTCATCAAATACCGTTAGATTTTTGAACAGAGGATTGAATATGCGAGCTTCGGCACCATACCTACCATCCCAAGTTTGAACTAGCTTAACATTACAATGTTTTCGCTTGTTCTCCATTGTTTTTCCAAAAACAGATTGTTCATTAATTTGAACAAATTTTTTTCGAATTCATTCTTTGCACGTTTCCGAAGCTCAGTATTCAGGTCAATGTAGGACATTAACCAACAACTCTGCTTAAATTTGAGAACTCTATGAATGGTTTCTAATTCGAGTCCATTTAACAACACCTGCTTCAGAGTCCTGTAGTGGATCACATATTTACATTTAGAATTCAACGTGGCCATTAATTTAGTATTTTGGATTCTCTCCACAGGTGGTCCTCCAGATCCTCCGGATCAATGTGTTCCGGACAGAAAGGAATATCTTTATGTAGGTCATGGATATGTTCAGGATACTTCAAATCAACCTCCAAGATATAACCTTCTGGAGCATCATCCGAAATTAAAGCAACATCGAGATCAGTGAGCGTTGTTTATATCGAAATACATTAGATATTCATCGGGTTTGGATGAATCATAAGTGGGTAGATATTTATTGTTAGCAGAAGCATGGAGTTCCGAACACACTTGACTAAGACCTCCTCGTATACCTTTCTCAATGAACAGGAGTTGACCAATATCAGTTAGTAGTTTCAGTTCCTGGCCAGTATGCTTCATCATCCCGTCCCAAGTATATCCAGGCAGTGTATAGTAGTGGGCAGGATCAAGTCCGTAAGTGGAATGACATCTTGAACGGAATTGTTCAAAAACTTCAGCCGACAACAATATGTCAGTTTCTAGGTATAAATCATAATATTGACTCAAGTTTTGAATATTAAATGTCGTCCATACTCTTTGAGGATGCGCATACTGCTTATTAGAGATTGCTTTATCTTCTAATGTATTATAAAATTGCTGCTGGCTAGGTAAGCAGATATTGTTAAACTTTGCAAAAGAATCAATGAAATCGTATGAATAGACACCTTTTTGAGTCAATAGTTGGAACTGTTCATCGTTTAAATGTGACAATCGGCGTTTTAACAGTGGATATTAGTCAGATATGGGGCAAGTGTGTCTAAGGAGGAACTCACGAAGCGGAAACTATCAATAAATCGAAAATTGACTAGGTTTTCTGGAATAAATTTAGCGAATGATATATACTTTTCTTTTGTTACCGGTAGCACATCTACACGGCCTTCTAAATTAATAGCAATATCTTTGGTGATAAAATGACTATCATAACCGCTTAAGTTGTGAAGAACGATGGGGATTGTTCGCGAGTCCTGATGATTTATATTACAACTAGAATGTGCTGGTCCTCTATAGTTGTCAGTTGGTATAAGATGGTCATGATCACGAATCTTTAGCTAAACGGTTTATTACAGATATAGCAGTGTGTTGCAGCTATGAAAGCAGTTTCCTGTTGTAGTGTTAACGGAGTCATATCATATGGGCACATAAAAACTGTTTCAACATCTTCTGCAAACTGTTGTAGTTCCTTTGAAAACCAATTTATGCAATCTTCACCACGATATGACCGATAAAACGATAACGAGTTATCATACTTACATTTAACATAATACCCTACACTACACGGTATATGTTCTTGGAACTTTTTAGTGTCTCCTGTAAGCTTCAAAAGACACTCTAAATCTGCATATATAACAAATGGAACTTTAACCTTGTTTCTAAAATTTCTAAAACGGAGGATTTTATTTTCTTCTGTAGGCAACCGAGGTACACCCAATTGTTTCATTTTACAATCATCGATATGCTTTATTAATTTTTCCTCTGTAGTGAAGTAGTGGAGACAACGATCACAAAAATGTTTCTTGGCATGATTAGAATTAAGTTGAGAAGACACTAATCGACTCAATCCTAGATCCATACATAATGGGAATTAAACGGTTCAATTTCATCATAGGTTTCCAAATACTCACTATAGTACTGGTTATGAATCATCAAGAGATTAACATGTTTGTTTTTGCTATTATCCGATATGAACAAGGGAACTATTGTAAATTTTTGATTGTTTAGTTTAAAAGTGTATATATTAACTGAAATATTATTCTGAGATTCAAAATTTGTAATTTGGTTTATAGTCATCGGAAACTGGATCCCTTTTAAGTTTAATATAGATGAATAATCAGGATATTTAGAGAGCCTTTGACGATCACGAGCGACAGGGTAAAGTGCAGATACTATAGACCATGCAAAACATGTCTGATCATTATTCCTTACGTTAATACACGCCTGTTTACGTTGTATTTGAGGTGGCAGCTCAATATATGATGAACCCCGCATGGGGTTGTACTTATTTATATTAATACCTAAATTATAAATACTTTTCAATGTCCAACCACTATCACGTTCCTGAAAGTCTTCTATTTCCGTTGTTATTGGTTTTGTAACGTTAGTATCAAACCACTTGTCCAGATCAGTGTACTTAAATATTGCGACGTTAGATGTTGTGAAGTATTTATACTCCCGTTTAACTTGAGAGCCAGAAGTAATCTCAAATTTACCGCAAAATCACGCATTTACCTTAATAGCCTCATTTTGTTTAAGTGTATCATGAATTCTTTTCTTGAAAACACTCTTACAATCTGCTAAAAAAGTCTTCACATCCTTGTGTTTGAGATTACTAATTACGCTCGTATGAATACGTCCTTTGAAGGCTGAGATGGAATCCTCCCAATTCACTCGGCGGTTTCTTTTTTTACATCAATTTCAGCACCGATTTTTTGTGCCACCTTCAATTGACTACGCAGGGTTTTTATATTTGCCAACGATGCTAATAGCTGTTGTTTTTCCCCAACAGACTTTGCATTCTTTATAGCACTTTTTATTCTGTTAACTCCAGTCCTGCATAACTGTAGTCCTTCATCAATCCGTCCATCATTATGACGTTGCACCAACCCAAGGAGGGCAGCAATATTTTTTATTAGTTCCAAGAAACGATTCATCTTGGCAGCTCAACGTTCTGCAACAAATAACACACGATCAACTTTTTACACTTAATAAAGACTGTTGTATGTTTTAAAGATAGACTTGTTTATTACAAGGCTGAATTAGAACTAACGCTCCGCTTGATGGTAACGGTTAATATACCCGCGGATGAGCTCATTTGGTGTGGGGACGGCGGCGGTGGGGGCAAGGATAATTATAAACTTAGACTATAGACCCGTGTTCGTATCGGTTCAAGCATGGAAACGTCCAGAACGTTTACCAAATAAGATCATAGAATGATTAAATTTCACTCCATTAGGCAATTTCACCCTATGAGGCAATTTCACCCTATGAGACAATTTCACACTATAAGGCAATTTCACCCTATGGGATAATTTCACTCTATGAGGCAATTTCACTCAATATGGCAATTTCACCCTATGAGGCAATTTCACCCTATGAAACAATTTCACCCTATGAGGCAATTTCACCCTATGGGGCAAGTTCACCCTATAAGACACTATCACCCTATTCTGATGGGGATAAATTTAGGAACTTTGCCATTAATGCACCCACAACCACACCTACTTCTGATTATGCAAATAAATGACTAGTTTAATATTGTTGCAATATCACAAAGCTATACGCAACAACAAACTTTAAATAAATTGTCCTTGAAACTTAAATGGATTTTATCATTACAGTGGTACTATATCTGGTTGAACCAAGAAACACAGCAATTAAGGCGATGACGAGGACAAAATCGATGTGAATCGGCATAGCTCTGACTCCCAGCAGGTAGGGTGTGATCTGTCTGACCGCAGAGTCTACAAACAGAATGATTGAATTAGCGCACACCCCCATACTTATAGTGTACCCCCAGCTCAAATAGGGAACTGAAGGTCATCTAATGCATGCAAGTCATTAAATAGACTAAATTGTGATTAATTAAAAAACAAGCGCACCGTGACGGGTATACCAAAAACAAATTGCAACAATTTAACCGAACTTGTTTGATGTGTTTTAAGACCGCCACGGCCATCATGACGGCCACCCCATCGCGGCCGCTATGGCCGCCACATGACGGCTACCAGCGGCCATGGGGCGGCCATACTTGCCGCCATGCGGTGTACACCATTGCGGCCACCATGTTTGACGGTTGCCATGGCGGCCACCACGTTAGAGCCAGGGCTGTCATGGAGACTGCTAAATACTATGTATTGTTTACTTATTGTTATGATATTTGAATGCAAGGTAGCACAGTGCATTAACGTTTACCTCATAGCCCAGTCACTAGACTTTAGATGTTGAGTTGGAACTATGCCGCAAGCACCATGGATCTAGCTTTGGTCAGAAGCGCATGCAAAGGGCAACCACACACTCAATTATCACAACATATTATGCAATTATAACAACATAGTTAACCAGCGCAAAATCATATTCTTTACTAAACAAAATATTGCTGTATATTTCGAAAATTACAACACTATCTCGGTCAAATGTTATTAATCAAGAATGTGATGATTATACAAATCGATAAAGCATACTTAAATATATTAATAATTCTCTATACAAAATATAAATATAACACATTTTCAAATTCGAAATCAAAAACCAAAACGGCACTAGATATAAATATAGCAATTACATCAATCGATGCGTATTACTAAAATAATGATATAATCACATTTACAAAGTTTTTATATTTTGCACCGTTTTCAAGTCATCATCAAAAAAACCCAAAACGGCACTACATACTAATACGACAATTGCTCCAATCAATGCGGTATATTCAAATATAAAAATAATTGTCTTTACAAAATTTGGTTATTTTTAACCGTTTTCGTGCTATCTGTAAAAACCAAAACGGCACTACGTATCAAAATAACAATTACACCGATCGATGTAGTATATGCAAATATGAAAATAATTGTTTTTGCAAAATTTAGTTATCTTTAACCGTTTTTGTGTTATCTGTATAAAACCAAAAAGGCACTACGTATCAATATAACAATTACACCGATCGATGTAGCATAATCAAATACGCAAGTCACTGTCTTTACAAAATGTTGATATCTTTAACCGTTTCCGTGTTACCATTAAAAAACCAAAAAGGCACTACATACCAATAAGACAATTACGCCTATGGATTCCTCATGCTCAAATTCGCAAATAATTGCCTTTGCAAAATTTAGTTATCACTAACCGTTTTTAAATTATCATCAAATAAACATTTTTTAACCATAAGGTCTTAAAACGCGATTATCTCGAAAAGTAAGCAAAATTTCGAAAAATAAATCGAAAAATCTCCCTTTAATAAAGTCTGGTTCTGATTGAATGAACTTGACCCATATAAAAAATTTCATCCCGATATTTTTATAAACAAAAAATTTAGAAATGACCTTAGGCATGCATTCAGAGCAAAGTTTTTACTTACATAAAAACGCTTTGGACACTTTATAATCGATATATTAACCATAAACTAATATAAAATTAAATTTGCAGGTTGTTACACGATTGTTAACTGAACAGAATGGCATTAAGTCAAGCTTTTTCTGAATATTTATTATCAAATGGATGGCGATTCAACTCATATGTCCATCTGATGGTACTTACAGCAAACATTAACATAATGTTTAATACGGAGTAGGAATCAAATTATAATGGTTACATTAATCACCACTAGATGGAGATTAATGGTGATTAATGTAACCATTATAATTTGATTCCTACTTCGTATTTTGTTTGTATTTCTGTCCATCTCCTCGGAGGTGTAAGGGACGGAAACTATTGAGTGGGTGCCCCGAAAATTTGATGATTATAAATTATTGTTAGAGGTTAACTGACAAACTATAATATAAAATCTGATATACGCAAATTTTAAAGCAAGGCTACACTGTGTTCATACATTGTAACACACCTATGACCTTGAAGTATATGCACTAAACTGTTATCTTCAAACAATATGAATTACAATTTTAAATATTTAAGTAGTACTCTACATGACTCGGAAAATCTACGCTAAGAAATTGCCCATGTCCCTTACGATATGCGCGTATGCTGCGAAGTTTTTCTTATAAATTATTTATTTTAGTCTGTGTTTTGTCAGTATTCTCTTAAAGTGAGAATATTTTTTCCTAATTTATATATTCTGGTACTGTACTTAAACACTACATCTCACTGTTGCGTAACTGTTTTATCAGTTTGATTCACAAAACGTTTTACTCATGATTGCAATCGGCTAATTCAAGCGCGAATGTTCATATATTTTTTCTTATTGATGGCGTTTTTGATGATATCATAAAATAAAAGAAAAAACACCTTATCAAAATTTTTTTTGAATTTGCTAGCATATTTGGATTCCAAGCTATATTAAATACTTAAACGAATAACTCTTGTACAAACCATCTACATAATTTGATGTTGATTTGTGTACATGATCCTGATTTTAAACGGCCGGTCTTGCTTTAGCGCTCTGTAAGTTTATATGTATACATCAAGATTAAAATCTTTATAATTTTAGTATTTTTTTATCATGGGCAAATGGTTCGCTATAAGTAGAGCTGAAAAGAACAATTTGATCTGTACCCACTGGCAGTAATATAAACAACAAAAAAACGAAAATACTACGTCACAAATCTACAATATCGATGTTAAGCAACAACCAGTTTGCTAAATTTGCAATATAAATATGCTACAAAAAAAAACCAATTTGCTAATGCACGTGTTCCTGAAGCTAGTAGTGGTGCTATATTTATCACTATGATACCTTTCTAGGATTAAATAAAACTAATTGTGGGAAATAGGGCAATTTGGTAAACTGCACAAATAAATTTGTCAAATTAATAGATTATATTTTACAATATGCTCAATTGTCATACAATTAGCAATAAAGGGTAGTATACATCGAAGAAAATGTATTGCACAACATAAATGGTATATTGTTCACTTAGTAAAGAACGTAGAAATAAGTATAGTCACGTGTAAGTAAAAGACTGAAAGGTGTGGAAGGCGGCTACTAATATGTCTAAAAAATAGTTATGAACGTAGTTTCAAGTATGTAACTAGATTAATTCAATTTTGAAAATTCTACAAACAATTCGAAAGATGAAAGAAAAACAATTTTAATAATTTTTTTGTACTAACCTTGCATTTGAAAAAAGAAATGCTCGAAAAGGAGGTATTTATTTTTGACTGAAAAACGCCCAAACGAGGTACCTCCACAAGCACACGAATTTGATGGTTAAATAGGTTTAAAATTGTGCATTATACAAACGTTCCAAGCTTTCAAATTATTATGCAGTCGAGACGATAGCATTTACGCTTATGTCTTTTAGAAGAAATGGCAATGGAGAGTAGTTTATTTTGAACTTGGATATTATAAGAAGAACAGGACAAATAATTAAGATGTTCACAATAATATAAGGAAGAAAAAGACTGTTATCGCATATGGCAGTTTATTTTAACGTAATTGTTTACTACCTAATTTCGGCCATTTTGTGCCTAGTTGTATTTTATTGCTAGCAGTTTGGAAAATTAGTAATTCTGTTCGAAGTACAATAAAATGGGTTGTTTGTTTTATTTTCTACAATAGAGCGTACAAGCGATATGGTTACTTTATATGTGTCTCAGAACTATTTAAGCTTGGTTTGATGAACAAGTTTTGCTAGTTTGCTTTTATAAGACTGTTTCTATAATTAGCATTTGAATTTTCGATTAATTAATTCCGAAACTAGCATGTTTGGTCAAAATCCGACCGAATCTTTGTTTTCACTTTAACAGTAACTTGCCAACTTTAGCGTTCTTCGTCAATATGCATCGCACCATACGGGTGAATTTCTAGAGTATTATTGAAACTTTTAAAGAAAATGTGAAGTAGAAAAGAACTTTAGAATAACAATATGTCCATTACATGTTATAATTATAATACTAATGTGTTTTTTAGGAAACTATAAGGATGAATTTAATAATGCTCCGTTTTAAATCAAAGGAAACCAATATGAGTAAGCCTTGCTAGAAACATAAGTCCTACTTGGATTTATATTTCAGATATTTCGCTTGTATTTTTATTTCTGAAGAATACCTTTTTTATAGACGAACAAAGCTTTTTCATAAACCTCTAGCTTTGTATTTCTGGTATGAATACTTCTAATTGATTAAAACAACGATTGGCTACTAGAATAATCATGAATAAGTGCACTAGCAAAGCGCTGATTGTATATATGTATTGTGAGCTCGTTGTTCTCCTGGATAGGGGCGAAGGGATTTAATGGGACCTCTCTGCGCCCCCTGCTTAATCAATATCAGTAGTGCCCCAGCACTTACACAGCCTCGCCTGCACCCTGATTGCTAATTTAATAATATGCACACCGCCAACTCTTGTTTAGTATGCGAAATCAAATTTGAATATAAGTGTACATGTTTCTAAGTGCACTTGCACTGATGTGCGGATGAAAGATACATAAAATGTTAGGTGTTATGGGTGTTTATTTATACCCCGTGTTATTAACCAAATGTAACTATTCTATTTTGTGATAGAATTACGATGACAATGCAACTAATGCTAATACGTCAGTTCAGAATTATATTTCAAATCGCGGTGTTAGAGTTAGACAAGAATGAATTATTTGGAAATTCTCCAGAATACTTATTTGGGTGTAGGGGTTAAGGAAAGCTTTGTTTCGCTTACCCAATTTAAGTGGCAAAATGCTCACAAGGACATAGACAACTTCGCGCTGTAAAATTTGTTGCGATAAAAAGTTTAAATCTTTGTTTTTACTGAAAAATGCTAAATGCCCAAACCGTTGGGAAAATAATAATAGAAAATTTTTTTTGTGAGTTGATTGAAATGTGTATCTTTTTGAAACGTTCAAATCTAGTACACATATGACCAAAATTATCCTATCTAAAGGGAAATGGTGTTAATATAACTAAGTAAATGGTGTCTCTCTGAATAAATTGAAGAATTGTGAATTTGTTGTGAGCTTTTGATGCAAACTTTCTTCGTTAAAGATTTTCTACAAAATTGAGAAGGTAGAGATTATAATGGAGGACAGTAATATGTAAACCACAATTATAAAATGTATGCGCTACGCAGTTGATGTTCATGAAATCTATGTCGTGATCGACAAGCATCTGGAGCGATTTACTGAGAAGTTTGCAAACTGTTGGAGGTGCTGCATTACTGTTCATAAAGAACTCCATGTTAACAATAAGTTTGGTTAAAACATCAAAAACAATGAGTAATTACATGATCTTTACATTAACTATCACCCTTCGTGTATAGGAATATAAATACACGCGATGAAATATTCTACAAGTGCTATAGGAATAAGCCCGAATCTTACGAGTGTCGTTAAAAATTGCTGGTAAAAGCTTTTACTACTATGTTTGCATATAGCTCATCTTTGGAGGGTCCAGATCTACTAGCAGGCAAATGTACAATTAAAATATGTATTTCTCGGATTGGCTTAATTCTTTTTATACTAATTTAGTTTCTTTGAAGGCAATCGTATACTTTTCTTCTTGGATACCGTCTTATCGAACAGTACCGTATACATATTCTTTCAGGGCCGTGCCACAGGGTACATCGCACCCGGGCGGTAGTTTCTAAGTAATGTCTTTGATATATTTTCGAGCCGCACTTAGTAATATAAAAATTAAAAAGAGGGTTTTAAGTAAAACAGAAACTCATGCGCTTCTTTTTTATACAAACTTAAAGTTAGTTAACATTAACATAACAGTAGTAGGATTGGGGGATACGAGCACAGCGCCGCCGCCACAGCGCCGCCATCTAACTTAGATTTTACATGTAAATTCCCATAAGGAGGAACTGCGGGGGAGGGATTCCCTCCTTGCTCCCTCATTGTGAACCTCTCTGCGGGGGGGATTTCCTTCTTGTTTCATTTTTACCCCCATCATCCCTACCTTAAAAATCGATAACCTAACCCCTAAAATTTAGGACCAACCCTTACAGTCACCATATAGATAAGATCACCACTTCGCTATGCTCTAGTTTCGGCTACTTTTCCTAGGTCGTGATGACGTCATAGCCTTTTATAAATAAAGAGCAATGTAATACTATTCTAAAATTTTTATTTGGACATTATACATAACAAAATTTTAAAATATTTAATGCCAAGCATAGAGCCAAATAAACTTAATTTTAATACAAAGTTATACACAGAAAACAATCCTTTCTTTATGTTTATTTGGAGTGGTCTTAATTTTATTTAATTTTATTCGCAGCTTAAAATTTAAATCGACACCCAAGTCCTCTATCTCCTTTTCTAGCCAATAGTTTGATACATAGAGACCATCTAGGTTTTCAAATTGCAAAATGTACCAAAGTTTGTCTGTATATATAAAGTCTTTGATTCCACTGACAACCAGATCCATTCCTTTGCAGTTTGTGACAATCTTTTAATCGCCGCTCTCTCACTATTTCCTGCATACGTATCTTGTTAGCTTGATCGACTTCTTCTTGTAGGTATTGGTAAGAATCCTTATTTTCCCACTCACTGTTGCGTAGTTGCATGTGCACCACTTTTGGAAATATATGGTCGTTATAGGTTGCAGGACCCTCGGTTTTAAATTATCCGAAAGGTTCTTTACTAGGCAAATATACAATGTTTAGCGGAACCTCTTTGCGTATGGTGTACGCCAAGGTTACAAAACCCGCATTCCTTAGTTCGTCTATGTTATCTGCCATTTTAATAAATACGTTTTTAGAATAACCTTTTAAAAAGTATACGGATTTAGTACCATCCTTTTTTGCAATGACGTCTACATAACTAAAAGAGTCTTTCTTACTAACCACAAATGCATACAGCTTGTAGAACCCGGATGTATCTAAGTCAGTCCATCGGCACATAAAATAATCTTTTAATTCTTCCTCATTTCTCTAATAAGATGTTCTTTGTCTAACACATCTTTGTATTGTTCGCGTATTGTCGCAGTGTTTTCCATGTAGTCCAACTTTCGCTTTTTTGCATCCATTTCCTCTAATTCCAGTTGTCTTTTTCTTCCACTTACAGCGTATGGTATGCATAATGGGGCAATTTCCTTTAGTGTAAACGGATAGAGTTTACTGCCAATATTTACGCGTTGTCCTACAACCTCTGGGCGAATGTTAGGCGTATTTATCAACCCCAATTCCGAAATGATTATTTTTTTAGGAATTGTAGAATATGGTGTTGCAGATTGTGTAAAATATATACTACCTGCTTTAATGTAGCACTTGTGTAAGATTTTTATTTTATCTTGGTTGTCTTTCTCCTCTACTATCGCCAAATAATTTACAGGTAAGTAGTTAAAACTAAAAGCCGAAAGCACATACTTTATCAATTTTTTCCTTTCCTCTGGTTTTTAGGACAACCTAATTTGCAAGCCAGTCAATTTCTTTGAATTGCTATTCCCCCAATACACGTACTGTAGTAGGTTATTATACACTATACAGCAGCTATTTTATAGCTTCTCCGATAGCTTACTTCACATTTTGGCAAGTGGTACCGAATACATTGGCGCTTTTAGGAAGTATATATTATCTTCCAATAAGTTTAAACAATCGTTTAAGGGATTATATACCCTTTCCGCACTGACATAGTTTCCAATTGTACAGTTGTATATTGTCGTTTCCAATCGCGCAATACCATGTTCTTTGGCCAAAGTAGACGCGAATGTTTCTCTTAAACGTGCATCTGAACAACGTAAGAAATCTAGCATAATATGATTTCCAAGTTGTTTAGTAACACCAGGACTTGTTGTCTGACACTCAAATTTGTTGTATATCTTAATTCTTGCATTAGTTGTTAGCCATCTTAAACAATCGATTCTTACAGTTTTATCGTTGTCAACTATAATATTGCAGTTTTCTTCGGATATATGTAGGATGTATACTGGATATATGTCGGATGTATGTCATCGGATGCGAGAGGAGAGAGAGAAGGACAAAATAGGGTGGAAGGATGAGGGTTTAGGTTAGTTTACGTTGTTTGGAGATAGGTTAGTCGGGGTTGTCTAGAGTTAGGCTAGGTTAGTTGAACTTGTGCGGACTTAGGTTAGATAGCTGAAGAACTTGATAGGTTAAATCAGTGCCGCGGCGTTGACCTAACTTATCAATTTTTCTTACTATCTAACCTGAGTCTGTACAGGTTCAACTACCAACCATAACTTTTGCTACAAGGGCGAATATGAAGAAAACTGCAATATTATAGTTGACAACGATGAAAATGTGGGAATCGATTGTTTAACATGGCCAACAACCAATGCAAGAATTAAGATATACAGACCACGTTTTTACCGGATGATGTAATCGCTATGTCTATGTCAATTTACGTACACATTCTAGGTAAAGTTCAAATTACTTACGTGATATGTATGTCTCGGAATTTCAACTCAGGATCTACCATGTGGTAGGGTTGTCGTGATTACGCCCGGTTGAACATCAAATTATTATCCGTTGCTGAACTGCTTATTGCATCTCGTAGGGGTTTGAAAGGAAATAGGTAGAGGAACGATAAGGGGAGATAAAGGGAAACTACATTCCTTCTTTTTTAAAAAAAACTACACCGCACTTGCACACTTGTTGCTTCGTCCATGTCAAGTTGCTTAATGTCGCTTCCTAGACACACGCACTTCCGTATCCCTTCTGCGCAGACTCAACCGTCACCAACGGCGAAAGTTAGCGTATCATTTCAAAAATACGCGGCAATTAACCTACAAAGTATCTCCTAACCTAAAACATTATACATGACCAGTTTGGCATGTAACAAACGACCATATATTCCCAAAAGTGGTGCACATGCAACTACGCAACAGTAAGTGAGGGAATAACGATTCCCTCCAATACCTACAAGAAGAAGCCGATCAAGCTAACAAGATACGTATGTAGGATATAGTTGGAGAGCCGCGATTAAAAGATTGTCACAAGTAGCAAGAATTACACGAAGAAATGGATCTGTTTGTCAATGAAACCAAAAACTTTATATATACAGACAAACTTTGGTACATTTTGCAATTTGAAAACCTAGATGGTCTCTATGTATCAAACTATTGGCTAGAAAAGGAGATAGAGGACTTGGGTGTCGATTTAAATTTTAAGCTGCGAATAAAATTAGATAAAATTAAGACCACTCTAAATAAACTTAAAGAAAGGATTGTTTTCTGTGTATAACTTTGTATTAAAATTAAGTTTAAATGGCTCCATGCTTAGCATTAAATATTTTTAAATTTTGTTACGTATAATGTTAGAATAAAAATTTTAGAATAGTATTACATTGCTCTTTATTTATAAAAGGCTATGACGTCACCACGACCTTGGAAAAGTAGCCGAAACTAGGTAACCGAGAGCATAGTGAAGTGGTGATCTTACCTATTTGGTGGTTGTAAGGGTTGATCCTAAATTTTAGGGGTTAGGTTATCGATTTTGAAGGTAGGGATGATGGGGGTAAAAATGAAGCAAGAAGGAAATCCCTCCTCCACAAGGAGCGAGCAAGGAGGAAATCCCTCCCCCGCAGATTCTCCTTATGGGAATTTACATGTAAAATCTAAGTTAGATGGCGGCGCTGTGCTCGTATACCCCAATCCTAGTACTCATAACATTCTTACTTGCACCTTGAATAATTTCGGAGTTCGGGTCTTTAAAAGGTAACTTACTAACATTGTATTTATAGCGTTGACTTATCAGTTAACGATAATATAGTTGTGAGTCTTTTAAATACACGTGTTTAAGTGTGGAAGTGTATCATTGTTGTCTTTAGAAATCAGTCTGTGCAAATGAAAGTGGATGTTGCGGTTATTTTGCAGATATGTCAACAGTTCCACAAGAAAGATCGAATAGTATTGAATTAATTTCAATCGACTAGGATGTGTGAAGGTTTGCAAAATATACAAGATTTAATAAAAGATTCTGCTTAAAATAAAGCAAGACACCAACTTTTTAGTAAAAAATGTTATAGTATATTATTCTTCTGCTTAATTTGTTCATTCCCAATGTTATGCTTTTTGTATATTTTTTCATTGTAATGTTTGTTAGTGTTAGGATATTTTTTTTGTTTTTTTTTGTAATATACTGTGTTTTTAATAAAAAATATATCTTTACAATGTGCGTTATTCCACTATTAAAATATGAATTGTCTTTAGAGGGCGGTAAAATTCTCACTATATCCCGGCATCAATATTGGCTGGCACGAGCCCTGTATTTTTCAGTATCTACCATAAATCGCCTTACTGTTATACAATAGTTAAACAACTACAGGTGTTGGTTTTGAAATATTTTCGACTAATGTTGATTGTGCAAAAGGATATATTGGAAAACTATTCATTTGGCAAGTGTTTAAGTGTTGGGGATCTTGGTTGTCGCAGACTGCTTAACCCCCTTCGCATACCGTGCATTTACATTTCCAATGCTCCACCCGAAGGTGCTACATTGGCCAGGAGGCGAGTTTTTTGTTGTCTGGAAATTTAGAATTTTTCCGAACTCTTGCCGTTCCAGGCAAGGTAGGGATCTTTAACGTGCGTGACAACACTAACACGGGAGGGATCTTTAACGTGCGTGAAAACACACACACGAGACCTCCATTTAACTTCTCATCCGAACGAGGGCGTAATTTTTGTGAAAAATGCTCTCCTGCCATTTTTCAAGCAGTCGGCCGTGTCGGGATTCCAACTCAGGACCTTGGGATCCGTAATCTTACGCTTACTACATTGATCCACGGTGACATCGCCCCCCCCCCCCCTTCTTCACATACCACTGAATATTGGGAAAATAGGGTGTAAATTTGTAAACAATAGAAAGGTAACCGAACTGCATCTAACTAGAAAGATCAGCGGCTATGTTCGAGGACAACAAACATAGAAATAAGGAGAAAATTGTTGAAAGCGAATGTGTGGAGCACAGCTAGGGGCAGTAGGAGAAGCAGACAGAAAAACAGTAAAAGCCTTTTGGAATGTTGTGCTTCGGTTGAATGGCGATGATAGCATGGACAGATAAAGTTAACAACAGGAATGTGTTTAGTGAGAGAAGGTGGATAGGGCTATAGGTCTCCTTCTCCCTGAAATTTTATACAAATGGTATTTTTTGTTTGAAATGAGGGAAGTATAAATGTAGTCTCTTTTCTTAAGATTTGGGTGTTAAATTAAAAGGCTTATTTGCTCTTAGATATATATTATAAATAATTTTCAGTCAAGAACTGGAACCAATTAACAATTTGATATAAAAGATAAAGAATTTATTTGAAATATCAAGCTTTCATAGGTGTTCTAAAATAGCCGAGCGGGTATTCTGAATACTAATTTTTATTTTTACTACTTGGACTTCATTTGGCTAAAAATTGAACAAATGTAAAAGTGAGAAATAGCCTAAAATTAAGAAATTTAAAATCGTTGTAAAAAAGTTGCATCTAGATTATTAATTTCCCGTTGAGTTGTCCATATTTTAAACAAATTTTCAGTTGGGTATAATAATTGGAATATATAAATTCATCTATAGGTGAAAAGATAAAGGGTAAAAACCAGAATTGTTCATTCTTCTATTTTTAGTAACTTCAAAATTACTTTAAACAAATACAATTTGTTTTCAAATTATATTAAACTGAACCGTACACTAAAATGAATTGAACATTATTATGTTACGAATTAAAATATAAACTCCAAAAAGTGGGTAAAATATTATTTTCCGCAGTGTACAATGGCTGTGGCAGTCAATGCGGTTTCTATTAAAAAGAATACAAGTTTATACATGATAATTTAAAATTGCTGTAAATATTACACATTTAAGCATATCACTTTAGTCTACGTAAAAAATTGTATAAACATTTTAACACCATTTTTGGATATATTTAAAAACAAATAAGTTATACAAATTATTAGTAGAATATCAATAATTGGCTGTAATCTGAAAACAAAAGAAGATTGGTTGTTTCTGATCTTGTCATTGAATTGATCTCAAAAAACGACCTTAAACGCATAAACAGTTTTTTTTGCATCTTTACTAATAACAGCGTTATTAACAGCATCCAATTTAGGACACGCTGAACTTGTTGATTCTTTAATATTTCTCTGTTATCGCCAAAAACTTGTTGCGAATTTTAATGTGTTTATTTGTTATTACTTGAAATTTTTTAAAAGTATTTATTGGGTGTAGTTACACGCTAGGTGATTTTCTATTATGTATCCTTTCACATAGAGGTGCATGTAGCACGAATATGCAATAAATGGAAAGGCGGTTCATTATAGAAATAGCTTTCTATGCTTTCCGTTAATATAATCTTATGTGGCTTCGAATACCGACATCACACTATTCATGATAATTTAGGAATTAATCAAATATGCAAATAATAGATCTTGAATAAATTCGTGTTCATGTTTAATTTATGAAAACAATATTTACTTTACTTGATTATTTTGTGAAAAGATGTACAACGTATATACGATGAGCAAAAAATAACGATCACGAATCACGAAATTTGGTAATACAGCTGCATTAGCAATCTGAATATTTTAAACTGGCAAATGCGTAGCCATCGAGTTTAAGTAATAAATTAAAGTAAAGGGTAGTGGTTTAACATCAGGGTGCAGGATACTATAATAACTAATTATTAGTTAAATTGCGTGCTGTTTGCAATTATCCTTCAAAGTTAAAAATCAGGTTGGTATATGTTGGCTGTTAACTTGATTATATTCAGCCATTTAGTTATTGATAAATTTGATTACGCAGTAAATCGAGTGTTTGCATCTGCGTTATGCATGAGCTGCTATTTTAATATTTAAATTTTAAGAACCTCATACTCTATTTCCATACATTTACAAAAGCTCAACAAACTCTACAAAGCCAGTAAACAAAGGTTCAACAAGACTATGATACGATGTGTTAATATTATTATCAAGCACTTTTCAGTTGATGAAAAGCTGCATTTGAAGTTATTAACACGTACTAAAACCTAACATTATTAAGAAAGCTTTGTATATTTCTAACGTGGGTGCTAAACCTTTAAAAACGTTGAAAACTATCCGAGTTGTAACGAATAAAAGGTATGGTTAGATATTCTAGAAAACGAGTTTTATATTAGTAGTTGAAGATGAATGTATTCAGCGAACAAAATCAAGGGAGAAATGTTTTTATTAATTTATGAGACGTAGCAATTGAGAGAATGTGTAAGTAGTAACAACGTAACAATATAAATAGAGATTAAGACGGTAGTGAAACATTAGAAAGACAATTAAAGACTTAAAAGGTCACAATGTTTATTAAAAAACTGTAACTATATATTAATCAATCAGGTTGTAGTATTTAAGCAAAGAATAGTCAGAAATTAAGAAGTATGCATGTGTTGCAAAATGAATAGATATAAGTAGTAGTTTTAATAACTAAGTAGATACAATGTATCAAAACGGTAAAAACATAGAAGGTAGAAATATTAATATAAAAAATGTTGTTATGGATACGAGTAGAGAATTAATATTAGAAATTTTTGATTTTGACAGACCGTTAATGTATTGAAAAACGTTAGCGGATCATTAGATGACTGTTTAGCAGTAAATTGTGGCCATTTAGAATATTTTAAAAAATAATTATTTGCGTCTATTTTTACTGGATTAAATAGACTTAGCGTTGTCTTCATTTAATTACAATTATTTTAACTTGTTAAATGTTTCATACATGTTCTTTTTCTGCTTTAATGTATAATATGCTATTGTATCATCATCAAACTGAAAGGAGTTAATGTCATGTTTTATGTATGTGTTCAATGTAAAAATCACAACTTACTTAAGAAATGCACTAATTTTTCAGCAAATCTGGTTATTTTTCAAAACTATTAGTTTTGCGGCCATTTAGTATATACATAAATGGAATGGATTTAATGCTTTTACGATCTACGAAATATTACACAGGGCGCTTTATTTAAAAAAAACTAAGTTTTGCCTATGAAATTATTCTGAACTTGTGTCTTTATGAAAATACCCTGTGCATGAAATTGAACTTTCTTTTTCCACATATTTTAGCCACTCTTCATCTTTGTTATTGCAGAACAATTTCATTTAGATATTATTAATCAAAGTATATTGAGATCGTGTAACATATTTTTTTGACGTCCATAAATGCGTATATTCTTTGGTCACAATATTTAATGCGACACTTATTCAAGCTAGTAATTCTCTAATATTAATTACTATTCAGTTATTTACCTTATTATCCAATCACGAGTCGAGTACTATTTAAAACAAATAATTAAGACTCATTCTTTAACTAATGGTTACTTGAACTATGATTAGAATGGCATGCGATATTTGGTTGTCTTATTAGTTCGTAAATTCGTATTCATTCGCTCTCGGATTTTCATTGCGATAGCAGCAAAATGTGTTTTGAAAGGAACCGATCGAGCGATATGAGAATAGCCATCAAAGTTGTGCCTTCAAGTGCTAATTCCACTTGACTCTAATTATTCCCTGTTAGCAGTAATCAGGTAAGATTACTTATTACTTAAAACTAAATAATTGAATTGTAGCACTCATCGAAAATCAACTTTAAATTTCTAAGAAATTATGTGGTCTCGTTTCGTTATAAAGGAAAAATATGGCGTCCTTGTGCAAGCTGTTTTGCTTTGGTAGTTCGTGAAACACGAAAACAATCTCTGTTGAAGAATTATTTACATAAGGGAGAATCATGTGTAAGATTATCTACACTTTCATTAGTTGTCGTTACAGAAAATTTCTGCCATAAATGTTGCTTGTCCATTAATTGTAAGTCGAAACATATGGCGACAGCAAGGTGCTTTTCTTGTGACGTTTCATCATACGCTTAACAGACAAAGGTAAGCGATTAGTTTTAGAACGTAACCTGGAACAGATGTTTTCATAGAAGTTGTTAAAGAGACCAATGTTCATATTTAGGTGAGTACATTAAACTTGACGTTTGTTTACATTAAGATGGCAATAAAAATTGCTGTTTGGAAATAATAATATTATCCACATTACTGTTTACATTAAGCGTCGTTTAGGTTATTACCTGTAATTATAAAGTCTATTAAGTAAACTTACAAATTTATACTTACAGAAATTAAAGTAGTTCTAATGTTTAAACATGATAAATACCCTTAATTTTGAACTAGAAATACCAGTAGTAACTGTGAACCAAGATAAACAGATCTGAGTATCAAATGGGCATATTTGAGGTTATGTTAAGATAATTATCGTACTTTCATTTAAATTTTATATATGTATATACTTATGTCTAAAAGATTAGACAATCCTTTTTATTGTATATTTTTGTAAAAGGTTTTTGAGCAAAAAAGAATAATTATTAATTAAAGGAATATCACTTGAGTAAAAATTAGCTGTTTTATTTTGGGCAAGTGCGTCCAAAATAGGGAAACTAAATTAAAATTCATAAATCTGTTCTGTTAAAAAGAGTAAGACTACTAGCTGTGACTTAAAAATCAATTACTTGAACAGCGTTTCTAAGAAGCTTGGTCTTTAATCTCCTTTTAACGTGTACATTTAAATATCTAATATTAATAATAACCTTTTTCTCTTTACAATACAAGGTAGCAAGAGTGCATCTCTTGTGTTCTTTATTTATTTTAACAATAGCGTTTTCTTTCAGATCCTGCGTTTTCACAGTTAATGCGATATTTTCCTCTGAGGGTTTCCAAGTTCTCCTTTAGAGTACCCCTTGCCTTCATTAAGCCTAGGACTTGGTGGCGCCTCCCCGCACCCCTTTATTTTTTGTAGTTATGCTTCAGTTCCAAATTGTTGTTCTAAAACCCACGGCCATTCTTCATAGCTCTAGGAATAGACCCCTAGCTTAGTCGGAAGGTTTCCCTTTCATTAATCACAGGGATTTCGAATTTATTTACACGCACAGCATAGAGAGAAAATTAATTAGGTAACACTGGTGCCTAACGTTCATCTGTATCGAGTGTAATTAAAAAGCATTACAAACGTAGCAGTTTTCGTAAATTTTTATATTAGTGTATTTAAAATTTTTTAGGAGTATGCAGTAGTGTGCATTATATAATTTTTATTAAAGACATTTTTCATATTAATCGCACTGTTGTTGCGCAAGTTTTGAACGAAAGTATAATGCATCTATATCACCTAAAAGAGATACATATTGTAGTAAATGAGATTTTAGACTTTTTCATATTAATGTGCCACCTTGTGTAGGGTTTCACAGAATTGATTTTTTGATGGTTGGCCGCATTGTTGCTATTATAATAATATTTCTGATATCGGTCATGTTCTTGAAACATATTGCCAAAATTTCGCACAAATCTGTCCTATATATTATATTTCACACTCATTTAAAGAAAATTACTTGCGTTGTGTAAAAATATGGATCACAAAGATTTCAAAGTTGTAATTAAACATATTTTTCATGCTCAAATGACATTAAAAAACTGAGGAAAGATGCAGAGATATTCTGGTGAATGTTTCGTCTTAAATGACCACGGAAGATGCTGAACATCTGGAGGCCGCCATTTAAAGTAAGGGAAAGTCCGTGACTGTAAATAGCGATTGCCGCCGCCGGTTGAAAATGTGTGAAATTATCACAGTGAACACAGTTTGCACGAACAGTTAAAAAAAATAGATATCTGCAAGATAGATGCTGCGTTTGCGTAATATTCATAAAATGCTAGCTCGAGTGACAATTTTAAAATACATTTTTTTATTGGAAAATTACTTAGTTGTCAAACGATCCTCGTACTTAGTGAACGGGATCAATCCTTATTATTGGAAGAAATTCCATCCCTTAGATCTCCTAGTGAATGTTTTTCATTTTTAACTGAAATAATTTGCTTTTAGTTTTAAACTATGTACAAATGGTAATTTTGAAAAAAAATTGAATACTCCAGAAAGTGTAAAATTACTCAAAAAAACTAAACTTTTTGACGTATTTTTTCTTTATATGATTAATGCTATTTTTTTTGTCAAAAACTTGATGGTATTCTAAAATTCTGAATATATAATAAAACCTTTTAATCACAAATTATTTAAATTAAATACGTATTTGGACTACTATGTGATTATAATTAGTAGTAAAACTTAAAAAATAAAGGAATTCTTCAGGAATCCTTTTCAGGACATTCGCTTCATCGCGCATGCTGAGTTGAACCTTTCCAAAAGACAATTGACTAATGTTACTTCGAACATTTGAGGATAGCCTCTTCACCTGACAGACTTTAATGCTAATACCAAAATTCAATAAATTATACCATTGAGCAGAACCAACATCAACTTTATAATCTTATTGGTTGTTATGCCAGTAAAGGAAGTACTCCAGAGGAAACTATGTGTCTCTTATTAGTAGGGGATCCTTTGTGTAACACATAGAACCCCTCCTAAATACTAATAAAAACACATAGCTTTATACGACTTTCTTTCTCTTTTGACCTAACAACTAAGATTGAAACATTTGCGTTGGTTGCGCAAAAGCAGTATAAATTGGGCGGTTTTAAATATTAGGATTACAATTCACTTTATGCTATACAAGGGTAAGGTGAAAAGTTCTCGGCCTGACACAGAGATAGCGTTTCAATCAACAAAAATTTGTGCTTCCCGCTTGCGTGCACATGTCATTAGTTCGTATGACAAGTTTCAACCTGCTATCTCACGTAGTTTCTTTGCACGAATTTTTTAAAGCAGACGTCTCTTACGTGTTTCCTTAAGATGGATAAACTTGGATATTGCGCGGTCATAAAATTCTTCGTTTTGGACGGATTAACCCCTCAGGAAATTCATCCGAAGTTGACAAAAGTTTACGAACTCTCCCCCTTCCTTGTCAACCGTTAAAAAGTGGGCAGCTGAATTTAAACGTAGTCGCACGTCTCTCGATGGTGACCCACATGAAGGACGACCAAAAACCGCAACCACGCCCGAAACGATCGAAAAAGTGCATGATATCGTGTTGGACGGTAGGCGAGTGAAAGTGAAGGAGACAGCTGAGGCTGTAGGGATATCGGACGAAAGAGTGCGAAACATCTTACACAAAGAGTTAGAAATGCGAAAGCTCTGCTCAAGATGAGTGCCGCATTTGCTGAATGTCGATCAAAAGCAAATGCGAAAGCGAGTTTCGCATCGATGTTTGGCCCGGTTCAATAAGGATCCGAGCGATTTTTTGCGGCGATTTGTCACTATAGATGAGGCATATGTTCACCATTACACGCCAGAAACGAAACAGCAGTCGAAGCAGTGGCTGAAAGCCGGTTGTTCAGGGCCAAAGAAAGCGAAGTCGATCGCATCTACCGGAAAGATAACGGCCAGCGTGTTTTGGGATGCGAAAGGGATCCTGTTAATAGATTACCTTGAAAAAGGCAGAACAATTTCAGGCCAATATTACTCAACCCTTCTTGATCAGCTGGATGCCAAAATTCGCGAGAAAAGGCCTGGCCTGAAGAAAAAAAAATCATCTTTCACCAAGACAACGCACCTGCACACAAGGATCCGTTGGCGATGGGAAAATTAACGGATTTGGGGTACGACTTGCTCGGCCATCCCCCCTATTTCCCTGATTTGGCGCCCCCAGACTTCTATCTGTTCCCAAACTTAAAGAAATTTGTTTCTCGGAAGCGCTTCATGTCCAATGAAGAAGTTGAGACGGCCGTAGACAAATATTTTTACAGCCTTCTAGACTCTCACTTCCGGGAAGGAATACTGATATTGTAGAAACGCTGGACCAAGTGTGTTGAAATTAAGGGGGATTATGTCGAAAAATAAAATCATTTTTTTTGCTGAAAATTGCAGTCTTTCATTGTAGGCCGAGAATTTTTCATTTTACCCTCGTAGAGATCATCAGCTTGCGCCGTGAGGAAAATATCTTCAAGCGATCGATGCAATATTGGTTAATTGTCTTTGGTAATTTTCACTACGTGGTGAGTAGAATATATCCTTGAAAATACATCAATTAATAAAAATCTTCAGTAAAGCAGGGCAAGTCATTACTAACACAAACAAAGGTAAAGGTATGGTAGTTAATTGCGTGCCTTCATAGAGGGCGTACTAGGTTTCACAGAAATAACAAACGAAATAAAATAATTTACGTTTCAAATTAACAATGATGATTAATTAATACACGCTTACCTTTCTAAAGTACTGCATATTAACAAGCTAGTTAATAGAGTATTATTCTTTTATCTCAAAGTTTCGCGTGGATGTAAATTGCCTTTTCTAGACGAGATTCTGGTGGCGAAGTTCGTTGCTATTTCCCACAACAATAAACGGGAACAAGACAACGTACGATAATATGTATTTAGGTAGGAGGTTAACATGAAAATATGCTACGATATAGTTTATAACGCAGTACTCCCGCACAAGCAGTTAACGATAAGGTACTCCAGATTGGAATACTCTCAGGGCGTGCTACTAACAACTTATAAACCACTATCCTTTTTGTTCGCCATCTTAATTGGTTGGGAAGACGACGTATGTCTATTGCGAACCCTGAGAACCGTCTTTCCACAAAGTTACACGACTATAAATCCCCCCATGACCGGGGAACACTAAGATCATATTTAATATGCGTTAATATGCGTAGTCTCCTAATTTATAAAACTACATAACACAACTATGATCAATATACCTAAATTGTATATACAAAAAACCTTTAATTAATTATTTTCGAAAATTATTTGTGAAGCGCTTTTTAACGCGTAACAAGGTTACTATAGCATTTTTCTGCATTTGGTGACATAATAAATGGCGGCTTTAAGCGTAGAGAATTTAAAAAATATTCCTTATTTCAGTCTTGTTTCTCATTAATCAATCACTAGCCTTGCACATACTAAGAAAATAATGAAAATATCCTGTTATTGCTTTTGAAGCTAATTAATTTTGCTGTGATTGGTATGAAGGGTTAACATTTTTATACAAATTCTTGGATTATATTTTTCAAACGTAATCGAATAGAGTTTTAAATGAAATATGTCGCGAAATATGTTAAAAGTGTGTGGTATTTCGATTTTATATTAGTGTCTCATGTATGGTGAAACGCTGTTGTTTGGAATGTCAAATCACATACCGAACTGAAATGTGTGAAAGATTTGAACTCGGAGTCCGATACCTCTATAAAACTCCTCTCAGAGCGTGCATACATTTAAATTATACCCATGAAGAGTGTAACTATTTGAACGTATAGGAATTCTGTACTTGAAAGAGAGTAACTATTTGAACGTAAAGTTCCGTACTTGTAGATTTGGTTTGCTGCTGGAACTTTTGTATAATGTCAAAAGTACAACACTTGTTTTTTGAAAAGTTTTTTCAACACGTGTTTATGTACATTTATAATACGGAAACATTTTACCTCAATATCTTCTACTCTCTCAAATATAACATAATAAAGAAGATTAACTGAAGGATGAATTATTCGATAGCTATGGAATTTTCTGCAGCATAACGTCAACTCTTAAAAAATAAGATCGAATGGGGTCATACTACTTATAGTGTATTAAATTAAATATACGAATTTTTAAAATAGAAAAAGGAAGCCACATTAACTCTGTTGATCATTAATCGAAATATTGATAATAATGCTAAACAACTGTATATTTTTACTGTAAAATCTATAATTAATCTATTTTTAATAGTTAAAATTAAAAACAAATTAAATATTCTAATTTCTATCAATTTTGTCCCAAACAGTACAACTCTCGCCGAACTTTTGCAAAAGCTGTCGTTGTTTATTAATAAGGTACACTCAGCAAAGACCTTTTCATATAAAACTATATAAGTTGCATATTGGATTCGGTGTATCACAGATTTTTTAGGTCTATAGAAAAAATATGCTACGAATAAGGTCTGGCAAGTTGCAGGTCATTTGTATGTTGCTTCTTCCACCTATCCTAAACCTCTTTTTTTTCAGACTGGCATGTCTTGTTTAGTCTAATTTATTAATGCCAGTATCTTCTTTTAAGACCAGGACTGTTTTTTTCTTAATTTTTGTCTCTGTATTGTCGCTTTTTGACTTTTTATTTGGTTTCGCCTGCTAGTTTATTTATGTCAGATGCTGCACCAATTAACGTTTTTGCGTTACTGTATGTCAGCCTATTTTTGTCTTTTCATCTTTGCTGGTATTATTGCCTATTTTTCCCTGAGTCTTTTTCACTGTTTTTTCTGTCGTCTGCGTTTTTAAACCTATTTTTGTTCTTATCATTTTTAATACTGCAACAAAACTTAAGTAGTATTTTCCAAAATGTTTGAAACATAACAAAATTTTAAGCTCTGACAACTTGTAAGACAAACGGTTCTTAATAATACGTCAACCATGGACACATGCACTCCCTAAACTAGAGAAAGGTATAGAGTGTAAGTATTTAGATGATTTTCCATACCAAGTACATAATTAATTTAAAAACAATAAGCATTTATAAATAGAATCTAAAGTGTTTACATTCGCTATTAAAATAGTTGAAATATGTCTTTTTAACAGTTGTTTCTGACATGGAGTGGAAAATAATAAAGAAATGTATCGTAACCGCGAAGTGGGCTACTTAATTAAATTGTATTTATAAAACAGCTTCTTAGCGAGCGCAAACAACAGGTTGGGGAAATGCGTTGAGCAACGCACTAGGCTTGGTATCTTGCCAACAATACATTATTACTTGTAACTTTTCGACCCCATGAAGTGAATATCAAAAAGTCGTAACCCGAAAATGTATGTTTTGGAGAAAAAATCAAAATTGCTTTAAACAGTGTGTTCTTGTATATCAGTACATTAACTGTACTGCATTTAATGTAAAAAAATAACAATAAAATATATCTAAATTTCAAGATCAATAATACCTAAGGCGAAAGGAACGTGCTCCACTAAATGATTGTTAAGAAAATAGCAAAGAAAAAATATTAAATTATGGACTACCGATTAGAATAAGTTTTTTTATAGTTATAAAATACCCTGTATATAAAAAAATAGGCTGTTGGTTTTTAAATAATACAGAAGAACACTCAATATCTTTCGAATTTTAAATAGTCTTGCTACTGATTATGCGTACTTAGTGGTGGAAATCCGTTTTTAGTTTTTAAATAATTTTTTTTGGTTGCAGGTTTTTTATTACATTTAATTTTAATTTTTTTTACATTTAATTATTAAATCATTATTTTATGAACAGAGAACGACTCTTCAGAAAAATCGAATTTAAATCTTTTACCGCAAATAATTACTCTTGAGATACCTTAAAACGCAGTACATGCGAACTTTATTAGAATACAAGTGAATCATTATATAAATTCATTCATTTTCATTTATTAATTATCATAAAAATACATTTCCGCTGCATAAAATATGCTTTTCATTCGCTGTAAGTGGCATAGAATTGTGCCAGCTTTACGCATTTCGCTTAAACTACATTCAATTTTGATAACGCCTTAATCTTTATATATGTATTAAAAACACGTATTGTTTGCATATTTGAAAGCAATTAAAAGCATTGGTTATTTATGTAATTAATAATTACTCCGTGTGTAAAATATCCGTGTAGAAACAATGCTAATCTTTTGCATTTGTAAAGCAGTTAAAGCTTTAGCTAATTAGCTAAATTGACTCCCGTGTGTGTATAACAAATTCATTTTTTAGAATAGGAATACGTCAATTAGTAAGAAATGTCGTATAAACTAATTAAATAAACAAACCTTTATTCTAGGAAGAGCGCGAACACTAAAGTGTAATAAAAATGTCGTAAAATCGATAAGAATTATTTATTATCTTTCGCATTACTACAGGATAGAATGCGAATTCACGATCAACTCGTTGCGTTAGATAAAGACATAGAGTACGGCAATTCCACGTTAATGAGGTAATAAACTGTGGAATTCTCAGAAATCTTACCTCATGTATGTGAGTAATCTTTTGAAAATGGAATCTAAAAGGCGTGATGTAGTTAAAGTAAACTGTATATAAACGTGAACTTTATTAAAGAGATTGATTATTTCGATTCATTTCGATCGACAATGCAATAATTCATTCATAATTTCGCGTCAACCAAGTAAAGGTAACGTTGATTACGACGTTAAAATAACATGAAGAGTTTACATATGAAATTTATACGTTTCAATAATTTGAAATATAGACTTTGTTAAATACAGTTTTTTCATTTTGTAATATACAATGAACATGAAACATTCTTCAATACAAACGCTACTTTAAGTTAATTAACTAAAAAGAAGATGTACTTTTGGTAAGTTATGTTCTAAATGGAAATTTAGGCGATAAATGGATGATTTTGTAAACTGAGATTTAAACGTCAATTTAGAGTAAAACCTGGAAGGATTTAATACCGTTAAGGATAATGAAAAGAAGATCTGGATAAGCGTTCTTTTAACATATAACCATAAGTATAAAATTTTAGATTTCTTTGTTAATTGATATTTCAATATATGAACGTGCAGCCGTTGTAATAGCACTAATTTAGTTGCGCCCAACGTGATAAGGAGTCACGAGAGGTCATTGAAACAAACTCTACAAGTTAACCCCACTAAATTTCCGTAAATTCATAGTTACGCCCTGTATGATACAAGCGTACTTTAATTCATTAAAGTGCCAAGCAAAAATGCAATTGCGCATGTGTAAATAATCACCCTGTATGATATAAGCGTATTGCAAATACATAGCAAATAATTTTAAAACGCATTAAATGCGGACCTTATGCTTTATAAAAATCAATCAATTTCAAACGTAATTATCATATAAAGATACATTTCCTGTTACATATAAAACATTCGTTCTATTTAGCGTAAGAGCTATATCGATCTTGCTAAAGACGAAATGCTTCTAACCTTAATTTTGAGTATTAAAACACGTTTTACGGTGAAAGCAAATATTTTCTATAAAAAGCAACTAATTTGCATTATAAAGCCATTAAAGCCTTAAATTAATTATATCAATTTACTTTTGTGTTAAATAAATTCATTTTAAATAAATAATTTTCTGAAATAGACGAGAGGAATTGAGAAAAAAATATGTCAATTTAGAGTGTGCCCTAATTAATAAAGAAACGTTTATTCCAAGAAGCGGTCGGAACAATAAAAAAAACCTTAAAAATTCATAAAAATTATTTATTACCTTTTGCAATTACTGGATTAGTATGCGACGCCACAATAACTTTGGGTGTTAAATAAAGACGAGCAGCGCACATCATTAATAAGTGAAACGCACTAACGAGGTAATGAAACGTGACAATTTGAACGCTAATGAGAAATTTTCCAGAAAATTACGTCAGATAGGCGTGACTTATTTGGAATGGAATAACGTAAACACTAGTATATTCTAGAAAATAGATAATGTTTGTACATAAATGTAAGCGTTTATTAAATAGATTCATTCATAAATACGATCGCGATGTTGTTTGAGAAAAGAATTTCGAACCTGTTTTTTTGAATTATGCAATACGCATATCGTAATTTAATGATTAAAATGTAACAGTGAAAAGTTAAACGCAACCTGCACAGAAAAATGAAAATTGTGCAATGCAATTTTTTGATCTTGTAATATACAATGAAGATGGGAAATGCTTCCATATAAAGCTATTTAAAATTTTATTGAAGAATAAAACCGAGGATGCGCATTGGTTTCTAAATGGAAATGTAAATAATATGAAGATTTTGTAAACTGAGATTTAACGTCAACTAAAGAATAGAAACCGAAGATATTTAATACCGTTGATTACAAACCTGTCCCGGTGGCGTAATTGAAAAACGCATGGACCCGGAAAGCCTAAGATACACGTTCAAATCTTGTCCAGTACCTTATGTTTTCCATGTTTCAATCACTAGCTCGATTTGAAATGATCATTTGGGCTTTGCATAAAAGTCTAAGTTATTATTTAATCTTATTAACTATAATACTTTAGTATTTATGAACTTACTTTGCGTAATTAACTACCTAATATTTATATTGCCTTGGAATCGGGGATTAAGCCTTAAACATCGAGCCCCAGCGTTGGGCCGTCATAAGATTGCCGTGGTACCGGGGACTTATTTGTAGCTTCACCAGTGTCATTAAATTATTTTCAAAAATGCACAACTTTCAAAAAAAAAATTGCTTACCCTTTGATTTCTGCTTCAAAAATCTTCAGCAGCTTCCCTGGCTGACTCAGCTGGACCTCTTCTCGGATCCCTAAATATACAACCATTCTTCCTTCACACTCGCACACCATTCAATAAAATCACCAAATAATACAACAATCATACAATCTTTTATTTACCGTTATTTACAGACAAATTATTCACATGTATAAAAACAGTTTGGTACACTAATTACAAACTCAAAGGTGATATGTTTTAAAGTTCTTGATTTTCTAATTGTTTGCAAACAAGTTTAATAAAATATGAGTAGATGGGCCCCAGATATTACCCTAAATTGACTGTACACTGGAGTATGGTGAGCTCATAATAACCCAGTTTATTTTGTATATGCCTTTTACCTTGCATAAATTAATACAAAATTGATAAACCCGTTTACCCTCTACAATCCTATTTATATTCAGAATAAAATTTTATAAGTTTTAAATACACCCCTTTTCAATATAAATTGTCCAGTACATGTATCTTTACCAATAAGTTTATATAACCATAAATAAACCCCAAAATTCACTCACACAGCACCAAATTTCACAAAAGTTTATCAGACAACAGAAATTTCAAGTAAATTACCTGGAGAATGCTTCAGGCTTCCATTCTTTCGACGACGATCACCAGAACATCTAGGCTTCGTGACCATGCGCTGTGATACTCCGCGGATTCACAGACGATAAAACCCCAATTGCAAGCCAAGCGCTTCGTTTCATAGTACCATTCCATATCAGCATACAATACTGGTTGTTTGTGATGCTTACCCACATATATTATGCTTCCATTTATTGATTTTCTAGCTTAGTATAGTAGTAGCCAGACGTCTATTAATTTTAATATACACTACACGTATTTCGCGTTAATAAATAGAAGACCGCTACTATTAAGTTACACGTGCTAGCACTATATTTACTGTATTATCAACAATTCTAATACTCGCAAAAAAAGCTCTACTATTATTGTGGTCTGCATTCAGTAGTTTATCGAAGTTAGTAATATAAAAGCGACGAGAAGACAAGCGGACCCTAATAATTTCAATTCAATATTTATATTGGTTCAAAATCCTACCCCCGGACACACTTACCGTGAAAAGCTTATTTTCAAATTTAAATTCTACAAATTTTGATGCAACCGTCTTGAAAATTCTTGAAATTTATTCTGTCTACGTGCCGTATGTATCCGAAAGCGCTCCCACCTGTCGCGTTTGTCTACGTTTGGAAAACTGTCTGTTCTTAACCAATAATAATATTCTGTGTCGTCATAAAACCCCGCCTAAACTATTTTTATCTCTGTCTGATGCATGTCTTCTGTCGCGTTCAAAACCCCACTTGAGTTATAGAAAATCGATATTGCTGACAGCTCATCTCCACTCCACGTTCCTACGCATTTTCTTCTTAGACCTACCAGTTATACCTTTAAACAAAGTGCATAGATTAATAAAGTTTTTTTGGATAGGTGTGCACTTTTCGATGGTAATACTTTTTTTGAGTAATTTTAGTTTGAAAAGCACGCACAATTTTTCATAGAACCAAAATTATGGAAAAATTATGATTTTCTCTAGCGATAATAAGTAAATGTTTGAGGAAGTCCTCATTTATTAAACACGCAACATTCGCGCATACAACAAAAAACGAACTA
The DNA here is from genome assembly GCA_036346225.1 of Platerodrilus igneus. NCBI lineage: Eukaryota > Metazoa > Arthropoda > Insecta > Coleoptera > Lycidae > Platerodrilus > Platerodrilus igneus. The sequence continues at coordinate 416,067 of JARFIW010001700.1, forward strand.
CCTTCAAAAGGTCAGTATTTTGACGATTTTGACACAAAACGCAAAAGTTGTTATAACTTTGAAACAATCAACAATTGTATCACAATATATATAGTTATTTGAATAGGTATTAATCTCAGCTATCAAACCCTTCAATTTGGACCATTATTTTTGGGTCACCCTGTATATATACACACACTTTTGAGTTTAAATAACTCTCTTACAAATCTTTCAATGCATAATAGAAACATGAAATATAGGCCAATCTTAACACTTTGAAATTTCTTGGAGAAACTTTGTTGTGCTAACTATTTAACATAAATATCTAATGGCTGTTTGTTTACTCATAATTCTGGATTTGAATTCTGAAGTATAGAGTGCTTTATGAAACGCAGGTTTGTCAAACAACAATAATTTCAAAGATAGGAACCAAATTCTAAACAAAAACAAAGAAAATGAAAGTGCAAATAGGATAAAGTTGTATTGCGTTTATATAATGTTGGTGTTACTAGAGGGTCATTCGAAAATATTGTGTATAACGTTCGGAAATACGTGTTAGGATTAAAGTTCATACTGGTTCTAAGAATAAATCAATCGAATTTATTTAGTCTTGACTGGAAGCGTAATATGTTGAGATAGTTTGCATCTTCCCAATGGCATAAAAAACAGTAGGGAATTTGAACAGTACGGGCGCAACATAAATGAAGATATATTGTTAGACTATGGGTCTATTTATGCCAACAGCTTTTCTAAAAGAAAGCACAATCATTTATGTATTTCTTTTAATATAAGGTTAAGCGTATCTTACTTATGCCTTTATAATATAGTCTTTGGCAGTGATTTACATATTGTAGTTCTTTATTCGGAATGTGATATCCATTATGAATGTTTATTTATAAATTATGCAAAAGACTGAAGCTAAAGTGTATTGTAATAGACGTCGAATGAACAGCGCCGTCCTTTTATTAGGGACGTTTCCGTATGAGAAGTGCGGTCGCTCTTATATTTTATACATTTCTGGTAATCTCCATACTTAAAATATGCAAATCTGTATTTTGTTTTCCTGGTTTTTTTCTTTGAAAATACATAAAATGTAACTTATTTATGAAATAGCTTTTTGCTAGGAGTTTAGTATTATACGTAAAAGTTTCATGGCGGCAAATCTCCATATTTTAAGAAAATGAAAAATCAATGATTACTTCTGCTAAAAACTCGACTATGTATATTTTTTTGCACCCATCAAAACTTTAAAAAAGTTTTACGCTCTTTTTTACGAGATAAATTCATTGCTTCACGAAAAGTATTGGACTTCGTGAGGTAAGATTAATGAAAGGGGGCTTTTGTCTCATTTATATTGATGAGTTTTACCTTAACATAGGAATATATTTAAATTAAATTTGACTTTTAACGTTTTTCAGTCTTATGTAATAGCACCGTAACCCTTAACGCACCCTATCTTTAAGGCGAAAATTTTAACGTCCGGTTCAGTAACACGCGAGAGTCATATTCTCGAGTTACTCCCTGTAATTTCCAAGAAACCACTATAAATAACAATATAAATATATTAGCACTAATGCTTTAGTTCAAGCCATAAATACTGCACCCGGTTATCTACCACGCTATTACTTCAAACGTAGAAAACCTTTCCGAGAAAACTAATATTTCTCCGCAGATTAAATTAAATCAAAAGCTCGAAACTCCGCTCTTTCCCAATCCCTGAATATAATATAATATCTCAACTCAACCTACCCACGTAAATACTTTTTTCTTCATTTCTAACGAATTAAACTAAATTGAAGTACGCCAGTATTAACTTTTTGCATTTTGTATTACTTCGCCAGTTAAAAGTAATTGGTATCAAAACTCATTAGTCGTATTTTGCCTTGCACGTTAATGCAAATTGTATTTTATATCCTCTAAAAGTAATTTATTATGTTTATGTTGGTAATCCAGCATTAGTTGAGTTTAAGATAATGCCCTCCCGCAAATCTCGTTATTTTAAATTAGAGGATTACTTACGGAGGTGTTCGTCCAATTCAGGAAAATTATAAAAACAGACACCTAATTACGGAATACAAATATCAGATATAAATTCTTAAGTATTTCATCCAAAACCGACGTGCTTAAGTTGTTATTGTTGATTTCCTGATGTTTGTATTACGCCCCGTTACTGCCCACGTGCTGAACTCTATAAAAGCTCTATATAGGATCTTAATAAAACCTCTGTTATATTTTCATTGACAAACTTAACTTCTTTTTTGTCACTTTTGCTTTAGTTGGATACATGCTCATACTGTTCTTGGACTAAAATACAAATAGTGTGCCGCAGAGAAGTAATTCGGAAACTAAAAAGTACTCCAAAATGAATTGTTGAGCAAGTACATGTGCTTTATACAATTAGAAAAACCTCTAAATTTCCATATTTGTACGTGAGTAAAACTATATTTCTGTTGTTTACATTAATGAAATATCTGCTTGCAGGACCAGTAGGTATCTTAAAGGTTTTACAAGGGTGAAGATTATACAGATCCAAATGTGATTTAAAAGTAATTAGACCCTGTCTGATAGTATTTTGCCAGTTGTTATCAACTGTGATGTGGAAAATTTTATCAAAGTAAGAAGAGATTGGCTTAAAAAATTCATATAACGAAAATGTTTAAGACAAAACTACAGAACTATGAATGCGGAATACAATTCGGATTCATAGGTATTGACCTTAGTTGCACCAATGTAACATGGCGATTCAAATAATATATGCTAGTCTCTGGAAAAGTGAAACTAACACTAGCCTTTCGTTCAAAGTTTTATTAGTATCAATAATTTCAAAGACTGCGATATGTAGAGTACATTTGATTTGTCGAATCAGGGTCATCAGGTCATATGGTTAGTTGTAGGCTACGTTGCCAAATGCTGAAAATGTGTTCTGTATTTATATATAAACATTCACAGATCTGTTCCTAAATATTGACACGCATCTATAAATCATTTTCTAAACCAGAAATATTAGCGCCCTGACATACTAAATTTCCTTGTTTTGTAACAAAACAATAGAGTTTGACAAGTCAGAAAAGAAACCCCTTTTATTTGAATAGACTACTAATTATTGCTACTGTGTATAAGAACACTTAAAGACTCGAATCATGTGCCAAAAACTTCTGGGCTGTTATGTAGCAAAATATATTTTCTTAGAGATGAGATTAAGGTTACATAACTAGAACCTGTGGCATTGATTTTCGTTTGCAGTGTGCCTATAATATTCATTATTATTTTAAACATAACAGCAAAGGAGAAAATTTGGATAGTTATTTTTATTCGTAGATGGAGCACTTTGAACTAGAAGATACTTTGGGAGACTTATATGCAAACAAGTACTTTGTTTTTGTTCCAACTAAAATACAGTGGTCAAAATTGTTTAGTGTATCTTTTGCAGTTGTGCTAATGGTAACAAAAGATGTCTCAATAACGTGTGTACGATTTGAATTGTGCACCATTTTTTGTCAACTGCAAACCATACCAAGTAAACATTCACGGTTCAATAACTATTAGTTTGTGAAGAAATGCACTTTTAAATGGGCTATCAATTAGTTACATTTAAAAAAGTTAGTACAATATTAGGACGACGTGAAAGCACCTACAGAGTTAACAGTTCAGAAGTTAATAAACAATTGAAAACTTGTTCTTTTTTAGCAATACGTAACACCAATATGTTCACGCAGTGGTTGGTCGAATGAAAATATTGCTGCACTCGGTGAATGTATATGAGACGATCCGATCACATGAATTCGATGTTGTTCACGATTTAAAAGATTATGCCACCTGCCAACAAACCAGCAACAATTAATGACCAACCATAATGCAAACATTGAAGGTGTTGTTCAGAAAAGAACCAACTTGTCCCAATGGCAAAGAGCAAAATTTAGAGGTTTGAGACTTTTAAAAGTGTAACTTTGCAGGGGGTGGTCGGATTTTAAATCCGTTTGCAGATTCGAATTCTGCATAAAATTCTAGACTAATTTGATGTATTGCATGACTAAAAAATTTATAAGGAGGGTCAGAAATCGCTACCAGCAAAAAATCTTAAAATTAGGGTAGCTCCTTGGGGGATGATGCAATCTAAAAAATTCCTAGAAATTCGGGTAGCTGAAATAATTCTAATAATAATTGATACCAAACAAGATATATTTATCTCGAAAGATTCAATGGCTAGTCTTAGAAAACGGAGATTCATCTCCACATTTTTTCCTTATGGGAATTTACATCTCCACATTTCTTCCTAGGAAATTCATCTCCACATTTCCTCCTTATGGGAATTTACATCTCCACATTTCCTCCTAGGAAATTCATCTCCACATTTCCACCTCATGGGAATTTACATGTAAATTTGTCCCAGATGAGGGAGGAAATGAGGATGCTAAGATGAAAATGCAAGATATATTTATCTCGAAAGATGAAAATGGCTGGTCGAAGAAAACTATTTGGTCCAGATGTGTGAGGAAATGTGGGATTCTGGAGGAAATGTGGTTCCAGAAACCCTGCCAACTATCTACTAATGATGTTTCTCAAGAATTAAAAGACGAATTAGTTCATGTGAAGACCATTCACGAGGCTAATTCGGGGAACAATTTTTTGCTTCCCTTTGATCTTTTAAACAAGTTAAAGGAAGAAAATTTATCTGAGATTTTCCCAATGTGTGCGTTGCACTCAGAATTTTTTGTTACAGTGGCACAAGGCGAAAAGTAATAAAACAATAGTATATTGCGTATTGCATATAACAAAATATAGTAATTAGTTTTTTAGTTAAACTGTTTTATTTAAATTTTGATAACGCAATGCGTTTTTAGGTCTTTTAGTGCAATGTCTCGTTTAAAGAATATGCACAGATCAACAATGGGACAGGTCAGACTGACGTCTTTAGGCATGATTTGCTTGGAAAATAAATTAGCAAAAGAAATTAATTTTGAAAGTGTGATAAATGAATTTGCAAATAAGAAAGTTAGAAAAGTAAATTTTTTGATTTTAAGTTTGAATTTTGTAGATAGGATGAAATATAAGTATGTATGAATAAATAATCTTATAACAAGTATATATTAATTATTAATTCTGCATATCTTTAAATATTATGTTCTTTACTTCTGAGATAAGCCTCCATAAAATTCATTTTTATTTTATTTTCAAGTGACAACAAAATTTCAAAAACTTTACTAGCTTATTAGAGGATATGGTGGGAGAGGGCCCTCTAAATCCCTACCCCAAGGCCCATAAAATCTGGTCTCGGCCCTGACAATGACTGCATTTATCTGTATTATTTTTTAAGATGTGGTGGTAATAACTTTTCGAATATTCATGTTTTAAAATTAAACAAGTACAAAATTTACATCAAATTCATACAGAAATCCTCTTATACAACTCCAGCAACTATGGACATTGAAAGTAATTTAAGGGGAGATATTGTTTTGGGTATCTTCAATAATGAAATATTGTATACTTTTGTTACAGTTCAAATAATTGTCATTTTAAAAAACAATTCGATAGAAAGCACCAACTGTATCTCAAACAATAAAATTAAGTACTGTTTGAATTATGGTGCACCGTCTCATAGATCTACATATATTTACTGTTACACATATTGTGTATTCTGCGATAGCTTTGGAAAAACGACGCTAAACCCATTGTCAGTTAATGCCGAATGCGTTTGGTACATTTTAAGCTAATTGTATTCGTAAGACTGGGCAAAGAAAATATTATCCATGAAAACATTCACTTTATTGTTCTTAGAATTTTTCATTCTGGAAATGAATCAAACTCCGAAATGTCAAACATTTTAGTTATTTCGATAAAATAAAAGAAATGTAGTTAAACAATATTAAATTGCAAGTTCGGTTGCAGCAAGAGGTTAAATATATAGATATTCGAAAATTCAAGATGATTGAAAACGATAGAAGAGGAATTGAGAAGTATTGTTAAAGAACACTGACGGACAAACTACTTTAAGCATTTCGTGAAGTAAAACTACTGGATAAAATGTTTTTAGTCTACATGTCACAGAGAATAAGGTTCTTTCGTTAAAAAGAACATCATCATCATCATCATCGCGTACCATCATTGTTCCCTATTCTGAACTAACCTACAGATTTCCCTGAAATATGCACAGTTTGCATCTATAACTGTCTGATCTAGGTCTACATCTAGCTCTTTTTTCCTATCTCTGCTTGTAATATATCACATACTATTCCCCAAAACTGCCTTAGAACGTATTCCGCCCTACTATTTCTCTTTTTCCCCAGATATCCTTGTTCCCCTACTATTTCTGTAACTTATTTGTTATTATCTTTGTTTGTCCATGCTATCGTCCTCATACATCTGAAGCACATCATTTCAAAAGGCTGCTAGCGTTTTTCTGTCTGCGTTTCAGACTTCCCGTATTTCATAGGCATACTGTGCTGTGCTCCACACATATGCTTTCAACAATTTTCTTCTTATTCTATGTTTGTTGTCTTTCCTCATAGGCGATGTTCTTTCTTGTTAGATGCAGTTCGATCACTTTCTATTGTTTTACAGTTATATGCCCTATTTCTCCGACTTTCAATAGTTGTGAAGGGAGGTAAGCAGTCTGTGACTGCCAAGTTCCCCCAACACTTAACCATTTGGCGATTTAAAATATTTTCCAATTTATCTTTTCGCACAGTCAACATTAGTGGCAGGTATTTCGCAGCCATTGGGTTTTCCGTCTCAAAACTGGTTGGACACGTACCTGCACTTATTTATATTCTGAGCTAGCCTACATAGTTCCCTGAAATTCTCACACAGCATGTGTATTCAGGTTAATCTTCTTTGGGAATTAAACCACTCATAGTTTTTAAAATCAACTTTATTTACGTTTCGATCCATGACCTAGGACGTTGTCAAAATAATAATAAAAACTTCAAGTTTGACATTTATGACATAAATTGAAGGTGACTTTGATTTATTGATGTTTGAAATATTTGGTTTGAGTATACTAAGCAAAAATTTTTAAAGTTTAACAGAATGATTGCCTTCGATTTGTGTTGCGACCTGGGATCGGCTTTCTTTAGGTAGCCAATACGCTTAACGTGAAATCAGCTGATTAATTTTTATTGGTGAATTTTATATAAATTCACTAACTTGGAATTGGAAAACATTTTTTAACATGTTTCTATTTATACAATTGAGAGGATGGTTATTAAAGAAGTGTGCGATTGCATTATTGAAAGGCTTAAGTAGTCGTTTTTTTTATATTTATTTTGAGGGGGAAATTCATTATGATTTAAGTTACCTCTTTGGTAGATTTTAACATGGTACTGAGGCGACTCTATGGCGGGTTTACACTTGTCAGATACTAATGTTGTTCTATGAAGATTGTATATGGATCTGAGGCGACCCTATGGCGGGTTTACACTTGTCAGATACCAATACTGTTCAACGGAGATTGTATATAGTTTTGAGGTAACCTTATTGTGGATTTATACTTGTCAGATACCAATGCTGTTTTACAAGGATTGTTAATACACTTATTTTTATGTAATTAGTTATTTTATGTATAAATATAAATCATGTATGTAGGCTGTATTTCATGTTAATATTGCAAGGAAAACCCAGGAAAAACCTGCAATGCTACCTAGATATTGTGGGCATTTGATTTTCATTTGTTATTTCTTTTGTTATTTCTTTTAGTAAGAAATCCATTGTTTACTGAAAGTCACGGATTCGTTTGCAACTCAGTTATTTTTATGTAGGGTTATATAAGCAGCTACTTTGATTTTGCGTTTTTGGTGGTTTTCTTCGTTTTCTTCTTTTCTTCTTTTCAGGGAGTATGTGTATTCAGCTCGTTCCCTTTCTATTGTTTTCTAATTTTATACCCTATTTTACCGAGATTCAGTGGAGGAGGTTAAGCAACCTGTGGCTACCAAGATCCCCCAACACTTAGACATTTGCCGAAATAATGGTTTTCCAGTAAATCCTTTCACACACTTAACATTATTCGAGAATATTGCCCAACCAATTCTTGTAGTTACTTATAATAATCATCATGTTTAAGCACAGTTATCTTTTCGTCATTAGTTTATCCATCTTGGGATTGGTTGGATGCGTACCTCCATTGATTTCTATTCTGGGCTAGCCTACACATCTCCCTGAAACCTCTACAGCCTACATCTCTTACTATCTGTGTGCAGTAGTCTAATCTAGGTCTGCCTCTTCTTCTCTTTTTTCCTATCTCTGCTTCTAATATATTCCGCACTATTCCCTCATGCCGTAGTATGTGGCCTATCATCCTATCTCTCCTATTTTTACCGTTTTCCACATATTTTTTCTTCCCCTACCATTTTTAGTACCTCTTCGTTCTTAACTTTGTCTGTCCATGATATCTTCATCATACGCCTGTAACACCACATTTCAAAGGCTTCTACCTTTTTCTTGTCCGCTTCTCCTACTGTCCAGGCTTCACAGCCGTACAGTGCTGTGCTCCACACATATGTTTTAAGCAATCTTTTCCTTGTTTCTATGTTTGTGGTCTTTGAGCACAGTAGTTGCTTTTTCTTGTTAAATGTAGCACGACCTTGTGCTAATCTTTGTTTTATATCTTTTGTGCTTTTCCCATCTTGTGTTATTTGGCTTCCTAGGTAGCAGAAATCCTTAACCTCTTGTAAGTTCGTGTTAAAAAGAACAAAGGAGAATAAATACTGTGCTTAAAATTTCCAGTTTTCTTTAAAGTTAAGGAAAAGTCATTCATAATGTCATAGCAAATGAGGAATGGTATAAAATTTGCGACAGAAAACGAGGATAGGATTCTTAAGCAATCGCATGCAATACAGTAAAACTTCCCAACCTTACTATCTCAAAACATCGGTATACTGTTATACGGAAATTTTTTTCTCCTAACGAAAAATGTGTACTGGAAATATCCAGTGAAAACTCTCTAAATTTAAGCAATGATTTCAAAAATATGTTTAATACTTAAGTTTTTGCCAAGGCTTAGTTGAAATCGTAAAACATTTTTGCGGAGATTATAAAACATACAGACAATTTTACCCATTGATATAGATAGTTTCAAGTTTTCGTGTTGACCTTGCTTATTTTAAATAGTTGTAAGAAGAAATAGATTAAAAGTATAGCAAGTATTTTTGTCTTTGCTTTAAAAATTTCAACGTAGAACCAACTAAGTTGGCGAGGCGCTCGTACCTTTCTTAGTGGCTTGTAATTTTCTTATTATAAACTTCGCAAAATTCGGTATTTAGGTGTTTATTATCAAAACTCCTAAATCGAGAAATAACGGTAATAGTATTTTTTATTGCGTAAAATGTTTATACAAAAACAAATTCCAGTTTTTACTTTAGTTTTTGGATTAAGCTTTGCCATAGTCTTCCAATCTAAATTTTACAAAATTATTTCGATTTATTGGATTCATTTGCTTTAATATAAATTTCTGTAAAATACGCCGAAACAACAGTAAGCGATACTTGAATTAACAACAGCTAAAACATATTAACCGGGGAACACAATGTCATCAAATTTAACTCCTACGCAAGTTACGTTTCGGGCCTTGGGAACGGTGTTTTTAAAAACTACTTCCAAAATTTGTAACCAATTTTTATTAGTTTAATCAGACATTAATTATGGAATTTGGACAAACTGTTGTAAATTATACTAAGTTGAAATAAAATAATTAATTGCACTAATATGAGTGAGTATCCTAAGCAAACTGCAATGTTAAAGCTGAAATACTTTGACTGACTGACTGGTCTTGGGGCTCCCGGGGTATTTATGTTGTCCCTGCCCCTCACAATTCTGTGGGAACTAGCAGAGCTCATGTCTGCTTATTTCTTAATACTATTCATTAATACATTGTAACAATCTTACTTTCTAGGTAATCACGGTATTTTAACCGTCTGTGGCCTGCCACCTGCAGTATCACTATCGTCTGTTAATAACCTTTATTTAATTATCCTTGGATTGCATTGTTGCACTTGACTTAATAATTTCTCAATGATTTCTAATAATTTCCTATTAGATTCTATTTTATAATACATATATAAATTGGGGGATACATAAGTCGCATTATGAAAATTTCAAGAGGTTTGCGTTGAAAGCTTTTCTTATTTCGTTATGTGATTTACTATGCAGTACGAAATCTAATATTTTTTTACGAGATTGTGTTTAGATACATTCGTTTTAAATACATCTAGCATTTAAAACATTTGTCCCAATAAAGCTATTATATGTAGATGGGAAAATATAGTTTATTATAAAAGCAAAACCCACCAAGTTGTTCCTCTACTATAGGTAGTTCTAGCTGATATAGGATACGCCACTATTATATTCGAACCCGTATTAGCGTTAGAGAAGATACTGTAGCAGTTTTACATAGCTCCGGCGTAGGGCGCTAATGTTACAATTTTCCTTGCGGTAGGCTAAACGCCGGGTCAAAAACTGTATGGATATGATTGTATTAAGAGATGGGTTCGACAAACGCACCCTCCCTAAAGTCACAATTAAATAAAGATGAAATTTTAATCCGTAATAGAAGATTGAGGAGACTTCCGGACTACCTCTGAACTTTAATTTCAGCGGAGTTTGATGAGATTAGTGGGGGGGGATTACGGATTGCCCTTAAGCGCCACTACACTTAACAAATGTTAACTAGAAATACCACTCAGAAAGTGTATGAACTAAATGGTAAATAACGGGTCTAAGCGTGAATGCTCAAGTTGAAATACACTCGTTGAGGAACCTGAACGAAAAGGTGCACATAGGTATGCAAACATTACCTGAACGAAAAGGTGCACATAGGTATGCAAACACTACTCTATAACTCTTAAATAAAAAGATATTTGTCTAAAGGAAAAAGAACATCAAGTGTAAATATGCTGACCATTTAATCTTGAACTCATACCCACATAGGCCTTCTAGTTGTTGTGGGAATAACTACTCATCACATTTAATATAATGTTTTCGCCGTTAACCTTATAACTTTTGTTGGAAATTTTATTGACGCGTGTTCACGATATTTTTAGCACTGCTATATACTGAAATCATAAGATTCAATAACGAAAATTATATTTATATTTCTCTTCACATAAACATAAATAATATGTTTTAAACTATTTACAATAAAAATAGATTAAACATTTTTAGTAGAATGGATTTACGTTATGCATATGTCACTAACTTATAGTGAATTTATGTTAAAAAATCTTACAACCATTTTTAGCAAATATTTGCGTATTTTTCGGATCTGAACCATAATCATTACATGACGGACTTAGCTTACTTTCTTTATCAAAAAGGTACCAGTAAAAATATTAGCAGTTTAAAATCTATAGTCTACTACATTGACTATACTTTAATATAACACCAAATGGGATTAGATTCTTTATCATAACAGAATTTAAAGTTCTTAAGACATATGAACATGAAATTGATTTAAGTTGTTCAAAACTCACTTTTATAACCTACGGTATGTGTGCTATAATTTAGGTTATTATATTATTATATTCACATCTGCAAATCATGACAGGAAATTTGATAATGGAATCGAATTTTGTTATATCAATCGAAACAGTTATTTACAGTATATTAAATTACCAAATATTGGATTCGGAATGAAATTGCTGCATACTTCGTCATTATAGTTTACCAACAGATTGTACCGAAAATACTAATAAATTGTTTCTATACTCTATTCACGTTAAATATGGGATGACGTCATAATTCAAATAAATGCTGCGTTGTCAAGGTTAAGTTATTTTATGTGTATTTCCTGATCAGAGTAACCATTTCTTGTGAGCGCGAATCCAAATGTTTAGGCATTGTAAACGTTAAATACTCGAAACTTGTAATGTATAAAATGGTTTAGTTCTGAAAAGAACTGTTTTATTTAGCAAATATATAGCACAAACGATTTACTATAAAACTAAACAATAACAATAAACTGAAAAATGTCAAAGTAATAGAAGTAAAAAATGTTGCAACACCGAACAAAACTGCCAACTGCTACACACTAAATCCTAATATCATTAAATCTGCGTTCATAGTTACGTTCACATTTTACAATCTCTAGCACTTTATTACTGTTTATGACGTCATCCCATAATTATCTTGAATAGGGTATATATATTAAAACTTGGTTGCGCTGTAAAAAGGGAAATTAGATGTATTTAAATTAAATGGAAATTACTAACCATTTGATTTGAGACTTCACCAACACATCATGTCTGAACTTTCGGACGCCCACACAAATAATAAGTACAACGAACCGTAAGTCCCTCTTATTAAGTTTCTTTGCCATCTTGTTCTGATAAGAAGTGACTAGTAACTGGTTGAATTGAAATGACAATCAGATATCGAAAACCTAGGACGGAACAAGCAAACACCAGATGTTATAATAAATATTTATGGTGCTGGGTTGGGACCGTGTCATTTTATAAACTAAGGTTGACGTTTCGCCCACTTTTGTAAGGGGTTTCATCAGGACAAAAAAGAAAATGAAATATAAATATAAAAACGATAATAATAATAATAAAAATAAAAATAAAAATAAAATATTAATTAGTCAAGTGTAAAAGTATAAAAAGTATGAAGAGTTACTTCTGAACTAGCAGACTCACCAGCCCGTTTAAGCCAAAAGGTGTCTTGTGGCAAAGTAACTGTTACTTTGTTACTTGTTACTTTGTTACTTTGTCACAAGATACCTTTTGGCTTAAATGGGCTGGTAAGTCTGCTAGTCCAGAAGTAACTCTTCACACTTTTTATACTTTTACACTTGTCTAATTAATATTTTTATCTACTCCTATTTAGTTATAATACCATTATTCATATACTTTTGAACAAGTAATAGTGTTCATAATTAAACACCGTGAGTTATGTGCGTGAGTTATGATAACTCACGCTTCCAGCTTATAATTCTATTTAATTACCGATAATAAATATACCTACCAAAAGTATCAAAGTAGCCATGCTCATTGACATTTACCTAATGTCAAACAAATTTGTTGAAACCCAGTTTTTTGGAACTGGAGATATTAAATTAAGTAAAGTTTGCCAAAAATGAGCGATAGTGAATCAAAACTGATGTGTACACCACCAAAAATTAGACAAGCAGCTCGTATTACGACAACTAACCTACTACCGGATAAATCGCATGATAAATATCAAGCCGTATACAGATGCTTTATTGTCTGGAGCACTAATAAAAATATCAAAATAATTTCAGAAAATGTATTTCTTGCTTGTAGTCGTAGATAAAGTATAGAATTCAACATACGGTAATGGCAATAACTCACTTGATGAATTACGGCACTCGCCTTCGCCTCGTGCCGCAAAGTTCATCTGAGTGAGTTATTGCCTACATTACTGTATGTTGAACAATATACTATTATTATTATTATATTATATTTATATTTTATTTTCTTTTTTGTCCTGATGAAGCCCCTTACAAAAGTGGGCGAAACGTCGACCTTAGTTTATAAAATGACACGGAACCATAAATATTTATAACGACTCCGGCCGTGAAAGCCTCCGACAATACCAGATGTTATATGTGAACTCGTTATCCTACTATGCACAACGAAATGGCTGAAAATAGTGGAAAATATTAGTGAGTATTACAAAGTTAAGGATTTATATAAATTGTTTTCAATGAATTTAATGACGAAAACAACACATGTGCTTCACAATATGCATGACCTTATAATTTTCTAACGTGATTGGAAGTAACAAACATAATATAGGGTCGTCTCCAAAACAACTTGAAACTAAATTTATTAATGATTTTAATGTCTAGTAAAATTAAAAACGTTAAAATACAGCATGAATTATGGTACCACGAGTACAAGTCGCCAATTACCATGCTACAAAATTCTAGGAGCAAGCATATGCAACCACCACTTGATTACAAAAGATCCTTGCTGGTATGCTCGCTTTAAGGAGATTAAAGCTTTGGTTTCTCATCCGCGAACAAGGTGACCTTCTCGTCAGTGAAGGAGCTGTAAATTCTATGTAGGAAACATTTGTATGAAATATTACCAAATGCGTAATCTCGGAATTCCACGGTTTAGACTAAGAAGTTTGTTCGCAATCGTCTTTATATCTTTCCGTAAAAATCCAACCTTAACAGTCGACTACATAAGTCCTGCTGCTTTTGCGGACGAAATAGTGCAGTGGATCGCTGACGATAATGACTATCGCAAGCGTATGTTTTTCAGACGAGGCAACTTGTCATGTGAACGACAAAATGAATGAACACAATGGAATACAAGAAAACCACTTTTCGTTAGAAAACATGTGAGATATAGCCCCAATGCTAATGTCTTGCGCGGCTTGTTGTACGACAGAGGATCGGCCGAAAATATTCAACACCTTCTCCACTACAATCGCTAGATCTAAACCTCGTAACCTTCTTTTGTCAGATTATATCAAGGACAGAGCACTTGAACCTGATCTAACACATCAAAAAGAAGGCTAAATTTGTAGGGTTACCCCAGAACTGTTATACAAGTCGTGGCATGAAATTTACTATCGCTTCGGCGTTCTACAAACTACAAGCAGCGCACATATGAAAACGCTTTTACATTGTAGAATAAATTTTGTGACTTTGTTTTGCTTTTGCTATAAATCACAAATTTATAGCTGTATAACTCTTGGAAGTAAATGTTTGTAATTGTTGGAGGATATCGCATAGCCTTATTTTTGTTTGCACTGTGTGGAAATTGTCGTGACCAATTTTTTTTTATACTTGATGTTTAGAAAGTTACTCCGCTGTTTGCCACGTACAAAATGATGTTCTTATGTTTGAAAAAATACAATAAAAAAATCAACTGTCATTGCCTTGACTGTTTTATTTGGGAAACTGCTCCAAGTTTGAAACACGTCTTTACTACATAATAACATATCTAAATTTTAATTTATTATACATATTAGATTCATGAATTTCTAAATAATATAATTAAAGTGTATAACTTCCGAAAATGAGGGTGTTGTAAAATTTAATCATTACCAGTTTTCGTGTCTGTGTGTCTGTGTGTTAGAAAACAAGCTCACTATTTTATTAACTACTTTTATTGTAAGTTGCTTGTTTTATCTACATATAGTGACACGACAAAATCTTACTACTCGGCTCAAACTTTTTACATTACTTATGAATAAAGCAGCTGTTTAATTAAATGTTACTAGCCCTATATTAATTAATGTATCCTATTCGGTGAAATACTAATTGAATGTTCGTGACAACGCAAAAACTAAATTAAACATTAAATTTAATATAAAAATACTTGCGTCACCCTCATATAAAATTAACTGACTGTGCCGAGTCTCATACAATATGCATGTGAAGTTTACATTAACTACATTTTACATAGCGAATTTGTATGAATAATATATATTATTACGTATTTAGCAAAAAGGCCCACAGATATTAATGCAACAGCATGTGGTTAATCACATTATATCGGGTGACGCATTCCAAGCTTGTTTTCTTAAGGGTTGTATACCTATTACAATTATTCGCTTATTTATATTTTAAAATACTAATCTTTGTAAAAACTATTATTAACACAATTTATTAAAATGTGTTCCATAGTCCGTTTTGGCTCCAAAGTTTATTTAAATTTTAATAGACGAAAAAGGGGAATATATAATAGTTCAGTGTATTAGTATATCGAACTACATAGTAAACAGCAGAATAAAATTGATATAATTAACATATGAAAGGACAAATACTGTACGACGCAACAAAAAAACTTTTGATTATTTTATTATATCGTATGTTGTTCAAAATCCGAAAAACAGGTTTACACTTTATCTAAATTCAAAAGAAGAAATGTACTTTTAAGTTTGTGTCTTGCTGCTGCTTGTTTGCTCATTTACGTAATCGGTTTTGTGCTGCTGCTGTCATTTATTATTGATGTATGATTTCGGGTTTTTATGTTGTTACGTGTTAAGTGAGACTCGTAACATGCCTTTCCATTTATTGGATATCTAAAATTCTGTCTGTTATGTCTATCAAATCTATTGTATATTGTATAAAAGTAATGGAATTCCTTTTGTTTGCTAAATCCGGCCCTGGCTATTCTATATATTATTATTTACATTGTAAGTATAAAATGATTTTGACATGCATAAATATCTTAAGATAACTTTCGGGAATTTTATCGCATTCGGGAAAATGATGTTAAACGCGCTATTGAAGTGAGGATGTTCTCTATTCTAATTTGATATTATATAACCACAACCGGTTTGAATAATGCAATCACGTGAGGGACGAAACAAGTTCTGGGACGAGCGGTAATTACATGGGCGCTTTTAATAACCGACATTACGGTAGTGGTGGTTTTTTTTTGGAGAATGCCGTTACTACGTGTTTCTACTTTCTTACCCTTTGTGTTTAGGGCACTACAGAGGTGTGGGTATGCAATAACATTATACAATCCATAGAAGATCTAATAACTACGATCTTAAGAGCTCCGTCGCCGGAAGCTATGAATTATGTTAATATCTTTATAACTTGTAGATAGAAATTTGTACCATTAAACTTTAATAATTAATTACGAGAGGTCGGGGTTGAGAGCTTTTAATTTTATTTTTACCAGTTTTCAGCATCCTGTCTAACAATTTAAGCATGTCTGACCTAGTTTGTATATTTGTGTGTGTGTGTGTGTGTGTGTGTGTATGTGTGTGTGTGTGTGTGTGTTGCTTGCTTTTTACTCAGTCTGGACCATCGGCTGCCGAAAATCAGAGACTGAGTTGTCCGCGTCTGTGGTGCACGTCCCCGGCCGCCAACACCCGGTGTGTTTATGTGTGTGCGCGCGCGTATGGATATGTGCGTGTAGCGTGTGTTTTGTGTCGTGTTTTCCTATGCTTCTTATTCAGACTCGACCATCGGCAGCCTGAAATCAGAAACTTAGTGACCATAATGCATCTCTTCAGCCGTCGGCACCTGGAAACCAGGAGTTGCTTGTGCACCGTCGCTGAGTGTTGTGTTGTTTTAGTGTTGTGTTTTATTTAAGATCGCTGTTTTATTTTGCGCATGCTTGTTCTGGTTGGGTTGTTAACAGTTTTATGTTTCGGATACAGTCCGTTTTCCTATTTTATGTTAATTCTGTGTTAGTGTATAATATCCTATTCTACTACAATATTAAAACTAATTTATAACTATCCAAAATCTAAGGTTAGTAATAATTTAGAGACGGTTTGGTGTGCTTTGGTTCATGCGTTGTGTTACTTACTATTCGGTCTCACGGTCATCAAAAGCAGAGTGCTCTTGGAATATACAGTGTATGTTTGTGAATGTGATGTGTTCGGCTCAGCGTGGTCATCGTTGTAGTGCCTGTCTTTCGAGGTATCGTTTGTGCATAGTCCGTGCGATTTTGTCGGTGAGTGTATTTACGTGTTTAAATGTGTAGGACCGCTCCGTAGCATAATTGGTATGCGTGTGACTACTATGCCTATGGTTCCGGGAATGTATTGCTTTTACTACTAGATACACAATATACTATTTCGGCTCTCTAATGTATCTGTAATATTTTGTTATAACTAAAAACATAAATTTTATTAATTTCTATAAAAATTCTAGAACTTAGAAAGTGTTCTGCCATTAGAGTAGTTTAAGTAGCCTGCCATGAGGAAGGGTTTACGAATGGGCTTTCTCTCGTAGCGTCTATTATGGTAATCGATGCAGACCTAAAATTTAAAAATATTTTGGAACTATCCTTATCACGGTTGGAATGAAATCAATGAACAAAAACATATCATTTTATAGATTCCTCTGAAACGGTTAATTTGACAAATTTGGTCGTCATTTCTCATAAGGCACCTTTGTGGCGTAGTTGGTATGCGTGTGACTACTATGCCCAAAGTTTCGGGTTTGAATCCCGACACGGTCCGCTTGAAAATTGTTATGCGAGTATTATTCACAAAAATACGCCTATTTCAGATGAGAGGTAAATGGAGGTCCCGTGTGTGTATGTTGTCACGCACATTAGAGATCTCTTACTTGTTGGAAGATCAAGGGTTTGGCAAAATAAAAAATTTTCCGGGTAACATAAATTCGCTTCCTGGTCAATGTAGGACCTTCGGGTGGAGAATTGGAAAATCAAATGTAGTGTTTAAATGTGTGTTCGTTAAATAGTACTTGTCGTATCTGTATATTTAGTATCGTTTCTTTTGTGTTTGGGAAGTCGAAGATCATGTGCTCTAGAGGTTCAACTTCTGCACACCCACACAAGTCATCGTTTAATTGCCTGCGGTACGTGTATGTCGGGTATGGCCCTTGGCCCGTCAGAAAGTGAATCAGGTCTTGGCTTTGTTGTATGTTTTTGGTCTTGAGTCTGTGTCATGTGTCCGGTAACCATTCGTCGCCCAGTCGTGCTATTGTTCTATCTAGTTTGCCATTCGGACAGAACCGCTTCCTTTACCCCGTGTTTGTATTCACCGAAGATCGTAGTATTTCTTCTACTTTATCTAGTCGATTTTCGCGAAGGTGAAACATTGCTGCTCTTTTCCTTATTATCAGGTTGAGGAGCATTATCTCGATAATCATGGATAGGGCATCAGTGGCGGTCGTTCTGTAGGCGCCAGCCAATCGTATTAGTGTGCTCCTTGCGTTCTGTTAACTGTTTGTCTTGGTTTTAGTAATGTCATTAGGTGTGCTCATACACTCGCTGCGTACGACACCATAGTTACCAGCACACTGCCAAGGTACAGGCGCACGCTGTGTAGTGGTATTTTGTAGTCGTGTCATTCCAAACTGGCAATGGTTTGTATTGCCTTTGTCGCATTGTTAAATGTCGTGGTGATGTGATAATTGTAATCGAGTTTTTGTCCAGTGTCACTCCCAAGTATTTGAATGTTCGCGCTCGTGCGATTGGTCTGTTGTTTATTAAAATGCATGGTTGCGTTTAAAGGTTGCCTTCATTACTGTGTATGTGACTTTCGTCTGTGCGATTTTAATTTTATTGTTAGTATTGCAGTGTTAAAGGAGTATAATATTAAAAACCTTATGATTCCAAACATAGTGGATATAGATCGGAATCAAGTTTGCAATCCCAATAAAGCACTTGATAAATTATAGCACTGCTTAATCTTACAACAAAACACGTTTACGCAGATGACGAAACAAGAAGATACTACATTCTAAATCCGTACATCAAAAAACAGTTTGAAAATGTAAGTTTATCTCAATTCACGGTCACATGTAGAATTTATTGTTATGAGTATTACAATCGATAACAAGATATTCAATTGCTCTCGATGAATGCACTGATGAAAAAGCTACAGCTCAATTAATATTTTTAATAAGAGTTATATCTACGATTTTGACATACTCGAAGATCTCCTATCGATGAAATCTATGAAGCATCAAACTGTTGGAAATGGTATATTTGAAGAAGTAAATAATTGTTCAATCAAATATAAGTTACCATAGAATAAACTCGTGAGTGTAAAACTATTAATGGAGCGCCAGGTTTAACCGACAAACATTCAGGAGCTTTGAAGAAAATACAACTCAAAATTAAAGAGGATTGCAGAGAAAGGACCTAATTAAAATTCACTTTATTTAACATCAACAAGTGTTGTACAAAAACGCGCTACATTGAACACGTCACATCTTGTATTGTTAAGTTGGTCAATTTAATTCGATCTAGGGGTCTGAATAATATGTAATTTATTGGTTGCCTTCATGACCTCGATTCCGAATGTACAAATGTCCATTACCATAGCCAAATTTGTTGATTAGTTTGGAAAAAGTTTTGCGTCAGGTATTAGAATTTTTGTTTTTAGAAATGAAATGAATATTGGATTTTCCAGAACTTAAAAACATTAACTGTCTTTGTAATTTAGCTTTTTCCCTAGAGAGCAATCATTTAAATATACTTAATGAGGCGTTATAAGAAAAATAAATATGCATATACTTTACTAATGAATGTAAAAGCATTTCAGTTAAAATTCAAATTGCTTAAACAACTATTATCAGAAAAAATTATATCATTTTTAGACAGTTAAAATATTAAATATTTCCACAAGTAAATTTGAGGAATATATAAATACCATTACTAGATTAAATGAAGACTATTCTGATTTTCCAATATAAAAAATTAGTTGTCGATTGTGCATCAACCATATGCGTTGGATGTTCAAGACATACCGACTGAATTTCAATTTGATATTATAGAATTACAATGCAAAAATAATTTGAAGGGTTTATTTTGTAGTGAGGAATATGCTAATTTTTTTAATTAATGAACTCTAATAAATTTGCTAATATAGTGTGGCAAAATATACCCAGCTATGGAATATTGTTATAATTTTGTTATCTCCTTGACAGCTGACAAAAGTGAAGTTTCATATAAAAGTGGAAAGATATGGAATTGTGTTATGAAGCGTTATTTGTCTCAAGAAAGTGCAGAAATTGCTCAATTGTATTTCAAAAACTTTTCTTCGATAATTTCATTTTAACGTACTTTTAGACGAGCGTACCCTAATCGAAGAGATCCACACGAAGAAACAATTCAATGTTTTACAAAATGGCACGGTAATGACTTAAAGCTTACTGGAAGACCTCGTTCGAGTCGTTCGAACGAAGAAATTGAGCTTGTTTGGGATGTGCAAGCAGAACCAAAAACTTCCACAAAAAGACGTGCCACGCAATTAGAGTTGTGTGGGAGGACTTTAACTAGAATTTAGCACTTAGACGCATATGTTTGCGTACAAAATTCAAACAGGATGGCGCTATATGCCGCATAGCGCGTGAAGCGGTCGCTCCTATTATGAGGCATTTTGGTTGCTAGACGGCTCTCAAAAAATGGAGATACCTCCTTCCTCTGATTTCAGACTTTTTCTAGTGAGGATACTTGAAAAGCAAAGCCTATATTAATCATTTACAGACGTTAGAAAACTTCAAGGAAAATATTAATGAAGTAATTGCGCAAATTTCAGTTAAAATATTGCGCAAAGTTATGCAACCCGCTCAAAGTAGAGTTGGTCATTATCTGGCTTGTCGTGGGAGTCATGTACTCGATGTTGTTTTTCATAAATAATGATACATGTTTTAATAAATACTCTTCATAAAAGAATTTTTTGCCCTAATTTTTTTTTATTTTAAAAAATTTGGCCGGGGTTGTTTTGTCGCATCCTTTATAAAAAACTTTGAACAGAAAGTGTGAATTATTTTTGCATCAAAATTGAAAAAAAAAACTCGTTGAGGACTTATATTAGTGATGAACATTTAAAATCGGTGTTAAGAATTTCAACAATCAAATTTATATGAAACTTGCAAAAACTTATAAACGATGCTAAAACATGCATTTTTGTCGTTAAACTTTGTTATGTATGAAATATTTGTTAAGAGTTTGAAATTACAGTAGTTTTCTATTTTAATTATAATTGTAACAATTGATATGTATTTGTTCATTCAGTTTCATCTTTTATGTTTTAAATAATATAAAAATAAAATTGCACGTTCTGACAAAATTTATTGCTGTGCAGAGTTTAATATTTGTAGTAACTATTTGTAGTATTTTTTGTTAATTTTTATTCATATAAAAACCATTTTAATTAGAAATTCTTTTAATCTGGCTCGTGGTCCAATTTTAATCCACACTATGGCATGAACTTAAAGATTTGCTTATCCCTGATCTAGACCAACTTTTCAATCGTTAGAACTATTCCGATCATGTTTGGGCTTTTTTATAGCTTATTTCTGAGGATTTTATGTGTCAGAATTTTTACCACAGGTTAAGGTTAATTTGCTACGTTTATTTTCCTACTTCAAAATATTGCCGTCTCCTCTTTAAATAATTAAATACCACGTTACCACTCTTGTCGTTTATTCTAAATTATATTATGTTTAGTTCGACAACCCAGTTTAGCCAGTTCTCATGGTTACTGCATATTCTCGTTTTTGCTTATCTAAACGTATGCCGTATGTTTAAGTTGAAAGGTGGTTGTGAAAGCAGTTAATAAGTCGCTCTTTGAAATGTCTTGTTTTTGCTTTGTCGTCACAAAACACAATGTTTTCGCGATATGCTCTATAATTAAAGTGAGCAATTACACGAATATTCGTTAATTTTACTACTGGCTTGGTGTGTGTATTTGGTAGCTACCCCTTAGGCGATAATTTACTACCCCTGTATCTGTTTTAGCTCGTTTAGAGTTAAGTTGTATCAAAGTTATTCGTATGCTTCACGTTTTTACGACCGACTACCGCGGATTGTAAGTATTACTGTTGCTTCCGGAGAGAAGATACTATCCTCATCCCGTATGGCTTATAGTGGAGTAGGAGAACGCAGATAAGTGTTTGAAGATCTTACATAATAATAACGCACAGTGGACATCTAAACTTTTTACGATTTCCACTTGTACCATTTGTACTAATATATTTACTATGAATCTTAATAGAAATACTTACTGCAAGTGTACGTATATCGTACCGAATAGTATTTTTAATGTTTGTTTACCATACGACATCGTACTAAGTCTATTGTCATTAACAGTGAATCAGCAATGAGTATATTAATTGTATCAGTATGTTCAAGGTATCGTACATTGATTTAATTTTGAAACAAGTATTATATCCCTATTATATAATACACATGTGGTTGTTGTACCTTGTGGATTGTTTTAAAAGAATTATGGTACATACTTTTCTTGTTTAGACAGTAGCTATCTTTAACGTCTTGCACAACTGTGGATTGTGGTATCTTGCTTGTAAAATATTCTGTCCTTCCTAAAACTATGTTTAGATTGGGGTTTTACGAGCTCATTAATTTTAGCTAATGTTTAAGTTACTTCTAGTGTTGGTTGTACCCGTGGCGCAGCCTTAGTGCTTTATAGTAGCGCACCTGTATATATACTTTAAATTGCACCCTTATTGCAAATTTGTCTTAGACCAATGCTATTTCTAAATATGTGGTACTGAAGAAAGAAAACACACTTACAGTTAAGATTTCTTAAATAAAGTAAACATCAAAAGATAATCTTCTTATTTCAGTGAATGGTTCTCTTGCGTTTTCTTTAGTTCTCCACTCGTAATCTGCGATTGTTGCTAGCTACGTCATCCTAGTGTAGTGTCGCGGTGATTTACCGTGACAAAGCGCCTTCGCATCAAAAAATTCGAAAATTCTAAGCTGAAATTTTTAAGCAGTGACATATCATTTGTCAAAACCGAAAAGTATAACTTTTGGCCGAAGTTTTAACCTGGAGCCTTCTAAAAACTTGAAAACTTGTTGAATAGTATATATTTCATAAATAATGTCCTAATCTTGTCAAGCGATAGTTGCTATTGAGTAAGACGGGAATGAAATAAAACTGGTCATAATAAAAATGCCCTATACTTTTTTAACTCCAAATTCTCTCGGTTACGTAAAACAAAATCTTAATTATTTTTATTTATCAACTTTTAGCATTTATTGAATTCAAATCAGAAATTTTGATGTATTTTAACGATTTTGGGTAGAAGATGTATTGTACTTTTATACAAAACAATTATGATTCTTCTTGAATAACTATTCATATGTAGAAATTAAAGATCGGAAGATTTTTACGATCCAGTTCAAACGCTGTGATTGATAAATAATGACTGAGTAATCCTGTATAATCTGAACAAAATATACATGTATGTAAATAAGAGGCATTATTTTTATTACAGTTAGTAATTATTTTAATTATGCCCTGTTAATTTTGGATTGTGAAGTGAATATATTAGACTTGATGTATTATGCTGGTATGCAGTAATTACAGTCTTTTATTATAGGTTATTATTTAATAAATTTAAGGTCATATATTTTAAATAGTTTTTACTTCAACTGCTTTTTATTGCTTTAAAAATTAAATCCGTTCTTCGTGATGACAAGATAATAGTCTTTAAAATATAGGTATCAGTTATAGGAGCAAGCTTGAATTTAACGACGTTGCACTGAATGCAGCGTTTCTTCAAACACTATATGCATTTTTATACACCTTCCAGTAGTTTACAATTTGTTCAACCGTTATATGTGAGGACGAGGAACAATTCAGAGAAGTTTAAAAGTTTAGCATTCAATACGTGCCGCTTAATCGGCTGAAAACGAATTAACTTTACGTATTTTCAAAATTTTAGCAATAGCTAACGTCTAACCAATAATTTTGTAATTTCTATCTTTGAACCTCAGTAATTTTATTTATTAGATGAATCGTTTGTAATAGGTTTTCTCTATGCTACTGTCAAGATGTAAACAAGTGCCACAAAAAATTTGTAAGCAATTGAAAAATCGATTTGACAAGCGACATTCAAAATTGCTTTTTTGTGCATTCCGAAAATTTAACAAAATTTTGAAATGTTAAAACCTATAGTCTATGATATTTGAAAATATTTCAGAGGATACCTAAAAAAGAATGGGTTTACGACAGGAAGCAATATTAAATTAACCAGTTTTTAAAAAAAGGAACTATATTTAACATTTTCAGCGAGAGATCAGTAGGGTATGCAAAATTTGTAGTTAATCTTCATTTTCTTCTAAAACAGTGGGAAGGTTTTCATAAATTAAGGTTATGCAATGAGTTTTCTAGAAGTGGTAAAATATGTTAGTTTTCCATGGTATAAAGAACGGTTAATCTCTATTTTTAGAATTTTGTAGCAGTTTAAAAATACGATGTGTGTTAATTATACGGTTACCCCGCGAAGATTAAAAATGCCTTAAGATACGGCGATATTGAAATAAGATTTAAATAATTGACGCGGACTTAATCACCATGAGTGAACTTTAAAGAAATTTAAGTTTCACGCCTACTAAATGGAAAGACTGAAAGCTGTTTTGCCGACGGCTAACTTGGCTATCACCCGAAGGAAGGGTTAGAAATGGGTGTGGGCTGAAATTTTCTTAGTTAAACTGAAAACAATTAAAATTAATGCTGGATGCCACTGTATCTAGCAAATATGAATCAAAAAAATTTATTTTAGGGTAGATACAGAAAACCCTTTTTTAGTTGGTGATTCTTAATTTTTTTACTTAGATTCTTGGATACTGGTCGGACCTTTTTAACATAGAAAAAATTACCTTAGTGATAATATTCATAACAAATAATTAGAATCAAATAACAGCGATTGTTAACAAATAAATTATATCACAGACTTTTTACTTTAAAAAACTTGAACAAATTCTCTTTTTATAATGGTTATTTTCCTTAATGAATGTCAAATCTGATAGTCATCTACAAATTTAATAAAAAGCTGAAATTTTAAATAATTTGAATGTAGATCATTCATAAAGCGTAAACTCTTTAAGCTCCTCGTAAGCGGAAAACTTCAAATACAGCAAAATTTAACGAGGGATTTTTCTTTCACAAAAATATAGATATATGGTCATGCAAAATTAATAAAATTAAGGGAGTTTAAATATTTAACAGATCTTATGAACTGAAACGGTGACAATTTTCACGGCTGGTAATTTGATCGTAAGGGGGTGTTGGTAAATAAATCTGATTAATAATTCGGCAAAAGTAAAAGACTCACCCTTAATCACTTGTCGTTGGTTATGATCCGGTTCAGTTCATCTCCTGTCGTTCACGTGCAGGAATAAATTTCAATAAACCGCAGACTGTCACTTTGAACTTATTGATGACTTGAGGGTGCCTTTATTGATCTGAGGATATTTGTAGACTCGAGGGTGTTTTTGACTTTGGTGTTTCTTGATCCGTGGGTGTTTCTTGATCTGTAGGTGTTTCTTGATCTGTGGGTGTTTCTTGAGCTGTGGGTGTTCTTTGAGCTGTGTGTGTTTGCGATCAACGACCCCCATCTTGTTTGGCTCGAAGATTACGTGAAAGTGAGCGGATTAGAAAACAATCTATAAAGACAATTCGATCTGGGGTATTCTTATCAGAATAACTGCTTAGTGACCACGCGCGCCGTGTTTACGAAGTAAGTTGAAAACTTTAAGATATATTGTGAACAACAAATTATTTACACAGACTTTTAATGATTAGAATACTATTCAAAACTTTCAAACTAATGTTTCAGGACACCTGAATTATTCTTGATATTTTTTTTATTTGGTACCAACAAACATGGAGCTTATCCTTACAATTTAATCAAATTAAGAAATAACTGATCGTTTGTTGTTTTCCATACAGTATCATAAATTTATTAAGAATTTGAAAATTTATATTGGTTTGCAAATAAATAATTTTTGGCGAATTTTTTCATTTTTTTAACTTGCTAATACAACTTTGTTATATTGCAAGGAAATTTCGTTACACCAAGAAAAGGATTGTTACCGTTTCGGTCGAAAAACTCTTCTTAATGCTTTCAAATTTTAATAATCTGCACGCATTATCTTTTGATTTTCACTATTCGACAGCGTTGGTAGCTCTTAAAATCGATCCCCATCTAGCGCTATCCTTTTTTTCTGTTTTGAAATTGAATTATGTGTTTAGATGGGATTATTAAAGAGAAATCTTTTAGGACCAACTAAACAAATTGCAGGTCTCAAAACAAGAGGTAAGATCTTTCTTCGTTACAAAATAATTCAAACAATGATAGGCGTGAAAAGAAAAGCTTATTGATCTTTTATAGTGATAATAGTTTAAAGTTCTAAAATGGATCGTAGTACTTTTCTTTTGGAAAGGTGTTGTTTTGAAAATATGAATACACGTTGCTTGCATGTACAATAAACAGAGCTATTGTAGTTTTAAATAAAATAAATATATACACGCAAATTGTTTACGAAAACAAGTAATATTAATGTGTTTGTGCTTCTGCTTAAAAACCTAAACAAGCTTTCCTAACAACAGCCATAAACAGTTTAATTAAACTCATTTTTTATATAATATCGTAGAAATCCCAGAAGTCTTCGGTAAGAGTTAATGCAGCGCTGCAGGAATCTATGGCTCTTTCCAAGTTCTCGCATTTCCTACACCCGTTATATTCGGCTCCGTCAACTTGGCCCCCCTCCAAACGATTTATTGAAATGTAGCATGTGCACCAGAAAGTACTAGTCTTGCACCACCTTGCACCACCAAAATAATAGCTTGCACCATGCTGGAAAAACAATTGCGGTAATTTGTTTATGAGGGGGGCTAGAATGACGCTAGCCCTCCTCCATTCGAATTTCAAAAAAATGATATGTGCACCAGTTAGGGAAAAGCTTGCACCACCTTGCACCACAAAATTTAGAGCTTGCACCACTTCAGAAGATTAGATACAAGACCTTTTCTCGAGGGGGGCTAGAATGACGCTAGCCCCCCTCCAGTCGAATTTCAAAAAAATGATATGTGCACCAGTTAGAGGATAGCTTGCACCACCTTGCACCACTAAATTTAGAGCTTGCACCACCTTCAATAAGTCGTTACATTATTATTTAATATTATTTTACATAAAACACTGCCATACTCCAAGGTTTCTGAATTGCACTGCCAAAAGAATTCTAAGCAGATCCAATGCCGAAATGTTTCTTGCGCTTCTTTTATTTAAAATAGTGCAATTATATTTCATTTAATTATAGGAGTATTATCTAATAACAAGGTGATTAATAATACTGACTTTAAGATAGAATCAGGACGTTCCTACAAGAGGCTTACTAAAACACTTGCAAGGTATTACAGAACACGTAATAAACCGCATGTTTTAAGGGTATCAAATTTAAGTCAAATTACAACCAAATATAGCAGAATTCAGTTTTAAGCAGCATACAGAACCAAAGTCGTAGACAGATACTTCCGGAGAGGTCATGCACAAATTTTTTAATTTAATTACATTTCTATGGATGTATGTATCTACAATACACTAACTCCTCCGCTTAACTTTCTATGAGTTTCACAAATTTCTCTTTCTAACTTATGACTGACGGCCCATCAATTTTTTTGTAAAATGTCACTTCCACCGTTTTTTAACTACGTCATAACTGACATTTGTTAAACTTTGAATTTCGAATCGTTCTGGATATTAATTTTTTTTATTAACTCTTGAATTTCAGCACATACGGTACATTTATTTAATCTTTTATTTTTAAAATTGCGAAAGAAAGTCTTATCGTATGTTGCGGGATTTGAACCCGGTATCGTCGGACTGATAGCTTCTCTAGGTATGTATAACTCAGACATCTTGGATACTAAAGATTTATTTTTACATTTTTGAATTATTTGAATCATTTCCAGCAACCCATACATTTAAAGGGTTTTTTATAAAGTTTTGAATAAAGTTAATATTTGATCTTTTCGAAAAAATCACTTTTCCCACTTTTCTCAAATACCTACGAAATGTATAAAAATTTTTGAATTCCAAATAACGATTATTACTCAACAAAAACATCTACAAAACATTTCCTATTTAACCGATTTTCAATCTCTTCAGATAACAAAACTATCCATCCAGTGCTATCCAGAATTAGACATCCTGTAGCATCGATTTGATAATGCTATTTTTAGTTTATCAAGATTCCTTGCTGAAATTGAAAATCTTTTCAAATTTTCTAGAATGTTTATTAAACTGCATTTGATTACTGTTTTATAGTAATCTTGGAATAGTCAATGTTATATATGGAAATCGGAAAAGTTTGTACTAGTTGAGATTGAATTTATTGCTGAGCATTACTTAGAATCATAGGTAGGTATCCTTACTATAGTTAGAATGATAATTAATTTCATTGCTGTTGCTTAGTTTATTTTTCACCTAAAGATTTTTACGTATTATTTTCTTCTGTATGAGCTACATACTTCTATAAAATTTGAAATTGCTCAAATTAAGTAACTAATCAATAGTAATTAATTAAATAATTTTATTTCAAGAACTCAAACATATAAAAATGTTAAACTCAAAATTAAATTAATTTTTAATATTTAAATATAAAACACTAACTCTTATTCGAACAGGTTTTCTTAATTCTAAAAATGTATATCACCTAATAGATAAAATTGATAATGGACAGTACAATTAAAAATATATGTCTTAATATCTACATTTTTAAAAGAAATTTTTGAAATTAAAATAAATTTTCTGATTATAAAAAAGATTAATTCTTATTGCTAATAGCTTTCACAATTCTAAAAATTTTAGCAAAAAATAAATGAAATTGAAAGAAACAAGATTGATAGTGAATTAAAATACATATCTGAATATACTTAGGACAATTGAACATTAATTTAAATAATAAAAGGCTTCAGACTATTAGTTTAAAAAAATTCAGTACTCAAAACTTGAACGTATTTTTTCGGTAAATTTTGAAGAAGCGAACATTTGCATTTGTAATTGATCGCTTATTGCATTAAATAAATATGTAATTCGGCGGGTGAAAAGTTCAAATGCCTTATTATCCAATAATAGCGGAATTTCTAAGAACGGGCTGCATATAATGTCAATAGAGAAATTGGCCGTCAGTGACTAAACGCCTCTAGAAAAATAGTAATCTTTTGTCTGGCAGGAGAGAGTTCCAGAAGCATAGTAGACAAAAATTAATTCCTTGGCAATTTATAGAAAGAATAACCAATGACCGGTTTGGAATTAAAAATTTTTTATACATTTCGTAGGTATTTGAAAAAAGTGGGAAAAGTGATTTTTTCGAAAAGATCAAATATTAGCTTTATTCAAAACTTTATAAAAAACCCTTTTAATGTATGGGTTGCTGGAAATGATTCAAATAATTCAAAAATGTCAAAATAAATCTTTAGTATCCAAGATGTCTGAGTTATACATACCTAGAGAAGCTATCAGTCCGACGATACCGGGTTCAAATCCCGCAACATACGATAAGACTTTCTTTCGCAATTTTAAAAATAAAAGATTAAATAAATGTACCGTATGTGCTGAAATTCAAGGGTTAATAAAAAAAATTAATATCCAGAACGATTCGAAATTCAAAGTTTAACAAATGTCAGGTATGACGTAGTTAAAAAACGGTGGAAGTGACATTTTACAAAAAAATTGATAGGCCGTCAGTCATAAGTTAGAAAGAGAAATTTGCGAAACTTATAGAAAGTTAAGCGGAGGAGTTAGTGTATTGTAGATAGATACATCCATAGAAATGTAATTAAATTAAAAAATTTGTGCTTGACCTCTCCGGAAGTATCTGTCTACGACTTTGGTTCTGTATGCTGCTTAAAACTGAATTCTGCTATATTTGGTTGTAATTTGACTTAAATTTGACACCCCTAAATCATGCGGTTTATTACGTGGTCTGTAATACCTTGCAAGTGCATTAGTAAGCCTCTTGTAGGAACGTCATGATTCTGTCCTAAGGTCAGTATTATTAATCACCTTGTTATTAGATAATACTCCTATAATTAAATGAAATATAGTTGCACTATTTTGAATAAAAGAAGCGCAAGAAACATTCCGGCATTGGATCTGCTTAGAATTCTTTTGGCAGTGCAATTCAGAAACCTTGAGTATGGCAATGTTTTATGTAAAATAATATTAAATAATAATGTAACGACTTATTGAAGGTGGTGCAAGCTCTAAATTTAGTGGTGCAAGGTGGTGCAAGCTATCCTCTAACTGGTGCACATATCATTTTTGAAATTCGACTGGAGGGGCTAGCGTCATTCTAGCCCCCTCGAGAAAAGGTCCTGTATCTAATCTTCTGAAGTGGTGCAAGCTCTAAATTTAGTGGTGCAAGGTGGTGCAAGCTTTTCCTAACTGGTGCACATATCATTTTTGAAATTCGAATGGAGGGCTAGCGTCATTCTAGCCCCCCTCATAAACAAATTACCGCAATTGTTTTTCCAGCATGGTGCAAGCTATTATTTTGGTGGTGCAAGGTGGTGCAAGACTAGTACTTTCTGGTGCACATGCTACATTTCAATAAATCGTTTGGAGGGGGGCCAAGTTGACGGAGCCGTTATATTCACCCATCTTGTTATTTGAAGTAGCGCAAAACTTTTTCAAAACGTTTACGTATTTTCTAAACATTTTTAAATTAAGCTTTAAACTTAAACTTTCAACTTTCGAGACTTTAATCGATTCTGGAGGATAATTTCGACCTTGCTCTGTGACGATCGAAATTCTAACTAAAAATATCTCTTATCGAGACAGGTTTAGATCATCAGTTCTCTTGCCTGAAGACTGCCGCAGGCACTCCAACATAGTCAACAATTATACAAATTTCTTTCATCAAAAACCAAAAGATCACACCTATTCTGTCTGATTCGAATTCTGTACTTACCACAAAATAGAACAGAAAAAAGTTAGCGCTTATCCTACTATATGAACTTTTAGGTTTGTAATCAATTATATCTTGTCTTCCTTTAAATATCTATTGTTATATTTTGTAGAAATAGTGTGATAATAAATTTTTTTATAAAACTTCTTTAAATAGTATCGTTTACGGTCTATGCAGTTCTAGTATTGAGCCCCACTTCCAAACAGACGTATAGGTATCGACCCGGGTTACGACTTGACCCGACCCGGACCAGGTGACCGGATAACCCGGGCTGGGTGGCCGAATGGTCCGGGTCTGGTCAGGTAGAACGGTTCATTCCCAGCTTGGTCAGACCCGCTCTCATGACCGCTATTGGTTAACTAGACAGGTCAACCACACCATTTATTCATCTCTGCAAGAATTCCAACATAGGAACAAGTTTCTCGTTTATTGAATGTAAATGCAGAAATATTACTCACAATCTGTGTTAAAATTGCAATCGGATACTTTCGGTAACGTATGATCCCCTGCATTTTGAAGATGCTTAGGTAAATTATAATGCACCCTGCTTTTTATTTAATTACAATATACAATATACAAATCTATACACACACACAAAGACTACCACATCCTTATGTTTATTTGGAGTAATTTTTTAACTTGTCTCATTTAATTCTAATTTTATAATTAAAATCTACATACTTTTCTTCTACTTACTTTTTTAGTCAATAGTTGAATGTGTACGTGAGTCTTGATCTTTATACGGTAAAATATATCGAACTTTATTTCTGAGTAAAATTTGTTTAATTCCTGTAATCACAAGTTCTGATCTTTCTATTTGCTCCAGTTTGCGGCGGTTTGTTGTCTTTATGGATCCTTCTATTTTCTGCATAACAATCTTGTTAATGTTATCTACTTCTTTTTTGGGAATGGGTACATCGCTAATATTTTTCCAAATATTCGACAAAAAAGTGCAATTCTTCTACGTGTAAATACGAATAATAATCGTATGTGGAAATACTACCAGTTTTAAACGTTACAAAAGTTTTCTTTAAGGTAGGCAAATTAAATCTGCACCACGGAAAGAAAGTAAAATGTATCTTAGATCATCTCTAGCATCGTAAGCCGTAACAAACAGATTTTTGTATATTCCTTCTAAAAAAAGGTATATATCCTTATGTTCATTCTTCTTTGTAAGAGTTCAACATATGAACAGTTTCCTCGGTTAGCAACTGTAAATGCCGAGACACTATACCCCTATCTCGAGTGTATATTTTTCCAGTGCGATTAAAAGTACTTTAGTATCTTTTCTTTCAATTCCATCATTTCATTTTCCTTCTCCAACAAATACCGATATAGTTGTCTTGTGATAGATGTGGCCATATACTCTAATTGCCTCCTTTTTAAATCAACTTCTTCAAATTTCAGTTTTCATTTTTTTCCCGAAAATATATAAGCTATCGATAGTTGAATCTATTTTTCCACAGGATAGCAAAACTTTGTTGCTTGCGTTGGTTCTTTTTCTTAAAATTTATAGAGGAAAGATTATTTGAAGCGGATAGTCCAAGGTCATTGATGTTTACTATTTTCTAGAATAGTTGAAAATGGTCTTCCGGAGTTAGAGATGAATGTGGCTCCGATTTTAACATAACACTTACAATTTCCATATTTTTTATTTTTAAAAACAAAATGTGACCATAAGTTGGAACTTATTTTTCAGTGTTGCTAAATACATCTCCAACTTGCTTTGCAACTTAGGTTGCATTAAATAACTCACCATAAACTGTTGCTCCTTTTTTCTTATTGATTTCAATATCTGAAATTATTATATTATTCATTTTTAATAATTATTTACAATTACAATAAGAAGTGTTACGTTCTATTTCATATTTGGAAAACAATTTAATGCCTCATTATTGTAAAAAAAACATTTGAGTTCCTACTCATTGATATTTACTATGCTACATTTCTATAATTTCAATTCGCGTTCATAGGCAACCAAATTAACTCGTTCTTTATTTAATTCAAAGTCCACATGTTTTACTGTCTGGCTTCTTATCCCTACCTGGATGCTCTTTAAGTAGAGATATCATTCGTGAGTGTTAGAAGTTTGTTGGGCCATATAAAATTCTTTCACTTTAGTAAAAGTTGTTGTTCACTTTGTGTATCTTATGTAACACCAACACTTTTAGTAAGCTTTCCATAAACAAGTATTCGTTTGCTGTTTTAAACATAAAAACAACTTTGGGTGAGATATGACATGATGGCCAGTGTTATCAAGCAGTTTTAATTCTACAATAGTAGACGGAACATGAAGTGAAGGACATTTAAAATGTTGGATAACTGCGGTAAGAAAATTATTGTTTTTTTACGTTTATGTAATTCTCATTTATTTTATAACAATGAATGAAGATATTGTGATTCTTCTACAAACTTTTTTTAACGGGAAACTGCATTGAAGACAATCAACAGCAAAATACTATAATTAAAAGGATTGATCATTAAGGTGAATATTCAGAGATGAAAAGTATTACAAACTTCAACTTGAACTACTGTGTAAAATACTTAGGAGTGAATCGGTCTTAAGGTTTACTTTTTTTCTTTTCTGCGCGTGTGCATCTAGTGCATCTGATATCTACCCCACTCTGTGGTTAGTTAGTTGGCACGGTATTCTTCTTTTTCTTTTTTTGTTGTGGTAATCGGTGAGGACTGCCTATTTTGCTCTCTTCTTTGTCCGCGCGGTATACCGTAACAAAAGAAATTTCACTAAAATTATAAAATAATTCTTATGGCTAAAACAAAAATAGTGCAATGAAACTTCTTTTGCTATAACAACAGTTTTCTATTATTAAACTGATTACACAAGTCTCCTTACTCGTAGCTACAGCGAAATTCTAATGTAGTAAAGACAATTTATTTCCCGCTAATCACTAACAGTTCTAATTTCCTTAAAGCCACAAAACTATCTTCTTAATTGCTACTTGATGCACATACAATTAACAATCTAAGCACTATTGGTTTATTTATTATTAGTTAGTAATTTATGTTGATCATCAATTCACATTAATTTATATCACATAGAAGTATTTATTATAACATTATGTGAACACTAATTTATTTCATATCACGACTTTATAACTAGTTTTTTGGTTAAAGCTTGAATTCAAATTAACCTTAATCCCTACGTTGCGCACCTTTATATGTCTAACTCAGTTAATCTCGAAAGTTAGCTTTCTAAGCTTTATAATGGTTTAAGTGCACGTTCTTGTAAACTTCAATAAATCTGTGTGAAGATGCGGCGCTACAGAATAGCTGCCTTGTTACACTGCCCCTCTTAAGGATGTTCAGTACCAAAATACTATACTATTCTGATGCTGGAAGTTTGTGTGGCGGTACGGACAGTTGTAACCATTTATGCGGTTCCCATGTTGATGGAAGTAGCAATCAACACTCTTAAATCAGGCGCCGTACCATTTGAATTTTAACCACACAAGGATTTGGACCCCGGTTTTCTGGTACAGTACCTCTAGCATGTTTCGTACCACCCTCAAGGCCAAACTACCGTGCATACAACCGATCTTGAATATAGCCAACTTCTTGTCTTCAAATTTGATAATTTAACCCTTGGCGTACGTTAACGCCCGGAAATCCTGATAATTCATTTATCAGAAGGTAATACATGCCATGTTGTATATGGTATTTCCAATCTCCGATTGTTGTCGGTGAAGTTGATCCTGATCATCAAATTTATATTTAAACACCCGAGCAAGTCCTCGTGACGGATCAAAATCTGTCGTTTCGCAATGTGCCAGGGGGTATTCCGATAGTACATTGAATATATCACCTTAAATCTTGAGTTGTCTGTGCCGCTGTACAGAGACATGGACCAAACATACTTTGGTCCAAACTTTAGTTCATCCTCATGGTGTAAGTGTTTTTTTGGTCTCATCGCTTGCCGTTCTACGGCATTACTGCCGTCATCATTATAGTAGGGTTCTAGTGCGTTAATCTGCACCATACGTATTCTGCTTTTGGGAAGCTTGCAAATCCGACATACCACGTCGTTGATCCTTTTCACAACTTCGTATAAATCCTTCCACACCTCCATCTGAGATTGTATAGCAATACGCGGAACCTTCTTGAAAACCAGACTTTCGCGCTTTAATGTCATATTTGGTCTTCATCAGATTTCTTTCAATCTAGATATTACTTCTAACGTCACCGGAGATGCCATGCATCTTGCACTGCAACTTCTCGACGTAGCTAGCGCCCATGATGTTTTCTCCGGGTGTACACCCAAATTCTAGGTCACATGGTAGACGCATCTCACGTCCCAGCATAGTATATGCAGGCGTCTGTCCAATGCTCTCGTAAACCGATGATCGTTAGGCTGCTACGATCTGAATTTGTGATTCAATCTTCACATGAGATAGAAAAAGCATGTTACTGCATATGTATAGACTTTGTTCTCTAAGTTGGGGTTAAAATCTGAAATTTCAAGCATTCTGCTACTTACTTTATGTGTTTTGGCAATAGTGTACTAAAGAATATTTTAAAGATTAAATAAAAATAATGTACCCTTTGAAATTGCATATACGTTTAGTTAAACGTAGAATATTTGATATTGTGTAGGTTTTTAGTAATCAATGACCGATCTCCTTATTTTAATTATTAATAATTATTTATTATTGAAATTTTAATGTTTAATTGTGTTTGTCACATGGTAAGTCCTTACTGTTAATAAATTTTTCATCATACGGTGTTATTAATACGGTTTACAAAATCTCAAATCTAAGTGATACATATCTACAAAAAAATTTCTCTATATTTGCCAGCTAGAAATATTTAAAGCACGGGTTTAAAGCGGATATGATGTTCAAGCATAGATTGAGCGTTTTCAGGAAGTTCTTACTCGAAGCTAACGGAATGAACGTTATATGGGTTAAAGCGCAGCTTGGTTTACCTTCAATGCTCGTTCAAAAGATTGTAGGGCTCCAATTGGCAACGGAACTGTTATTTGCAACTCATCGTATTGTCGGTTGAGTACATTGCGGATTTGTTATTTTTCAAACTACGGACTTGCATTGTGCAGTTAAGGAAATAAATGCGATCGACCTTTCTGATTTGTTGTCAATGTTTAATAAAATAGATTTTTTTATGTATTATATAAATAATTATAGAGTCAACTATGGAACCCGCATAACAGTTTTCATGCAGTTTCATAAATTAGTACGATATCGTTTGCTTAAAATTTGCTGTAAACGATTTTCTTTGCCCTTATTTAAAATTTGTGTTTCATATACAAGGAATTTTCCCTTCTATTCTACAATCTGCAATATTTCTTAATCTAGATGTTTTCATGTTTGCTAAAAGGCTTTCGTTTAGTGCTCAATGATTGAAAGTGTAAAATGGTTTTAAGTCAAAAAAAATTATAAAAGATAAGTAGTTCGAGGTTTTTTTTTTGATTGTTATGTTAATTACAAGGACGTGCTAAACGAATATGTACCTATTGTTTTTTAAAATCTGTCTCATTCTTAATCTATGTAAAAATTTGACCGCATATATCATTCGGAACAAAACCGATGAATACCAAGCTCAATAACCTTTCCCATGCTGGACCAACGTTATTATTCTGTAACAGCTGAAAGCTCATAATTTTACCAAAGTACCGATATATTTGAGTATAAAGTTCTATCTAATTCGATGAATAATGGTCTCTAACTTGAAATTACTTACTTTGCTATTCAAAGTTAAAGAAATTATGAATTAGAATTAAGAATTATTTAATCCAAAATTCAGAAATTAAATTATCAAAACCTAACCCTAAAAATTAAGTTATCGACTAAATTCTGTATCTCCAAATTGATGTTACACAAATAGTGACCTTTATGAAATTCCGCCAATTCGTAATATAAATTCGTCTTGTGGAGTTCAACTCAGTAATTTCAACCATTGCTTTTTTGTAGAAACTTTTCTAGCGACTTGTTTATTTCACGTTGTATAAATTAGTACAACGATGTAGACGAATAGAATAATGGGATATTTTAATACCTCATGCTTTGCTTCAGATAACACACGCTTAAAACATAGTCTCAATATGCTATCACCATGGTCCTCTGCGTTTTGAAACAGTTACTCGATGCCCACTCTGAAAAAACGAAACCATTTTAATATTTCACTCTGTTTTCAAACTACGTCGTTCTGATTACCAATTATTCTTTCAAACGCTAAAGATAAAATAAACCGGTGGCGCAATAGGTTAGTGTGCCGGCGATCCAAGCCGAAGGTTCGAATCCTGTCCCGTACCTTATATTTTACGTCTTTTAATTACTACCTTGGTTTGAAGTTATTATTTGGACGAAAAGGATTAGTATTTCTTCACCATCTGTAATATATACTAAAAGAATAGATTCCTGGAACTTCGGTCAATCCATGCAAGGTGGTTATTACATATTTGAAATAAAACTATGCTGCAGCTACTTCTTCAAATCTTTTTTATTTATTTTACGTGTTTCTGTGCATGGCGATTATCAAACGATTATCTAAAAAATCCGTTAGTCGCGAATTATTAAAACTCACAATTCTACTACTTAGAAACCAAAATTGGGATTCAATATTAAAACATAATATAAATATATTGGTCAGATATGTAAAACTTAATACTAGATAAAACAAACTAATTAAAATTCATGAGTATTATAATGTAGTGCACCATCATTTCAACATGCCTACACAAGAAAGAGGTCCTATAAATAGATAACAAACCGAATTATTATTATCTGAATAAAAACTATTAATTATTATTTATATATAAGATAAATAGATAGAATTGGTAAAACCAGTTGCTGCATAGTTTTATTTCAAACACATAATAACCATTTCTTAAGGAATGACTAAAGTTCTAGGATACTGTATTATTTTTCGATAAGTTTTAACCAAAATTTTTTACATTAATTGCAATATTTAGTTTTAATATTTTTTGTAGTTTTAACGGTTTTAAAGTTTAAATTATTGAAGATTTCGCTAGCTGAAATTAGAATGATAGTGTAAATTTATATCCTTCGAAAAAGAACCAAAAACAGGTTCGAAACGTCAGGAATATAAATAAATGCACCCTACTTGAAGCACTTCTTTTCGAACTAAATAGTTACCAATAATTTAATTAAATAGCCTGTAGTTTATATTTAAAGCAGTTCGTTACTTGACATTTTGTCAGATCATATTTGAAATAAAACTACTATAGTCCATTTCAGCTAAGAATAAAGCTATGAAAGGTATAGGGAAAGTTTAGCCTTCGATTTGATTGGTTAAAACATGATGCTGATTTGCACAGCTTAATACTAAAAATTTGTATTTCAAATGTATGTAATGCGCCGTTGTCAGATTTGCTATAAAAACGAGCTATGGAAATTAATTTAGTCTAGTCACGATTTATAATCACTCAAATGTGGAATTAATAATTATTCTGTATGTATATATAGATCCATCAGGCAAAGGAAAGCGTATGATATTTGTACATAGTGGTAGCGACACAGGATTTGTTAATGGAGACTTATTGATTTTCGAATCAAAGAAAACTGCTAGGATTAATAATATACATACTTTGTGTTTCTATAATAACCTTTATTAGGTGATTAACATGAAGACATGAATGGTGATGTCTTTATTAAACAGTGGCTCGAATGCGTATTACCTGCTTTAGAGGAAAATTCAGTAATTGTGATAGATAATGCCCCATATCATAGCATAAAATCAGAGAAAACGCCAACTCAAAGTTGGAAAAACAAGACATTATCGACTGGCTTGATAATAAAAATATTCCAACTGAAGTGCATTTATTAAAAATACAATTGTAGGAATTAGTCAAACAACACTGCTTTTCACATTCAACACCATATGTTATCGATGAACTGGTAAAGGTACTGGAAGAACCATATTACGTTTGCCTCCTTACCACTGCACTTTAAATTCAGTCGAGCTAATATGGGCACAAATAAAAAATTATGTAGTAGCTAATAACACAACATATAAACTTGCTGATATGAAAGTGCTTTTCAATCGAGCTATATCTACAGCAACTGCAGAGCGATGGAAAGATTATATTGACCACATAGTTAAAGAGAAAATGCGAATGTGGGATTTAGACGGAATAGTGGAAGACATGGTAGAAGATTGTCATCAATTTAGGAATGGAAAGTTTCAGCGAAGAATTATCCAGTGATGAATTGAGCGACTAAATATGGGTGTTGATAATGTACCAATCAGAGATGAAATGGGTCATGGGTCAAGTGGGTCAGTGGGTCCAAGTGGTCACTTTTTGTTTGGGTCACCGGGTCAATGTGTATCCACCCAAATTGACCCGGTGACCCAAATTGACCCGGCGACCCAAATTGACCCGGCTACTCAAATTAATCAGGCGACCCAAATTGATCCGGTAACCTAAATTGACCCGGTGACCGAAATTGATCCAGTGATCCAAAATAATAAAGTGACAAGATTGGCTTTCTCTAAGTAAAACCATAGTTTAGTCAGTCTATTAAATACGTTCACAAAATTATACATAAAGTTATTGGTGCAGTTAGTTACTTGCACTCATGCTATGAATTTGAAGTAAACGCCAACATAATTTAATATGCGATAAGAGTACAGCGCCGTTCTTTTAATATGAAAATGCATTTTAAATTTTTTTAAGGAAACGTGCTATGGCACACAATGCGGTGTTATGAACTTATCGAATTTTGTACGTTATAATCTTAATAAATTTAATAATTTCTGTTTCTAGCTATTCTTCTCACTAGTGTAGCATTAATACTATAAGATTTCAAAATTTGCATCATTCTGGATTGTAGTTGGACTTAAAAAAACAATAACAATTAAGATCTAACATCAGGATTAGTAATCGTCATAGTATCAAATATAAACACCTAAATTAGTTTGCCAATAGAATTGTCTTTCACTGACGTAGTTAGTGGTAAAAAATCTAAATATTATCTATTTATTTTTATAACATTTCATTACTTTGGTAATTTGTAGCAGTAGGCATCACCTTGGTTGTAATATAAACTTTTGCATATCTCCGAGAGGTGAAGTCATAAAGCAAATACCATGGTTAAAATGATATGAAACGCGTATTACAAGTTGCAATTTTGTTACGTTTTCCTTTAGTTGCACACCCTCTTCCCAGTGCTTGTTTCGAAATTTGCTGCCGGTAGGCAAATATTTTTTGGCCGTCCCTCACTATCGCTTTGAAATGTAATAACCTGCGTAAGTAAATCCATAATATCTTCCTATATAAAGTAAATGCTCTTCCCGTACACGTATGTTTTCTCGTACTTATTGTTTCAGAACCTTTAAAAAACGGAATTTTAAAAATATAGCTAGTCATCATAAATATATAATTGATGTAACCTTCTTTTATTACGTAGGTTTATAAGATAATTTGTATTTATATAATTCTTTCTTACTT
The DNA here is from genome assembly GCA_036346225.1 of Platerodrilus igneus. Taxonomy (NCBI): domain Eukaryota; kingdom Metazoa; phylum Arthropoda; class Insecta; order Coleoptera; family Lycidae; genus Platerodrilus; species Platerodrilus igneus. The sequence goes on from JARFIW010001700.1 coordinate 456,627, forward strand.
TTAGTGCTTTTGTTTATATTTTGTGATTATTTAAAATAAATAAAGTAGTTTGTTGATGGCAACATTTGATAAGGGTAAACGTAAATTATCTTGTGTCCATGGGTCAATTTGGGTCACCGAGTCAATTTGGGTTAGTGGGTCGTGGGTCACATACCTATTAGGGTCACTGGGTCATGGGTCACTTTTTCGGTGACCCATTTCATCTCTGGTACCAATATCAAATAGAATTTTGAAACATTTTGAACACGTTTTAATGTGTCAAGACTTTACATATTGTACACAAAAACCGAACTAAATATATTTTTACGTTTGTTGAGTATTAATTATTTATTTTGAAACATTGTACTATATGGATGTACACATTATATATCTTTGTGATGTTGTAATAAACTATTAGAATTGCATGTATATTTGATAAAAAGTGTTGACAGCATTGCTGTTGTTTTACAAAAGTTGTCATTAATTTGTTTTGTGGGTTCTTGTTCAAACAAAATGCAATTTTATTGATTTCTTCACACATCAGTTCGATATTGAAACTGCATTCCTTTATTGTGACCTTTAGGAGGAGATTCACATGAAACTACCTGATGACCATAGTGGTGTGCCTGGTTGTTTGTGTCACTTCAAAAAGGCTTGTATGGTTAACCTGCTCGTTGATGGAATTCCAAATTCACTTTAGTCCTATTGAATTATGAACTTATACAAAATAAGTCTGACCCCTACTTGTTTGCTGTAATTGCAATAGTCAAAGATTTATGATAGCTATTTCTGTGTTGATGGTTTGGTCTTATCCATAAACAAACAAACAGCAAAGAAATTTCTTGAAGAGCTAAAACACGAATTTAAAATTACATTGAGTGGAGATATTAAGTATCTTTGACTGTGTATTCATATAGTCTGTAATTGACAATTGTAAACCAACTATATGACTTCATTTAGCAAATCTACCCTGCGACTACACTATCATAGATGTTACTTATCGACAAATTACTAGTAGATTGATGTACTAACAAACTGTCTTACTAAAGGTCGATTTGACGCAGCTCTAACTTTTTTTCTATTCTGTGCTAATCTAAAATGTTCTACCTACTCTTGACAACTTAAATTTCTAATAATTTGACTAATATAGCTTGGTATAGGTCTTCTATACTCTTTTTCTTTTTCTTATCTACCTAGATCTACATGGACATTAGCAACCTAACGGTTGCTAAAGAACTTTAATATGTCTATATGATTTCTATTAATAAGAAAATGAAATATTACCTGATTAACACGAACAAGTCTTATGTCCCGAACCGCACCAGTGGTGCTTATAGAATATCTGGTGCCACAGCCAACGTGTTAAACTGGTTGTATTTGTTATTATTATTAAAAAGGAAAAGTGTTAAATTATATATTATGGTAAGGCTTAAGCAGCGAGTCGCTGCCAACATGCCAGACCGCTAATTAATTGTGAGCTATGTCTTTTTTTGTAATATATTGCCATATTGTCTTATGTTAAACAATTTGGTATGTTTCAATCTTTGAAGTTGTATTTAAATACGCAATTATAGGATCAGGAGTGCTACGAATTAATTTAATTTAGGGGAGATCCCATGCATTACAACAAATATCTCTCTCGTGTAAATATGGATAACAAATTCTAACCAATATCTATAGTTTCAAATTTCCCACATTTTTTAAATAATTTTAAGCTGTGTAAATCCACCTTGCGTACAAGGCCATCTACTTTATTCTTATTTGGAATGGACTCTAGAATCATCAAACTTATAATGATTCGAAATATTCTTCAACAAAACAATCTTTGTAATTATATACTTCCTTTAGAATGGCAACAAACTTTCAAAGTCGTCAATTACAATCTCTGTTTATAATAATACTTCACTATTAGATATCCCTTGATATTCGACTAGCATGGTGACGTTTGAAATGAGTATTGGACAACTTACCTCTGTATTTGATTTTCATTGGGTTTTATATGATTGAGCCCTGCAACATCACATGTTCAGAAGCTTCGAATTAAATCTGGTTGTTACTCCTACGTTTTGATTGGTTGAAAATATAGGCTCGTCCACTCACGTAGAATCTAGAATCATCCTGTTTGTTCGTGAACCTTTTTCATTTGGTTGCAATTGAGGGCATGACGCAACATTTACAGAAATCTGACGTTTGCCCCCCCCCCCGGTCTCTCTCGACCGCCGTGGCTGTTCGGTGGACCAATACCTGAAATCTTGCATTGAAACTAATCCATTATTATGGAATCTACTTTTATCTGACCAGAATATTTGTTTCAAGAAATCATGTTTTTGATCTCGCAGTTCTAAGACCCAAGCAATAAATGTAAGTCTCCTTTCTGGATTTCCAGGGTGAAGCTATGAATTCGTATAGGTTTGTACGCCTTGTACTTATACTGTTTTAAAATGCGATGTACTCAAGATTTAGAATTATTGCATTCTGAAGCTACCTGTCTTATGGAAGATGTAGGATCAACTTCAACATATCCAAGAACACCTACTATATGTACTTCATCAGCCACATGTCTGCTTGCAGCAAGAGGTTTTTTTAAAATTATTGTAAACCATCCGTGTTCTCTTAGATTGAGTTCCAAAGTTCTAAACATTTTATGATCGCGATGCCTTCTATCTGGTTATAGTGCCGTGTATCTTCTAGCTGCTTCTCATGAATTATTACTACATGAGCCGTACATTAACACCATATTCCACTCTTCGGAATTAGAATAAGTTTTTATTATCAAAACAAACTCAATAATACTATTTCACTAAGTATAGCAATATTAATTGACAGATTTGAGCGTTTCCATCACGCACTAGATAGTAATAGCATAATATCATAAAAATATCATAATCTTTTTCGAAAATTTTGTTATGTAACACCCATATTTGTATGCACGTTTGAAAACAGAACAAATCTTATGTAGTAGTAATTCACAAGAAGCAGATAGAAGATACGTTCAGAACTTTAGATCAAAATCTACGAGAATACGGGTCATTTGCAGCAAATAAAAGAAAATCTCTTGATAAAAGCAGACATGCGGCTGATGAAAAACATACAGTAGGTGTTCTTGGATATTTGAAACTAATCCCATCTTCCATAAGACGGGTAACTTCAGAATGTAATATTTCTAAACCTTCAGTACATCGCATTTTAAAGCAGTAAAAGTACAAGGCGTACAAACCTATACGAATTCATAGCTTTACCCTGGAAATCCAGAAAGGAGACTTACATTTATTGCTTGGGTCTTAGAACTGCGAGATCAACAACATGATTTCTTGAAACAAATATTCTGGTCAGATAAAAGTGGATTCCATAATAATGAATTAGTTTCAATGCAAAGCTACAGGTATTGGTCTTCCGAACAGCCATGGTGATTGAGAGAGGCCAATAATCAGCACGTTTTCAGTACTAATGTTTGGTGTGGAATACTTGATGGCATGCTAATAGGACAGTATTTTTTATGCCGAATCATTGAATGGTAATCGATATTTACATTTGCTGGAGGAGATATTGCCTGAGCTATTGGAAAAAATACCTCTTTGTTCCAGAATAAATATGATTTTCCAACAAGATGTTGCTCTTCCACATAACAGTGCTACCGTAAGATATTACTTAGACCATCATTTCCGCAGCGATGGGTGGGAACACATGGTCCTGTATTATGGCCAGCACGTTCTCCCAACTATACTTCCTTGGATTTTTTTTTGGGCTATTTAAAGGAGCGTGTTTGTAAGTCCCCTGTCCTTAGTTTAAATGAATTAAAAGACAGAATTTTGATAGAATGTGCAAATATTCTTAGAAAGCTTTTATTAGAAGTGACTACAAGATATTTCCTGCATCGTTTTGAATAATTTTTGTAATATTATTAATTATTTGTAACCTTAAAATTGAGAAAAACAGCGTCGTTGTTTCACCAAGTACTAGATAGATATATCATAAACCCATATTTCCATTTTTTCGAAAATTGTGTTATGTAACACCCATATTTGTATACATGTTTGAAAAATTATTATTAAAGCCTAACAAGTATAGCGTGAAATTTAAAAAAAGGCAAACGAAAATCGATGTCTTTTTACCCGTATAAATTTTTGTAGCGCCTTCTTACCAAGATTTTCCGCCCATTTACAAATATATAAAGTTTACTATAGTTATTTTTATTAATAAGCTAGTTATAGGCCTAAGAAGTCAAGTCTGGGACATATATTGATGTGATAAGGAGGTCATAAGTGGTCGTTGAGCACCACATTCTGTGAAACCAAGCACCCCAAAGCCGAGCAAATTAAATTGTGTACTACTTAATTATCTATAATCTGCTCAATATTCCAGTAGGATGAGCTTATTATAGTAATTTTTAGTGTAAGTAAAACCCGTGTGTAAATATTCATCCCCTTAAAAAATATAATTTAACATAAGTTTCTAGTGCATGTTAAAAAGATCCAGTAAATCCAGTTCTAAAATGTAGATTCCAATTCAATATTGCATAAAGATTCATCCTTTTTAAAAATACAATTTAATATACATTATTTAATTCAAAACGAAAAATACTGCATTTACTATTATTCTTTTAAACAAGCTACTTTTTCAGATTATTTCGAAAATCCATTATTTTTACGTTAACAAGCAATATTTATGAACGGCCCAATTAGTAAAGCGCGTTAACTCCGGTAAAGACTATAAACCAGATAATTTAGATAAGATAACATGTTTTAATGGTCCTAAATTATAGCAAAAGCGATAATGAGTATTTTACATTCATTCGTCGAAAGAACGATTTTATTATTGAACTAAATCAATTAGTGAGTTTTTAGAAAGTTGTAACAAGCAAGCATTTCCAATTAGCTAAGATATTGAAGTTTTTACGACCCTAACTAGATAACGTAAGACGCTCATAAATTATAATAAGGAGAGATAACCGCCAAGCGCTTTCATTCATTAATAAGAGATGGTAAAAGTTTTACGATTGTATTAAATCTTAAATTGACAGCTATAAATGAATGAAATTACAGTTAATTATTATATCATGCGATGAGTCAAACCTGCTGGAATATCGAGGAGCATTCGAGAACCTATGACATCGTAAGTTTGTGATATATAAGCCGGGAAATAATGAAGAGGATTCAGGATAATTCATTCACCAATAGTTGGTGGAGTGCTAGGAATTGTTTGTTTATAAAAATATGTCAGTTATATTTTTTAAAAACAATACGTTTAGAATTTATAAAGAAAAACTTCGAGGTATAACAATTTATTCAGAGTAGATGGAAACAAAAATGGAACGATAAATTTCTGGTGCGTTTATTGGCGAAACTGTTATTTTAAATGTAGTAATTGGAAATTGGGTTTTTATCAACCAAGTATCAATCCTACAATTTCAAGGTTCAAAAATGCAAGTATAATATTGTTTTAATCCCCTAGATACACAATTTATGCTATTTTTAAGTAGATTACGCTAGTGTAAGATTTTTTGCATCTAGAAAATTACTTGTGAGTGGATAATTTAATTTTATACAATTTAGAGGTCAAACTTCGGGGTGGTTTGACCCTTACAAAAGGCCTCCTCCAGGTCACTGATTAGTAAAATTGAGATGGGATAATAGGAAAGTAGTTAAATTATCCATATTCATCTTAAAGAGAAATTTGTAATATTAAAAGTTTAGAGGTTTCTAATTATTAACAAAGATTATGTGAAGATTGTACTAATGTGTAGTAGTGATGAAATGTTGTTTCTTTCTAGACTTAAGTTGCAAATTGCATTTTTAAGCTTTTTTATACCTGTGTGTGTGTAAGTAAATTTCTTAGATAATGTGTGGAGAACAAAAATGTTTTTGAATGCATCGAGTAACATAATGTGAAGAATTGTTCATAAAAATTTTATGTAATTATAGTTGTGATGTTGAGATTTCTTTGTTTTATTTCATTTTTTAAAATCCACAGCATATATATATATATATATATATATATATATCGCTGAGCTGGCAAGAGAATACGGGCATATTCAGGTAAAATCCGCATCATATTATTTTTATCGCTTCAATTAATAGCTTTGGTAAAAAATTCCTCTTGTATAGCCTGACATACTTCTTTAATTATGTAATAGACAGTAAAATAACTCAGCCGTTAACTGAATGATATTGTTTTCAATGAATCTCTTGTCGCCAAGGATCTAAAATAAAGAATTGTACTTTAATTGGCGTCTTTACTATTGCTATCTTTTTAAAGAAAGGTTTGCAATAATGGATGGATTTCTTTATGTGATCAGTTGAGAAAGGCACTGAAGAAGAAAACGTTTAAAAATGGACAAGCCGTTAACAAAATTTAAAAAAAATGGACATACGAGAGCTGTATGTTTTTGCTTATTCCATATTTTAAAGAAAAGGAAACTATAAGTAACACAACCTCAGGAGAACTCCGATAAGGAGTCAATTGACAAATACTTCGATCTCGGATGGTAATAATGTTACTGAAAGTGTTGGTGAAAGCAACCAAGGAAACGAATTGATACATGAACAGGGCACGATTTCTGAGGTTTTTAACCCTCTAATGCTAATAATAGCTAGTCGGCTAATGTGTAGCTAAAACATTAGCAAATGTGAAACAGCAACATAAGTTTTGATGAAACATGTTTTACAGAATGAGACAGAAAAATTAACACCGTCTTTTAAGTTTGTAGGTCTGCAACCCAAGTTGCAGTTAATAAACTTCATAAGCGTCATAGAAACGCAATCGTGAACGCCCCTTAATAATAGACTCGCCTATCATCACACCTTAAAACCGAATAGACTCGCCCGGAATTTCCGATTATTAGAATGCAAACATTAATTATAATGATCAAGGAGGCGAGCTTTTGTTTGTTTTTGGATATATATTGACATGCAATAGCCAAGTTTTACCTTTTATCGCGTGCATCAAAGCCTGGAGGTTAAACCAGAAGGCTCTGTGTTATGCACTAACATGGATACTCCACGTCCTACCGGCAAAGTGCATCAAATCCTACCACGAGGACCTGGACTTCCGCCAAGGAAGTTACTTCGTAGAACCATTTTGATATCAGCATCTACTGCTGAACACAACCCACCGAGACGGGATGTCCGAGTCATCCGTGACGCCCTCGTTTTTGCCGCCCACCATTACTGAATCGGAAATAGCGGTCTGGACGTGTAAATACCTCACTCCGCACTAGTTCTGACACCTACTACGAAGAATCCGTCATCATTATGACGTTCCACTCCTCATATCGCCAATAAAGGAACCCGCACAATACATGGCACCTGCAATATTTAGCACCGTAAACAGGCTTCGATCCAACGAAACTTCTACCTGCAGATCCCAGGCGACACCGTATCTGTGAGTACCTAGTCCTGCGCTAACCCATTTTAGCGCAGGCTTCTTTTTGAGCTGCGTTTCTTCACAGAAAAGCACATAAAAGTTCAAAGTGAATCCAGTGCGTGAATTTCATTTTTTGTGTAGAAACATTACCTACATTCAAAGCTGCACTATAAATTTTCTACCGCTTAAGGATATTTGCATTTCTAGCGTTAATAAAAATTTGTTCACGTTAAAGTTCTATTCTCATGCATAAATTCGAGGACATTTGTATAATTGTTATTTTCAATTTCATGATATTGTGTGTATTTCTTACAGCCAATGGTTAATTCTAAATCTATAAATAAATTCTACATATTTGTTGTCTCTATGCATTAAGGAAACAAAAGGTGATCCCAAAAAAAACAGAAATCGTGAACTGAACAACCTCAAGTCAAACGAGCCAATCGATTAGTTTTTTGATGGGATAACTGCAACAATTAAAAGATTTTACTGAATTTACAACATTTGGCGAAACCAAAGTTCTTGGTATAGGGCACATTTACAAAATCAAACACATTTGAGGTGGAATCACGAAGCCACCTATCCGTTTTACCTGAAATTGCAGAATATCAATGAATACGTAACACTGCAGCTTAATTCAGGTACCCAAGACAGTAGCTCAACTTTGCATTCATTCGGGTCAACATGCCCTAAGGTATCACCACAAACTTCACCAGAAAATTCGCAAGGTCCACGGCGTAAGATTTTTATGAAGGCTTTAGTAATCAATTTAGTAATGCAAATTAATATTGTGTACTCCGTACCATGGATGTTAATAAGAAATAAATAAACACTCGTGTTTTACCAACTCTAAGCAAACCATAAGTTTTCCTTAGCACTAATTGCTTCCCGAAACGTTGTATGTATCTTGCGTATTTTTTTTTCTACTTTATCAAGTGTTAGAAATATATGAGGTTTCCTCTTTTGACGATATTAAGTGGTTTTATCGAAACTGCGTATATACGTGAAAGACAATACCCGTCCTATTATCTACAACAATAAAGTAATCATTCGTATTCGATACTTCGTAACGTATGGTAGATGCACGGCCGTGTGCGCCGCATTTGCTGTTCGTGAAGAAGAAAAAGTGTTTTCTTTAAGAATGAACTTTGAGGTCACTTCATTTTGTAAGGTATCATGAAATAAAATACTCGAAAAAATGTCATCGTCTCTATGGTCAATCTTACTCAGATCATTTCAAAAAACATAAAAAGCCTATAACAAAATGCTTAAGAGAAGTAACTTTGGATCACTTTTCTAAGAATATGAGCGTTCCTGTTAATCTTATACCAGGAAAATCATTGTGTCTAAACATTTTATTCTAAAATATTTGTTTTAGACGAAAAAAGAATAGTGAAACTTCTGATAAAGATTTTCATGACATCAGAATCTATAGAAAGAACAGATTCAGCTTATGCTATTCTAGGTTTATAGCCTTCTTCTGAAATTCGGAAATTAAATAAACAAAAAAGATCTGTAGCCTTAAAAACAAAAATTGAAAAATTACTAGCAATATCAGAAAAAATTTTGAAGTTTCACTTCAAAAGCAAATTCCTATTTCTGATCTAGGAGACTATCCTCAAAATTTACGAATGAATATGATAATCTAATAGAAAAACTCAAAACTAAATGAGAATAAAACTAAATTATCAGTTTAATTCCTAATTCTCGAAGGCGCGCAAAAGTTAGCAATGGGTTTACGGTATCAGAACATATGGTTAAATTAACAAGAAATCTAGTAAAAGACGGGATATTTTTACCTGAATTACAAAAAAAGAAGCATCAAATATTATAAATGAGGACACAACATACAATTAGAAGTTTTTATGAAGATGATGAAAATAGTCGTTGATGCCTGGGGAAAAAGATTTTGTTTTATTTTCTGAGTTTAAAAGGAAGCTTGGTGACATTAAAATTGGAAGTTCAAAATTCTGTTAAGACCAAAATGTTGTGTTGTTGCGGGGGCATCTGGTACTCATAATGTTTGTAACTGTGTACAACAGCAGGACATAAAGTTGATGATTCATGGTGCCAATCTTAAAGTTGATTATAAAGATCTTTTGAATATTTTGGTATGCAAAATGCAAACCAGTAATTATGATTGTATGATGGGAAAACGCGAACAATGTTCCGGCAAACAGTTCTTGGTCGATATGTTTGAAGAGTGAAGAAGATCCAATGCCAGACACTATAGAATACACACAATGGGTGACACAGGGTAGAACTGAAGTGATATAATTGTAAAACCACGAGAAAATTTTTTGAAATATTGATTGTTAACGTGAAAATCTAAACATTCATCATTTTATTACAAAATCAAAAGGCAAATTTATGAAAGACAAAAAATTAATGTTGTCAGATGATGAATGCATTATTATGGCTGACTTCAGAAAATTATTCTTTGGTATTCTATGTTAATTTGTTTTGGTTAGCAAAAGTTATAAATCTTCGCATTATGGGTTGTATGAAGTAAATTAAAAATCCTGCATATATGCGTTTAATGTGTTTGCTTTAAAATGTTGGTTATCAATACCGTTACTACGAAATACTATTAACGCGGTATTCCTTTCATGGACTCGGATTGCGATCAATGAAAATTGTCCTCCTGCTTATATTTTCCCTGTAGTATTGTTCCAAATAGTAAATTTCTGTGGTGTTATACAGAAGGTAGATCGCTTGTCATACACTTATCTACATAATGTTTACATGTGGGTTGCAGATATATCTAACAATTTGAACATACGTTGTTTGGATATTACCAGGCAGAGATTTCTCACGCAGTTATACTTTGTGCAAGTCGTCATGTTGTACTTAGGTCATTTGCCTTCTTAATTGCGCTTGTTTGCATGTGGTGTTCTCAGAATACCTTGCAGATTACATTTTGTCGATCGGAAATATTTTTGAAAGGAAAACTCGTTACCTCCTGGTGCCTTCTCTTCCTATATATACTGACTGGTCGTTAAGAGAATCTGAAAAGTAGCGACGTTACTTAAAATGCTTTCCTTTAAGAGGCATTGCTTTACTTCAGTGTTTATAATGTCAAACTTAGTCAAATTCTGTAACTAGTGAAACTGTTTCATAGAAGTATCATCCGGTCCGTCAACAATCGTAAGTACATACTGAGCGAATAATCCATCGGAAGGCAGCTACTCCTCTTTTGCACACAAACGAACTTAAGGTACGAATACTCTGCTTTTTTTGATGCTTTCTATGAAACTTAATTAATTTTTTTTGTTTGATAACTACACCAGTGCTTTAGTTTAGTTATGGCACAATAAATTACAGAATACGGTTCTAAAATTTACTTTTACATGTTAGTGCACGAAGTGATTACGCGATTGTTTTTCAAGTCATAATTAAAATAAACAGAAGTTTGCGTTGAAGCAATTTTACTTACTTTAACGTAAGTTTTAGGAAATACTAATATCAACAAATTGTTTACTATTTATAATCTAGATTATGTTTAATACTCGGTTACCTTCAGTTTAGGGTTACGCTATTACTTTTAGAAAGTGCTCTTGGGTAAGGAGCAGTTAAACAGCTTTCTATTACTGTATATACATATAGCATGTTTATTTTTCTTCTTGTATTTATTTAGGCTGGAAACATGATGTAAGTATATTTATACTTGTTATTTATATTTTAATAAGTGATGTGATTGGGAAATAATCCCTAATTGATATCTGTCTAATAGTATATTACGGAGTTATGCTGTGTTACATGCGAGTTGATGTTTTCGTTTATATAATGTTTTAACATAACCTTACGTAAATGTTCCTTATGGTTTTTTCAAATATTACTTTTGATACCATGTTTGTTAACTAACCGTTTGTAATAAAACTACGTACTGTTTCCAATTTTTCTTTCTGTGTGACCTGCCACACTCTACGCCGTTTTCAGCTAGTACGGTATTAATTCTTTGGACTCCCCTTGTTTTGTTGCGGTATTCGGCGAAGACGCTTTTCTTTGCTTGTGTTACTTTTCTTTCTTGTCTGCACAGAATACCGTAACATTTTTTATAATCCAGCAGAACCAAGAACTTTTTCTAAAAAAAATTAAAAGGGTTAAGTGTGGGTGGAAATTAAAAATATATTGAAGAAGATGGCTTCCATAGAATTAACCATATTGATTGGGCGCACTTTAACATCGCACCCAAACTTTGTGAAGAACTTTGACAGCTCTTAAATCAACAAAAGTAAAAACTAGTTGAAGAAATTAAATTAAATTAAATTAAATTTATTTTTTTTTAAATTACACTGTTCAAAATCTTGCATTTGTTTAAATAGTCTTTAAATTTATTACATAATATTTAAAACAGATTTACCCCAATTAATTTAATGCATATCCTGAATACTTTTCAAAATGGTTATCTTATTTGATGTTAAAATAATTGAATTATTATACTATTATGCTTACTTCTACCGGATGTGAAATTAGCATATTTTGGTACATTTTTTTAACTTATCGAATCTCAAACTTGCCTTTTAAACCTAAGGTTGATACCATAGCGATCTTTACCGTGTGCAATTTTCAGATTTTAATCTGGTCCTCCAGCAGAGATATTGCAGCTGAAAGATTTGAAAAAGAGTCTAAAAAATCAACTTTTAAGAGAGTGTAATTTTTAAAGAGTACCTTCTCAACATTGAAATTTTATGTAAGGTAACTAGGCCCTTATATATAACTGCACAGAAAAAATTGACGCTGAGAACTGTTCCCTGTACCCTACGAAAATTGAATTTTGATCAACCTCGTTCAATAACCTTGGCTACAATGAGTACATGAACAAACATATTAGGCATATAAATAGGGCTTTGGTTTTTAGGCCTGAATGTATTAAATACATTGAACTTTATTTGAAAAGTCAGTGCTGAGTAATTTAGAAAACCGTAAATGCCTGCAAACGCAAAAAATAGCGTGCGGTCTAAAAGAAAAATGACCTCCATTCTTGACCCGGCTACAATATAGATTAAAAAGAATAGTTCTGAACAGCCATAGCATTAGGGAATGCATCTACAATGTATGAATTTTTTCTGTGATGGTTTGGCTACCAGTGCTGGACCACTTGATATGGATTGTCTCTTACTATAACTACAAAATATTGAATTTACGTAGTGCAAATATATAGAAAAAAATTAAGCGAAATTTACAACAATTTTTGATAAATAAGTGCCTTTATCCATCTACGACATAACTCTTGTAGCATGCATACTGATTACCTATGGATTGAAATCCCATAATATCCCATCTACCAGAAGCATACTTGTTACCCAAATGGTTCAAGACTGTGGAACGACGGCATTCGAGCGGTATGGTATTTACTTGCTCAACATACTTAAGAAAAAAATTTACGGATATTAATGAATTTCTGTTTATTAAATTTCCAAGTTTAATTCTTTATGAAATAAGGTTTAATTGGAAAAACCGTAGACTTTTCCTTGAGTTTTATAAGTTTTGTACTAGCTTAGTATTTATGCGGGCTTAGTGATTAAATAAATGTCCTTTAAAAGCCACTTGAACTTAAAGCTGAGGTTTTTGTACTAAATTTCATTTGATAGAGCATCTAAAACTTATTCGTGTAGGGAAAGATGCTTTATATAAGCGTAATGCGACATTATTACAATTGTAACCGACTTTCAGACTAGCAGACTGCAACATTTTATTCTGTTATATGAAAACTTTTTATGCGTTGCCTATTGGATGTTTTCCATTACTGGCGGTGATCAGAATTGCAGACCCGTATCCTTTTTTATGAGCCCCTTTCGGGCTATATAGCAGTATATTGCAGCAGGAACATTATAAAATGTAAAAACTACCAACAATGTATTTTTTGTGAGCAATAGCAGCATTGGGAACTTGCAAAACTTTTATTGGTTATAGTAATGTATATTTTCTGAATTCTTTGTAGGAAGTATAATAAAGGTAAATGTCTAATTTTTGGTGGTGTCATTTCCCGCTAGTAGAAAGAAAAATAGATTCTATAGGGAAGTTGATCTTAAACTTTTATACAGATTTATATTTTATTCAGTGGAATCTTCGGAGCCTCGCTACTACACTTGTAACTGCACATAAATAAATTATTACTTCCACAAATAAATTAAAATACTGGCAGCTTCTGGAGATACTTTTAAATTACTATGTTTGAAGTCCTTTTACAACAATGTTAAATTCTTAGGTAAATATTTTTTTCAGTTCGGCCAGCCTTTATCTTTTTTCAGACTGCATTAGACTACAACTCTTTTCAAGAAGCTTTTGTACTTTTTATTGTTGGAGTTTTACGATAAAGGAACTGAAATAATCTAATTTACACATTTGAATTTCTTACGCGAGACTTTACATTTATATAACCAAAATGGATGGAAGTGTTCCTTTGTCGTTCTCTTTTAAATTTTATTTCAGTGAAAGGGAGGTTCATTTTTTATTCGATTTATTTTATCTTTCCAGTGGGTACAAGACACATTTACGTTGCCTTCTGAATTAATTTGAAATTTAATATTCAATTGAATACTACTGCAAATGCCAACTTGTCTTTTACCCTTTTATTAACTTACCTTGTACACGAATGCAGTTGAAGCTTTTATTCAAAGTTTAATTTTTTAAAAGCGACATAATTAGCAATTTCAATTTTAATTCTTGAGAGCTTTTTTGGTTGTAATACTGATGAAAAATTAATAAATTGTCAATTATTTCATTCCGTACTTTCAAACGTTTAATACTGAGTATTAGATCAACTGTAATAGAAGTGCTTGCTTATTTCTTCACTTTCAGAACCAGGTATTTAATGCAACAAATGCAATAACCGTGATAATAGTATAGTAAGCCGAACATCTAAGTTCAACGAGACCTTGAAAAATCAATGCCCAAGTGCCATCTAGTGTAGGTTGTTCTGTGTAAACCGCAACAACTGCAAAAAAACAATAAAAGGTATAAGAAATGCGCTATGAAGGTGTGTTTTATCTCGTCCAAAAAGATGTCGGTTGATTTGCGATTTTTATAGTTGCCATTTCTGAACCGAAGGATGTGATCATTAAATCTGGTTGTTATATTGGGCTTTTGTTGATTCGAAATATTTTTGGATGCAGTTTTAGCAAATGGTTTCATATAATAACCATATTTCAACTTCGGTGTTGCTGAACACGCTTAATTTCATTTTATACATACGAAATAGGTAAATCAAAACGCCATCTAGTCAAATTCGACAACGAATGCCAATTAGTCTCTAGTCGTTTTCTAACTGAAAAGCAATTAAATATTAGTTATTTGATGGCAATTTGCAAAAAGAAAAATCAATGACCTTTTTCATTATACTTGCTGTTTATCAGATTGGCTGGCTAATTTTTCTTCATAAACATCCAAAAAATTTCCTCGAATAATTTACACCGTTTAAGCAAATATACGAAATGGAAAGGAAATCAATTACTTACGTTTTGTAGGAAATTTGCAAAAAGAGAACATCTACTGACCGATTTGATTTGAGTTTGATTTAGAGTTCGTAAATTGGATATATTCATTTCTTCACAAAAGGCCAATAAGTTTTGAAATCATAAATATGGTTCAAACATAAAGGAAGTGTATTACCTAACAGCCGTGTAGTCGATTTTAAACTGAAAATCAATTAAACGTTAGTTGTGTTTGTTGACAAATTGCAAAAAGAGAACAACCAAGATTTATATTTTTTTCCCACAAAAAATCAGTAAAAGTCCTGGAATTATAAACATGATTAAACCACATATATAGGAAGCGGGAAAATGCAAAACGCCAAAATATGTTAATATATAGACCAGTTTCATCATTATAATAGATACACTTTGTGTTCTAAAATACCCTTACGTAAGTCATACTTCTTTTGTTTTACTTTTTATACTTTTAAAAGTCTGCAGACTTTCTGTAAATCTTATAAGTAATAGTAGATTAATTGTAAGTTTCTTTTCTAATGTCATCTTAATATTTGTTATAAAGGAAAATTTCTGAACATGACTTTTTAAACGAGAACTAATCAATCCCCTTAATTGAAATACTATTTAATTTACAATACATATTTTAGTCTAATAAGCTTTACATTACCTTCCCCTTCCAATTAAGATTTTCTATGAAATTGGGTTATAAGAAGTTTCTATCCAAAGTGTGCAATTTCAATACAAAATTTTAATATGTTCACACAAGTGTTCGTTCGATAAACTTAAATCAGTAATAGGTAAACAACTTTTAAAATAATACTTTGAAGTACACACTTCACTGATTTTTATTAATATAGCGTTACCGTTTTGCCCAAATAATCACTACTAAATAACAATTTGAATGATTTCAAATTAAAATTTAGGAATACTGGTTTTAATCAAATTTATCACCATTATATATATATATATATATATATATATATATATATATATATATTGATATGATAACGCCATACTTGGTGTAATGAACGTTCTACTTAACGCTACCCCTCTGTGATTCTTCTTTATTTAATCTTTTTCTTTTATTATTATGTCACGGCTAGCTCTTTTTAATCTACACAGAGTGCACAATGTTACGATGATCAATTTTCCTTTTTTTTACCCCTTTATGATTAGCTGTTTGAATTGATAAGACGAAGTCAATCAACATTCATATAATGAAAGGAAATACAATTATTGAAATTCTTTAAATACACCCTTCATCAATTAATATCATATGTATTATTTATCCTTAAATTTATATACTTTTAATTCAATATAAAGTCACCAAAAACTACACCTTTACAAAAGAATCTGGAACGTTCGAGACCTCTTTATAATTTATTACGTAAGTTTAAACGTATGTAATGTTTCTGTTGACTCTTTACAAGTTTTGGATAAATTGAATAAATTCAGTATTAAAATTTAAATTGAAAAGATCTCTTAAAATTAAATAGATCTGACCTATGATCTCCTGATATATTGTTTCGTGTTGTGTATCAACACCCCCTTGTTGTCCTCAATCGAATACCAATGCTCTGCTTTGTCGAACCAATATTTCAGTACAGTTACTCCTTGCTTTCAAAAAATCACCTCGTTCTTTGTTTTATTTTTCTCTGCATATGCTTTGGATCTCTTCCCTTAAATATCACTTGAAATTTCAGACTTGGGATCATAAATTAGCAGCGTATTAGAATTGTCCTATAATTGTACCAGAATTAAAATTAGAATTATTTTCGACGCAAATTAGAACCATAAGTATTTCCAACGTGGATTAGAATTAGAATTTCTTTTCGACGCAGCTTAAAAGTCCTATATCATTATAAAATATTTAATTTAAATTAATTAACCATTTCTACTAACGTTTTCAAAAAAGCGGCGAAAACTTTTCATATATTCTTAACACAATTTTCACTATATTATGAACTTTATTTATTTTACGCGTACATATTTGGTTAAAAGTGTCTTGGATTCAACGTGCATCAAGTTGAGACTGAGCGGTCTTATAACCGGTGGGTGTTTATATAGCCTTTCCCACTACATTTGGGATTGGTCCTAAGCAGTGTTAGAGATTGTTGCGACCAACCACGTTTGTCTTTAATATTTCCAGTATTTCTGATGAAATTATTTTGGATTTTCGTGTCATCGTGTTTATTTGCGATCTTTGATTGCCTTATTATTTGTTATCGCGGCCAGACTTTCAACTTACGTCTGTTGTTTTGTATAGATAAAGCTTTTGGAGAATTGTACAAATTAAATGATGTAGCTCTAGTGCTGTTTTCGTTCATGTATTTATTTAAACTGATCTTTGAAAATGCGTTTTCTTATCAAAGTGCCTATGGTTCCAGCGCAATTGCATGGAGTTTTGTTAGGTTTTATCTACTCTTCTGCGTATTTTATTCTATAAACTTGTAAAACATTCTCAACGTAGTTTTAATCACATGTATGATCACTTCTCTGCTGAATACGCGTTCTGTTGTTGAAAGATATGCTTACTGGCATTACTTAAAATTAATCACGGTTTATACACACGGTGTCAATTGCTTGCTATTTACACAATGCACGAATTACTCATTTTTCTGCTAAATAAATGCAGTTTTCTGATTCCCATTGCTATTTATGGTTACTACACGACCCTTACTACTCAATACACCCCTAAACAACCCCTTATCACAGCAATATATATATATATAATATAAAAGACAAGTTATTTGCAGTCCGCAGTAAGAAATTGTGTAGAACAATATATAAAATAAGATGTATCTGTAAACAAACTCTTATGAAAATAATAAGAGCTTATTGACGAATACAAATCGGGCTTATATATATATATATATATATATATATATATATCTTATGGTCGAACACTCCCTGAAATAGCATTGCATGTCCTGATAGTGTAACTGCCTTTAAATTCGAATTTTTATCAAATCGTAATTAATTACGAAGTGTTAATCACTTTTAAATGCGTAATCTTAGAACTTCATAATTTTTGTCAGATTAATAGAACAGCATACACCAAAACTGCATCATTCTTGCAAAAGTTCCCAAAGAGAACTAGAGCAAAAATACTACTGCACTACGTGCTTCTTTAGCCTCCATTGTAACTTATGGATGTCGGTTTATTAACTCGAATTCATCTCATAATCCATATAGGGTTACAAAACACAGCTATTCTTCTGATACACATAAAATCAAAATATTTCTCGTATGTAAATTCTTAATTACAAATTATTAAATTGACGATATATATATATATATATATATATATATATATATATATATATATAGAAGAATAATCCACATTTGGAATGCAAATGAATGCTTAATATATATTAATAGTTATTAAGATGAAATGAAAACCCAACTTTGTATTTAAAGTTGAATTACCATTTCAAATCGAACTAGTAATTGAAAACCACTAAAAGAACGGCTACAGCAGGACTTGAACCTGCAACCTCTGATTTTCCGGATCAGCGCTCTAACCAATTGAGCTATCTAGCCTAATTGTTTAGATGATGTTATACTTAATACTACTGAAGCTTGGCTCTTGCTAACGATTTTCAATTACGTCTTGCATTTAAGGAAATTGAATCTAGTTATATACATAATTCATGTACTAATAACTTGATCATCCCATTTTTGCAACGTTCGGATAATACAAACATGTAATTATATTATTATTAATAGAGAAGAATAATCCACATTTGGAATGCAAATGAATGCTTAATATATATTAATAGTTATTAAGATGAAATGAAAACCCAACTTTGTATTTAAAGTTAAATTACCATTTCAAATCGAACTAGTAATTGAAAACCACTTCAAGTCCTGCTGTAGCCGTTCTTTTAGTGGTTTTCAATTACTAGTTTGATTTGAAATGGTAATTCAACTTTAAATACAAAGTTGGGTTTTCATTTTATCTTAATAACTATTAATATATATATATATATATATATATATATAAACTTCTTTATAAAGATAACGACCTTAATTTCAATATAAAATGGTATTCTTTTGTAGGTTTCAGGTCTTCTTAAATAATCAGTACTCTTTTTTATAAATCTAAGCTTTCGGATATATTCAATCCTTTGTCAAAGATACTAAAATATACAGAAATAATAATACTGTAAAATTATAAAGGTATGCTGTTACTTACTAAAGCGAGGCTACAGATATAAATTAAAAATACATTTGTTTAGCAATACAAACATTAAAGATATAAACTTGTTGGAAGTTAGGTAAAGTTTGACATTTGACAGGTGTTTTATTTTTGACTGAAAGTAAGTAACAGCATACCTTTATAATTTTACAGTATTATTATTTCTGTATATTTTAGTATCTTTGACAAAGGATTGAATATATCCGAAAGCTTAGATTTATAAAAAAGAGTACTGATTATTTAAGAAGACCTGAAACCTACAAAAAGAATACCATTTATATATATATATATATATATATATATATATATATATATATATTGAAGAAAACAAGAAATACGATGATTAGGCTGAAAAGTAAATGACAACGCCCTGTATATAAACCATAATCATAATTAATTTAGTAATGAAAAATATTTTAGAAGATTTATTTGAATAAACAAATTTGCAAGTCGTAAAACAACATGAACGGAAGCTGAAACGCGACACGCATGAATAACGCATCATTACTACGACAAGAATCCGAATTAAAACAAGCAGGTTTAGAATTGCGTAAGATAGCAAACGCATTTAATTTAATACATAAATTATATTAAGCCTACGCGACTAGAAAGCGAAAATTAACACCTTATATATTGGAAACAAACACGGCATGGTGATAAAATCAAAATTCACTAAATTTATTGTACAAACAATGGTCTACGTGAGCTTGAAATGAGAAAACACAATAGAACCAATGCATTAACTTGAAGTACTACGTGCTGAAAGTAGCCCATCAGTTTTGTGTTGGCGGCAAAATCCATAAAAATACTCAAAACCTGGTACGTAAGAATCACATATAATAGTGAACTCTGCGCTTGTCAATAGACAGGCGATTATTTTAAGTACGACCGAATTTGTAAACAAATCAGTTCAACATGAATTAAGGCTTAGTCCACATCACTTAAAAGAAAATATTTACGTGAAGTGATTTATTGTGAAGTAATAAATAGTACAATGGTAATTGTGAAAAATTAAAAGAGGGTTGTCGTTTTAACCCTTTAAAAACGTAAGTAACTAAAGGTTGTTTTAATTTAAATTATAATATTAACATTAATAAAAAGGACTGAATAATTGCTGGATCCAATGAGGAAATGCAATAAGCACTTAATTCAATTATTAATTACCAGGAAGTTTCACAAAGCACGCTAAAATAATTTAAAGCTATACTAATAAAAATGTAGACCATATCTAAAGCAGATCTGGATTTAACGTTGGGAGTATTAAATGACTAAGCTGAATACGGAGCAGTTGGTACAAGGACTGATTCGAACTTGAAACAGCAGGTTAACCAATCTGAATATTTTATTATTTTTATTTATGAATATTTTGTGTACATTTCTAATTTGAATAATTTAAAAACTGCTTTCATGAAAATTTTCTGTGAGGGTCAACATCGTTTTTTTAAATACACGTTATAAATTGCGTATAATTTTAAAGAAGTTGAATGAACGTTCATGGCGCTTCAGATAATAATAATTAGGGTGATTTTTGCTGACTTTTTGATTAACTTTGGGAATGATAATTATTAAAAGAATTTTTATTCAATTATTAAAAGGAAGTTCGATTTAGAGAATTCCTAAACTTTTCATACATTGTAAATATTTTTGAGAATATTATAATAATTGTGCTTAATGGTGTTTTGGTTTAAAGAAACAGGAAATAGAGGTAGATGGTAAATTTAAAGACTTTGATTGTCGTATTGTCGCAAGCTCCGTCCGTAATTAAAAACTGAGCGAACTGAGGTAATTATAATTATATATTAAAAATCCAAAATTGACTGAATAAAAATGTTAACCTTTTTAATTCACAAAAAGGGCATACCGGGTTATTGCTACCGTATCACATCCTTTTTGTGAATTAAAAAGGTTAAAATTTTTATTTTGTTAATTTTTGATATATTTATAATAGAGGTGATTGATTAAAGGTCATAGCAAGGCCATATTATATCAAATGATAAACATCTTACTTCGTAAATTCGAAAAAATTGGAGAAAATTCAAGAAAATTAAAAACCAAATTGTTTTGATATTTATTTATATAGAAAATATTTGTGAAATGCCCTGTATAAAACTATTGTTTACGTTCGACGCATAAACAAGTGTTTATTAAAAGGGTCGCATCGATTAAAGTATCGTAATTGTTTAAATGATATTAAAGGATTTCATTTTTAATTAATAATTAAACGATCCTGTTTAAATGCTTAAATATTTTTAAATAAATTTCTGTTTTTAAAGGATCAAAATTTACGGTCAAATACTTTCAGTTATAACGAGACACTCGCATGGATAAATATTCTGAAAGGATGTCATCTGTAATTTAAAAACACAAAGAGGCACATTTCTAATTAAAGTACATGTTTATTGACCCCATGTTCTAGAAGGAGGTAATGTTGAGATAGTAGCAGGTGTAAGCGACGCACCCAATTATTAGATATCCTGAAGTGAAACAATGAACTTAAAATTCTCGAATAAACGGGAACGCGATAAGACTATCGGATTGCAAATTTTAACATTAGGGTGAATGGCGAAACTAAATGCAAGCAGAGCTATCAGGTCGCCCTGTTGAGTATCTACTTTTAAGAAAAAAGTTCTATCTCCAAGATTTCTTGAGTTTCAGCTTTTGACTTGATTTAGGATGACATCATGTTCTACTGAATTGAACACGTTTTTGTAATTAATTTTCACCAGGACAAAGTTACTTCTTCGATTATTTTCAATGGAGGTTCTGGTTGCATGGATTATGCATTCGAATTCTTGATTTGTAGCAAAACCGAACTGATTGGGCTGAAGGTAGTACTTTGAGATATATTCGACTTGCTGACGACATAGTTTCGAAGCAATGCATTCTAAAATTGATCCAACAGCAATTGGTCTTGTTCCTCCTTCTTTCTTCTCTAAAGCATAAAGGTTTGCTCCAAAAACAATTTTTGAAATAGTTTCATTGATTTTTGCGGCAATGATGAGTGTACAAAGTAAGGTTAGCGTTCATAGAAGTAGTTGACCGTGATCGCCGGCTGATTTTGATGTCAAGTCTTCGAGGTGCTGAGGTGAGAGCCCGTATACTTCTCCAGCGGATCCATTTCTGAACTAATTGGTGCCATCGCATATTTGCGTCTGCTTCAAATATCACGGAGGAATTTGGAGGTTCTGGAAATAATAAGATTCTTGACGGAGTCGGATGTTTATCTTTCAAATCTCAAATCTTTGAAAGTTTGCTCATTGTTTGTAGCCGATGAATCAGTCGTAGATAAAATTGTCAAGGCTCCCTTTGTATCTCCGTCAGCGACCTTAGCCCGTACGCGATTTAAAAGACTTGATTTTTACGATTTTTTATTATTGAAGAATTTTGGACAATCTCAGCCATATTTTTCTTTACAAGGGTCGTCAAAGATTTTTTCCCGTCTGCTTCCGGAATTTGAAAACGAGTGAAGGCAAATAGAAATAGATCCTGCCATTGGCGAGCAGTGTTGGACTCCACACACTTGTCAATGATGGTGGCTAGACGAAGGGCAGCAGCTGGTCAGTATCTGTTTGTGTCTTGTTTTTGACTAATTCATCTGGGTGGACCTTTGAGATATGAATTTGAACGCTATGTTTAGACTTCAATTTTCTGTGGCCAAACTGACACGTGCTTTAATGTTCTGTTTCATCCAGATCCTGTGACCTACGTCGTAAAAGGCATGATGCACAAAACCATTGTTTATCAGAGATTCCAAGTTTGTAGATATCTTCATTAGAAATATTTTCGCAACAACCGTGAAAGCATCGATCACATTCGTTGCAGTAGATCCAATGGGAAATTCGAGTATTTAGTGAGATTTTAGGTTGACAAGATAGACATTGGGGCTAGTCGTCATCTTCCAAATCTATTTTTCTTGAGTGTTTAACTATTGGATTTTTTTAGCCTGTCGCAGAGAAGAGCTAACGAATTTAAAACTAAACGATATAGAAGATAAAGAAGTTTTATTAAAATTACAATACTCAATACTAAAACCAAAATTGATTGACAATTTGCTGTCAGTAAAGGAAATATTGCGGGTTATAATTGTTTGGACGATTTTCGAAAATATTTTAATCTTTGTCCACCATCTGTAACACATGATCGATTTTCTTATTTCTTATAGAAATGGGAAATGTACATCACAACTTGTTGATGTAAATACCTTTGGACGTATTCCAAAAAATTTTCCACATATCCGGGCGTATCGAATCCTGAGCACTACACAGGTTATTGTTTTCTAAGATCTTCCGCTTCTTTGCAGGTGCTGATTTGCATACATTAAAGAGACACGGAGGATGGAAATCCATTAGCGTTGCGAAAGCTATATAGAGACATCTATTGAAAACAAGAAAATTATAGCTACTAAAATTATGGGTAGTAATAAAAATACTTCAAGTATCTCCAATTACTCAGAAGATTTTAACTGTGTTGATTCTACATCAGCAGGATTTAATATATCGGATTGCAAAAAATTTGTACTCATGTTTACAATAAATAAGTTCATTAGTTTCATTTTATAGTCGTTAGTTTACCTTATCTACAGTAAACCAGACTTTATCGTACTAGTGCGGTAAAGTATGTCATTATGACATTCAAATGAATGTCATATAGAATGACATTAAGTACTAATAGTACATAATAGTATATTATTCAACGAGCGAGTTATGATAGCCATTACTCATTCGGAAGGTTTGTGCCGCGAGCCCGTTAGGGCGAACGGTGTAATCCGAATGAGTAATGGCCATAGCTCGCGAGTAGAATACTATGATTTTCCCATGACTACAAAAATCTTCATTATCAGATATTTTTTAAACCTTTAAATTAATTATCGCAAACACTGGCAAAATTTAGTTATCAAAGTGTAACAGCCTACTTTGCGTGATACGAAAATTATACCTCGTGGATTATGAAAAATGAAGGTTTGTACTAATTGGTCAGAGGTGTTGGATTATGGGTCGAGGGTTCAAATCCCGACAATGTCCGCTTGAAAAATGTTAGGCGATCATTTTTCACAAAAATACGCCCTCGTTCGGATTAGAAGTACAATGGAGGTCCCGTGTGTGAGTGTTGTCACGCACATTAAAGATCCCAACCTTGCTTGCAACAGCAAGGGTTCGGCAAAATTCAAAATTTCCAGGTAAAAAAAAACTCGTTTCTTGACCAATGTAGTACCTTCGGGTGGAACATTGGAAAATCAAATGTAAGGGTGTTGGATTATGATCATAATCCACGACCTGGATGCTCCTGATTGGTTAAAGGTGGTGTATTATGAATTCATATACACCTACAGAATAATGAGTACTATTATTGACCCATTCTTAAACGCGTAAAAAATGCATAACTGGCTAGTCGTGGGAAAACACTGTTAATACTACAAAACGTCAGCTGAGTGATTACGATTGTTTCTAAAGCTTACAGAGATGGATTTAATTGAACGAAGATACTTTCTGGAATCATAAGAATTTAACATAAACACAAACTTAGTTTAATTACTTAAAAGAATACCATTTCTTATTTATAATTATTTCAATGCTATATTTTAATTTAGAAATGTCACCATACGACTGATTCTAAAAAGAGTTACGCTAGTCAAAAGGATTGGGAACCCTCGCATCTGTTATAAGAATTTAAAACTTCAGTATCATACAATGTCATCCGCCACGTACAAGTTAATTTAATTTTGAGTAAATGAAATTTGATCTCTATATTAGAATTAGTTATTTCTAAGCAGGCCGTGATATTAGTATTTCGTTCACTGTGAATTTGAATCATAATATTCAAAAGACAAGAAAGATCAAAACACCGCTCAAGAATCACTACAAAGAAAATTAAAGTTGGATGCTTTCTTTTAAATTGTGTCTTAAATATTTTATAGGAGCACTTGCGATATATGAAAGTATTTTTTTGGGCAATAAATAGTAAATTGTGTAAAAGTAATGCGTTCAAACAATTGTTGCATTTACATTCTACTCCCGTCTATGGTAATAATTTTACTAGAAAGAAGCTTTAAAACTGATAATAATGAGAATTATTGTAGTGCACTGTATTCGTTTTGTTTGCATCCCAACATGACGAGCTAGCTACAGGAATATTGGTATACAACCACACACAAAACAGGTTGTCATTTTTAAGCGTAATCCGAAACTCCGGACTAGCGGTGTTAACTATCCCCCTATTAGTGGCATCAATCATCAGTGTTTTATCGACACCGTCAGAGAGATTACAGCTAACACTCTAATGTGATCATAGCTCCCACAATCGTTCGATCAATCGATATAACACAATCATTGGTGGTTAATTATGAAATAGTACGGAAAGTGTTGACCGCTGTTTGATTTCCGGCCGCTATTTTAGTTTGAAATGGTATTTTAATACAGTAATGCTTTGGCGAATTTCATTCCCAGTTTCTGTTTTATAATTCCGTCGATTATTTAGTGTTTGCCATCATTGCCTCATTTAATATGCCATGGGGATTTATTACAAGTTGTGCGTTTATTTGTGCTTTACACTCTTACATATTGTCGAGTGACTAAATTATAAACATTCTGTTATTCTATTATGTCGTTTACACCCTATCTATCTATCCGAAAAGCTAGAATCAGTTGAATGAAAAATTCTGTAAGTTTAAATTAATTTATTTTCAATTCATTGACAAAAATGAGGGAGATTTGGAATACTATCCCACAGCATAAATTTTAAATTTTAACTGCTGTAACAAAGTCGAACTTAAATCTTTCTCCTAAACATTACTTACATGGTGTTGGATTTATATAGCAAGCATTACGGAGATCACAACCTATAAAATACTATGAAATCTTATCCTGAACAGTTCTACTTAAGAGCTCATCACAGCAGGTTACCTACCATTTGCTGTAAAAGCGCGGGTTGGGTTGAGGTAACATAGGGCGGGACGAAATGTCGAGATGCAGATATTCATTAGAAAAGGATATGCAGTTTAATAGTCCGCCTACTTGGTTTATGAAGTGCCAGGGAGCACATATAGATGGCAGTGTTGTGGAACTTATTAGTCCAGTTAAAAACCTCACAGATGTTTTAATTATACATATTCTCTAACATTTATAACCAGTGAAAACCTTTGAAATTATTAGGGAACAACAAACTACAACATTTAACATTCCTACATTTGCATCACACAACTATTTTACAATTTTTAATATGCAATTGACAAAGCTGTTATATTAATTAATTGGCCAATAAATGGAAAAAACAGAATAATAAACAAAGTGTAATGAATCGGACACAGTAAACATTCTTCTAGTAGAATAAAAATGCATGTCTTGCATTTTAAAGTAGTCTAATTTGTTTTGTTTTTATTTATTTACGTTTTGCAAGCAGCTGTCATATTTTGTTCCATCGCAATTGCGTATGGGAGTTTGTGAATGGTGAATTTGTACCATAATGAACGAAAATCTTTTACATGTATTAGAGAACTTTCAGGGTAAAAAAAACTTAATTAAACATGGTTTGTAAATTCTAATTAACCCTAAGAATTTTTATCATATTATTCCTTATTACTACACAAGCCTAAATACGAGCGAAATATTACTTGTGGCTTTTTAAATACGACCGTCTCACGCCAGTAATGCCATGGCTACAATGACAGGTTATGTTACTGTTAGAAATAGATATTATTATTAAAAACACAAATCACTTAACACGCATATCAGAACAGTTGTTGCTAAAACTATTGCAGACTGTTCTGATATGGGTGTTAAGTGTTTTGTGTTTTTTAATAATAATATCTATTTCTAACAGTAACCTAACCTATCATTGCAGCCACGGCATTGCTGGCGTGAGACGGTCGTTTATAAATTTATTCCGAAACATTAATTGAACTTCGGTGTAAAAATTAAACAATTCTGTGTTTATTCTTTTTTACATTACACTACTCCATTCTTTCACCATATTACAAGCCAGTTTTTAATCAACTATATAGTATATTATTTCAAAATTTTAAAAAAAAATATAGAACACTATTCTAATGCAGTCTTTCATTATTATTTACCTCAAAACTATGGGAATACCAATAACTTACTCGCTAAATAGGAAGTCCAAAAAAAATTTATATACATCCAAGGTTATGAAGAACAATTCATTTCAATAATTGCTGAGACGCTAAATAATATCCATAATGAAAGTTATAAATAGATTTGCGAGTAATTAGGACTATAGTCGAAAACTCTTATAATGATAGTTTGATGTCAATAGTATAGCGTTTTTTGTATGTTTGTTGTGTTTTGTTTTGTATAGCATGTATTCAAACCATTTCTGTTTTACAATAGTGTGTGACATGGAAGTTCTGAATTTTTCCACGGCAGCACATTGCAGGTACATTTTTCTAAAAAATACTAATATTTGATTTATTCGATAAATAAAGTGAATTGTAGTGTGCAATTTTGATGAAAATTCATAAAAATTATTCACACATTTGGGAAAGTTACTGGTTTTGTTTAAATCGCTCTATTATCAGCAAAAAAAAATTTTTTATTTAAAATAAACCTAAATGAGTTTCCCACATAAACAATTATTTAATAAGTAACTTTTATTAAGACCGTTTTTAACTTGGGTGCCTAATAGGAAAGAAATTTGGATCTTTAGAAATTTTAAGATGGCCGCTACTGGGATGAGCTCTTAAACTAGTTATGATTAAAACGAAGAACACATTCTTTAGAAATACTCTCTATCGAAGAAACGATATAACATAAATATATACTAACTTGGATAATATGTATTGAACCTGTTTAACTCTTTCAGGGACACAATTATTTACAACATCAAATGTACAGATTTACTTTTTTTAACGCTAACGACAGATGCTATCTTTTAAGGGACATCATATTTTAGCAATTAAAAAGTATGCGCACGCCTATGGTTGTAGTTCAACCATACTGCTGCTAAAATAAATCAGCTGTTTTAATTGAGGTTAAGGTCCTAGAGTTTATGAATTAAACGTTGGTGTTAAAAACTTGTTTTCGCACAAGAAAAAACACTTGCAGTTGCTAGTTGGTTAGTATAAGTTGGTTTTGCTATTTTTATCTTTATTTATGCGTAGATTCTTTGCTTCATTACACTTAGTGTACTAATTGTTTAATTCAGTAACTAGTTCCTTAATATTAATTACTATTCAAGCGTTTGCAGTAATATCCAATTAGGAGTTGAGTATTATTAAAATATATAATTAAAGGTTTATGTTTTATCGTATGGTTGTGCAAACTTTGCTCTGTATGACAACACGAGATTGATTCGTTAATTCGTCAAACTGGATGGCATTCGCTCTCGGTTCTTGAAACAAGTAAGATGGGATTTGGAAGGAATCGAGTGTGCGATATGGGTATCGCCATTTAGATTTGCACCTTTAGATGGGAAGTTCCCATGAAAGCTAGGGTTTCTTTGTTAACGGTAGTCACATAAAAGTATTGGGTTCGTTATTCTAATTTGATTTCAATGACAGCGTTTTTTACGGATGGTTTTAAGATTACTGTGCCATGAGGTCAGTTCCTCCTAGATATATATATATATATATATATATATATATATATATATATGGCGTTCTGTTTTACATCGTTTCAGTTTATTGGTTTGTGGAAGACGAAGAATAAATTCAATTAGCAAGTTATCTTCAAAGAGTAAAGGAAAACAGCATAAGTATTCAATTGCTTGATAAGATGCAGTTCTGAATAGGCCCTAAAGAAAATTGCTTGTTTCGATTCGAAACATATGGCTTCATTGTGTTATCTTGTGAACTTCCAACATTTGTTTAACAATTCAAAGTATGCGATTATCTTTTTACTTGTTGTTTTGCTACCTGTTCGTTTTGAGGTTTGAGAAAGGAAGTTAATGTCACATTTACACCTAAATATATGTCTATATTAAGGTGCAATCAGAATTTTCACCGAAAGTATTAATGTTGACGTTTAAAGTAATACCTGTAACATAAAACTGGTTTTCATTGCACAATCTAAGCGAATTATTATTAAAAATTAATATATGAAACTTAAGTAAATTTTTAAGAGAATTCATACCTTTGGATATTATTTATTATAGCTTTTTGACCCACATTTTAAGAAATTATCTAACTTTGAAGCGACGTTTAACGTCTAGTTCTAAAACTGGCAAACGGTGAATATTTGTATTCTAAAATTTAAAATACTAGTTGTGGTGTTAACATTGTTGTGAGCCCCAATATACAGATCTGATATAAAGGGACCTAGTAAATAATGTTGTATAAAAAGTTACTGTTTTTATATGAATTTATTAAGGAATAATTAACTAAAATTAAACTGCTGCCACTTTCTTAAGGCTTTTGCCTTTTATGAATATTTGCCGTACATTTTGTAAATGAAATTATTAAACAAAAAAGAATACAAAATTATTAAACGAATAACTTAAACAAAATTTTCTGTTTTATTTTGGACAAATGCGTCCAAAATTACGGAAACTTAATACATTTCTTTAATCTATATTGCTAAATAGGTGAGATATTAATGGTGACCTATTGGTAATCATGTTTACAGCATTTTCTATCAGGTTTAGTTAGTAATACTACTTGGTTTTTATTTTAGAAAGAGTTTGAAACGACAAACTCCTTTAACAACTCCTTTAACAACTTGTTTTGGAAATGGGATTTTGTAGTTAGTCACTTACTCCCCGCAATGTGAGACTACAAATTTTGTTACAACTGGAAAGGTTATTTTTGATATCCCCCAGCAAGGACAAAAGAACGTTGCGCTTAAAAAAGCAATTATTAATGTATTAGGTTTAACTGTAATTTTTAAGTGTTTTGAGATATTTTAATATTGGGTGTTGCGATTTCAAAAATTTCAAACTGAATTACATAATGCATAGGTTTAATTAATGTAATTTTTAGAAATCTTGTCTTTTTTGTGCTTCGGTTTTTATAAATTTGATTTTCTGCTATATTTTATTTATTTGTTGCATTGCACCAACTTATCTACTTCATATCTTTTTTTCATTTATTTCAGAATATGTCAATGTACAAAATATCCCTTACGAATGAGCAATTTCTGTATTATTTAGAAAATAATGATTACTCAGATGTTCCGTTGCTGTCGGTGAAAAGGACATAGGTTGTTTTCTTTTTTTTGTTTCAGATATTTCGTTTACAATTTTTTTGATTATTTTTGACAACAAAAAAATATTGAATAAATATTTCAATCGTATTTTTTGTATAATTACTCCAAGATATAATATCTCTAGGGAGTAAATAAAGTAAATAATTAAATCAAATAAATATTCTACAAACACTAACAAATGTATACTTCATGGTTACTTAAGACAGTGTCCATCTGGATGGACAATTACTCTGAAAGGGTAAAAGTTTACGAATTAATTTTTGAAGACATCGTCCAAGCTTATATCGGCATACCAAGATTAACATTGTGTATCTTATATGTGCAACAGCGTTGCGTTGTATGCTCAGATGGTGTTGTTGAGCTCTCTTTTATGCAGCTTAATATATTCATTGAAAATCATTGCAATCTACCGACGCTGAGTACCGAAGCTGGTGCTACATGAAGTCATTACCACTGTTATGGTAACCTACTGATGAGCAAATGCTCATGTGAACTTCAACGATACCTGATCGTGGCAAGTTCTATCGCCGTTGTGGGTGGAGTGATGATAGACGAGATGTTGCTGTCTAGGCGACTAGTCAATAGTATTTTGTTAGGTGTCATGTGTACGTCTGGTTCGGGCTAGGAGTAGCCTCGCGTTGGTAAAACTATATACTATATACTAGTAAATATATAAATTTTTAGGATTAGTTTTTTGGTATGCGTATGTGTGGATGTGGGGGGAGGGAGGCTAAGGTTGGGGCGGAGAGGTTATAAATAATAACATTATATTTAATATTTTTATCATGATTGAATATATATTTTTTTTTGTTTCAGGTAAGCATTAAACAATACCATTAATTTTTTGACACCGATTCTTGTAATGATTGCCATTACGTGCTGGTAAGTGCAAATTATGTGTTATTGTGTTCTTCCGCAATGTGCTGAAAATATATTTTATTTAATATTAGCGTGTAGCTTTTGCTTAAAATAGTTTACCAGATCAGTAAAGTCAAACCGGTAGTCAAGGATCTATCAATTGTGACCGTATATGGGCTTGTGGACCCTAAGTTTGCATGCGTGCATGCGCGCACATGCGCGTTTGTTCAGAAATGTGCGCTACTATGGCCGTGTGTACGTGGACATGAGCTTGCATAATATAGATGGTTTCCACTATTTGCCTGTAAACGCGCGCAATGCGTGTGTAATATAGATTGTCCTATAATCGATTCCACTATATTGGATACAATTAGTCTATAGTAGTGGCATTTTTTCCCTATCGCTTGACCATGTTTCCATACCATGGATATTATATAAGTGGTTGAAATCATACGATAGTGGCGAAGATATAGCTAAGTTACAGTTTCGAAAAGTACAACCGAAATGTTATTTAATTCTAGAACGTGCGTTTTCCATGTGCCGCGAAAGCCTAAGCTACAGGTTCAAATCCTGTCTGAGAACTTATATTTTCCATCGTTCAATTACTAGCTCGATTTAAAATAATCTTTTCCGTTTTGCATAAATGTCTAAGTTATTATTTCATCTTATTCACTAATATAAACACACACACACACACACACACACACATATATATATATATATATATACACATATATATATATATATAGCAAGCTCATATTAAATCATATGATAAACATTTGGCCTCCTAAATTCAAAAAAATTCGAGAAAATTCGAGAAGAATCCAATTTGTTACATATTTATTTTTTATAAAAAATATTTGCGAAGTGCCCTGTATAAAAGTATTTCTTACGCGTGACGCATGAGGCCGTGGTGATTAAAAGTGTTTTCATTTATATCCGATAGTCTAATAACAAAAGAATCGTATATTAGGTCAAAATAAAAGTATTTATTATGTTCGACGCGTAAATAAGGGCTTATTAAAAGAGTTTCGCCTATATTTTATAATAAAAGCATTGTGTTTAGAGTAATTTACGTCCAAATGTATTTGAATACTCAATTATATGTAAAGTCGCATAAGTAAAAGAATTTACCTTAGTAATTTAATTGAAGACATATTAAATTAAGTTAAACCATTAAATTTGATACAAAAACAGGTATTTCTAATTAAAAATTGTAGTTAGATAACTCCATGTTGTAGAACGATGGAATGTTGAGATACGTAAACGAAGCGCCCAATTATTAGATAGCCTGAAGCAGTAGTAAAACAATGAATTTAAAATTCTCTAATCCTGATAGTATAAGTAAACGACCAACTTACATTCTCAAATAAACTCGAACGTTAATATATTATACAGCTAAACGAAACGAAGGGTTAAGAAACAGTTGAACCCGACTGAAGCAATGACGCCAAGAAGGTTTTGTTTATTAAATCTAATACCGGATGATATGAGGACAGTGTTATTCGAATCGCCGACGTTAGAGTGTTGATTGAGTCTCCGACGTATGTAGATTATTTGCCATACTACCAATGGTACATAATTAATTGCTTACACTAAACGGGTTTATGTTTAGTGACGATAATTATTTAAAAGTCTCAAAACGGAAAATAGATAATTAAAAATAATTAAAACTATCGCAAGATAAAGTTTTCTTAATTGAAATATGCATATATGATTTGAATGGTTCGTAATTTATGAACAGGTCAGTTTGCATAAAAATTGGACTTTTAAAACGAATTGAAAGAAGATGAAGCTGTAAATGGTAAATTAGTGGCTTGCGAAAAGCCAACAACAAGAAGATCTGTAACGGTAAAATGTAAATCAATTGGCTAAAATAATACTTCCAGTGTTGTTAAGCGGAGAGCGGCTTTGTGGCTCAATTGTGTGACAACTGAGTTCAAGGTCTCGGTTTGAATTCCGACACCGCTCGCTTGAAAAATGTTGAACGCGCATTTTTCACAAAAATACGCCCTCTTTCGGATGAGAGGGAAAATGTAGGTCCCATGTCTGTGTGTTCTCAGGCACGTTAAAGATTCCTACCTTGCTTGGAATAGTAAGGGTTAGGCAATGTTGAATATATCTAGGTAAAAGAAAACTCACTTTCTGTCCAATGTAGTACCTTCGGGTGGAAAATCAAACGTAGTGTTTTTCATCGGGTTCTAAACATCTATTTTTTTGATAACTCCGCAACCAGTAAACCCTTTGGTTAAATCAGGCGAACAATTTCAGATAAGGCCTTTGCGGATCGTAGTTTTTGTTGAATTTATGCAGTCATTATCGCAGTAAAGAAATAAACGTTTCATTTGCACGTGAACTGTGTCATCTTTAGAATTCTATTATAAATGAAATAATATGGTAGATTAAGAACTAATACCAAATTAATGCTGCCGTTAAATTCATCAAATACTAAGAACATGGAATCTCTGCACATAACTATATTAAGGAGAAAGAGGCATAATAAGTTTAATCCGGTAACAACTCATGAAATGGATTGTTTTTGGAGATTTTTTGTTTGAGGTTTTTATAATTTATATCGACAACGTACCTTTTATACTATAATTTTTTGCAGGTCTTCGGTGTTACGTTTAAAGTTTTATCATAATTAGAATTTTGAGACGATCATGTGGAACTAACTATATGTAAGAGTTTTTGTAATAGACGCTGTTCACAGGCGAATTGAGAAATTTAATTTTTATTTTTTGTTAAAACACTATTGGAGGTCTTGACGAGCACAACCCTATCAATATAGCAAAGAGCTTTATGCTTTACAATATATCAATATCGGTAGTATAGGGTCCGTGTAAATGAAGACGTATTTGGTTACGTCGCTATTCGACCGTCGAATTAATCAAAGTTTAAGCTCCGTAATAATGTGAGCTGAGCCTGCACGTCAGCATTATTCCTATTTTACAACAAAACTCAATCAGAGCCTAATATATTAGAGCTGTAAATTGGCAATCAATGTTTCCATGCATATGTATGTGTGTGTGCACAGGTAGGACCCACTCGCCATGTAATAACATCGCTAGATTGCATCGTATATTAAGCAACATCCAATATAGAAACGACAGTTTTAAAATCAAATTTTCTCTATCTATCATGTGTACGGTTTATAATTTCCAGCATTAATAACAATGCGCAGAATGTTAATCTGCAATAACCGTTCGCATCCTGGGATTTGCTCGATCGCATTTGCGATTACTGTTTGCAATACCTAATTTAAGATTTTATGTTCTATATTCGCAAATTGCTACATTTGTATGGATATTTAGTTACATATTAAACTGGAACTTAACACCCCAATATGAAAAGTTTCAGTATTTCACAAATATTTTAAGGACCGAGAGGATACATTGATATGACAAGTTTAGAGAAACGGTAAATGAGAAAATAATTTACCAAACGTATATGAGTAGTAATCCTTTCTATAAATTGAGAATTAACCCAACAGTTTCGTATCAAGTGTTTGGCGATTTGAATTGCTTCTGATTTCAGTGACCCAACATAAAAATGTACGATAATGGTTTTTTTGTTGAACTGTCGTCGTATTCACAAATCACACCTAACAACACAAAAATATTTAAATTATGAATAGTTTCGGCGACTATTTGTCAATTGTCATATATTGAAGCTAGGAAAAAGGATGCTCCTACTACTTGACTCTATCCTGTTCTAGATCCTCTTCAGACTATTTCATTTGAGTTTTTGGTGGTTTAAAGGCATGTTACGAGACTTGTTTTGAAATATTATTCTTGGTGAAATTTTTAACTTGATGATATTCCTTCGCTCAAAAAAGAAAATCTGAATCTTTTTGTATTGGTTCTGGGAACGTGATCTATCATTTTGAAAAGCCGAAAACTTAGATTTCATTTTGATGGATTTCTAAATTTGAAAGAATCTTTTTAAATCCTAATCATCGGAAAACTCCTCAGAAACTGTTCAAGCGCTTGACATCATTTTTCAAAAGGATAACACTTAGATTTTATTCCGAAATGTTTAACTTGTGATTAAACCTTTGGTTAATGGTTTTGTTGTAGTCGTTTTATTTTTTTCAATGGACCGCTGAGGCCACAACAATGGAATCCATCGAACAAATAAATGTTTTGAGATTTAAACCAGAAATTGTTTGCCCAAAAAAATAGTTTTGTTAACGTCTATAGAATCGACGCTATAGACCGCCGATGATTGTTAAAGAGTATCATACTGATGGTTTTGAGACTAATTTTACCACTATACTGGCTAATCCAAAGGTTTCATAACATGTTCGGACTCTCAAGTAAAAAATAATTGAATATATTTGTGTTAAAGTTACGTTTAATAAACTGATTATTTTGTTGAATGTAGTTGTACTGTATAATAATTGTTTTTGCGTTATGGACCACGTTTCATATCCTTTACAAACGACCACGCGCTATTGAGATAAGTAGATGGTTTTTACAGTTCCTGTGACCTCATTTCCCCCAGAATCCCTCATTTCCCCACACATCTGGATCAAATTTACATGTAAAAACCCACTATAAAGTCTTATTTTAAGGAATCTCCTCCTGCTCTCGCCTTGTGGACAGCCTTGTGGAATTTTTTTACTTCAACCATTTTGATTATATCACACCCGCATTCTTTCCACCCGCGATATAAATCTTTCTCCACATTTCCACCCACGAGATAAATCTATATTGTTTGGCATCAATTAATATTAGATTTTTCTCAGCTACCCGAATTTCTAGGAATTTTTTAGATAGCATCATCCCCCAGGGAGCTACCTTCATTTTAAGATTTTTTTACCGCTAACATTCTGAACCAAATAGTTTTCTTTGACTAGCCATTACATCTTTCGAGATAAACCTATCTTGTTTGGTATCAATTAATATTAGAATTTTCTCAGCTACCCGAATCTCTAGGAATTTTTTAGATAGCATTACCCCCCAGGGAACTACCCCAATTTTAAGAATTTTTACCAGCAGCAATTTTTGACCGTCCGCATAAATTTTTTATACATGCGGCACATCAAATTAGTCTAGAATTTTACGCAGAATTCGAATCTGTAAACAGATTTAAAATAGGACCACGCCTTACAAAATTACACACATACCTTCTAGCGAGCATACCGCGACCGTACCACTACTCGCTTTTAATGTCATACTTTCTATCTTGTTTAGCGCATCTTTCGAGATAAATAAATGTACCTTGTTTGGTATCAATTAATATTAGAATTTTCTCAGCTACCCAAATCTCTTTAAAATTTTTAGATTGCATCATCCCCCAGGGAGCTACACTCATTTTAGATTTTTGCTGGTAGCGATTTCTGACCGTCCTTATAAATTTTTTAGTCATGTAATACATCAAATTGGTCTAGAATTTTATGCAGAATCCGAATCTGTAAATAGATTTAAAATCGAACCGTTTTACACACACCTTCTAAATTATAACTTTCCTGCAGCTCATACCTAAAAGAAAATCTAAAAACCATTCTTAAAACTTTTAATTACAGACAATTTTTACTAATACAGTTTAAATTTTGTAAACGACATTTCTAAATACACATTCACAATTTTTATTCTTAACCTAGAACTCCTCATATGGGCTTATACTTATTAATATTTATTTCTAAATAGAGCACCTTTTCCAAAGACCAACCGGACCCACATGTTTGAAATTTCTCTGATTTTGTTCTCATTGTTTCGCTTAAGACCTCGTACATATTTTCCAGATTACTAGAAGACGTTATAACCATATTTTTTGTGTTAAAGGATTTCACATCGGTAGTCTCTTCTCCCATTTTGGTGTAAGCGCCGTAGAGTTCGCAATAGACTTTTATTGCTGTATGTTGTATTCTTTTTTCATTAATTAATCGAATAAACCGCTTTCTGCTTCCAAAGAAACTAGGACACTCCATCGTCGATACTGGCGTTGTTTATGCGATAGCTAGCCATACGGCTGTTAAACGCTGTGCTAACCATTTCTACACCATCTTCGCCAATAACGGTAACTGTTGCATTTTTATGTTTGTTGCTTCTCAAGTGTGCGGCATACGTAGTTTTTTCCATTTCGAAATCGCATACTTTACACATAATTCGTGGTTGTTTCGTACAAGACTCTTTAACAGCTGGCGGAGCTGAACGTTTTCGTCCTAATGACATACCGTGCTGTTTTTTTTTGTGTCGCTGTAAGCTGTCTATTCTCGTAAAAGCGATACTGCAAGACATACAGTTAAAGTACTTTGCTGCTGACGGACGTATAAGCTTAACCGTGGACGATGTTTCACCACGACATTTGTTCTGGTGACGTTTGAAAGCATCCCTCCTGGTAAAGTAGACGTGACAGGGCTCGCATTTAAAAACGTTTGCAGGTACCATTTTAGTACAAAACAAAATCCGCACTATAGGACTTTGGTGAAACTTGTAAGCGAACTAACTTATAACTAAAAAGTTTACTTTTGTGTACCTGCTTTATGTACCTTATAGAATGCAAACTGAAGGTTTCCGAAGATACCCGAACGAAGTTGCGGATTCAGCGGGGAACTAAATGACGTCATCTTTTGCCAATCCTTGCTGCTCGTTCAATACATTTAGCACTAATGTATGCGCCTGGTTCGCTTCGTCCATGCTGCGAATGCAGTTAGTAGAAAAATCGGAAACGTCTTCCATGTTATACGGATCGGCAGTCACATCGCGTGCATATTAAAAATCCAAAAGGGTTGTAGCACACGTACACAAATTGGTTGCAAGTCGTGCGGTAGAAGATGCAGTGCTACTATAAACAAAAACTTAATAAAACACTTTAAACCATTACTAAGGGAACACCAAACTTGTTGTCTACAGAATACTTACTAATAAAGCAATTTAATTTCAAATAACTTCTACGTCATATTTTTGGAAATGGTAGGCTTGAATATTTTCTAAATGAATCACCAAGCGAAAGTATATTCTTAGCGGCATTAAAATTAACCATTAATTTCCCATTTTTACGACCGCGGTTAATTATAGATTAAAATTTAATTTGTTCACGTTCGAGCTTTCCGTAAACTAACATATTTTATAGTAACAGTGCGCTGTATAATACATGTATACCTTTTCTCCGCGCTATTGCTATTCTTGTAGTTGCTAGAAAAAGTCAGTCGCCTTTTTTACTGCTAGGACCGATGCAAAGCACCATTTTATACTTTGTTTATAAGTATAGCACATCGCGCACTTTTTTGTCTGATAATTAAATTTTGCTTCTGTAGGCTTTTTACTCTTTCGCATAGCAGTCGGTAGCACGTAATGATTTCTAGAACCGGTAAGTACTCGATATCGCCCAAATAGAGAATTAGATGCTCGATGTCTGTCAACTTCCGATTCCCTCGTAAAAGGTAGAAAAAACTCGGTCAATCATCCATCTAACTTAAACTTCGACCCGCTTCCGTTCTGATAATTTTCAAACATTTTTCAAACAACAATGGGCTCAGAATTTTTAAACCTTCGAGGGATCTATAAGTCGTAATCAATTACACGTTCGAGCTACCCGTAAACTAACAATGCGCTGTATAATACATGCATACCCCTTCTCTGCGCTACTGCTATTCTTGCAGTTGCTTGAAAAAGTCAGTCGCCTTTTTCACTGTTAGGACCGCTGCAAAGCACCATTCTATACTTTCTTTAAAGGTATAGCACATCGCGCACTTTTTTTGTCTGATAATTAAATTTTGCTTATGTAGGCTTTTACACTTTCGCATATTTAAACATCTAATACGATCGATTAACCACTTTCGATTATTCTAACGGCGACCACCATATATTCCGCCACACCGTTCTTTTTGAATACAACGATCCGATGAGCTTCCACACACTAACACCTAACGTGTCTTTCCTACTGTTTGTTAAACAAAACTACCGGCATCGCCATGTCCGTATGTGGATGTAAGCAGATGTTTGTGGATGTGTACAAGAATATGTAACCACATACATTAATCAGTCTAAGCTATTTTATTAAGTCCAAGAAAACTACTATTTTTCTAAACCACAATTAATAATGGCCTTTATAGATTTAACATTTCTACCATTTCCCAATGACTGGTGCTACGTACATGGAAACTTTAATTTCTTATTGGAGAGAATCCTTATTCTCCCACGCACTGTCGCGTAGTTGCATGCCCACCCCTTTTGGAAATATATGCTCGTTATAGGTTGTAGCACCCGCGGTTTTACTTAACTACACTTCGTGAGACTCCTTTAATTTTTTTAATCGTGTCTTTCTCGCTTACAATACAGTAAGACTTGGCTTTTGTACAGACGAATTATAATACTAGACCCCCATTAAATTCGTCTTTAAATTTCCCTACAACTTTTTTGTCGACAAGCGGTATATTGTATTTATTATCTGCGGGGTAGTCACTCTTTTAAGATAACTATATTTTGTTTGGTATCAACTAATATTAAATTTTTCTAGGGATCCCAAATCTGTAAATAGATTTTAAATAGGACCACCCCATACAAAGTTACGCCTTTTAAAGACCCCAAACCTCTAATTTTTACCCATCTTTATTTAACTCCATCTTTAGAACCTTTTTTTCGCTGCCCAAGACATATGCTTTAACCATCCATTTCCCGAGAGATCTAAAACCGCTGTGTTCCGCGAACACCACGTGGAGATAACACGTATACTCTACCAACCAGGATAGAAGCAGGAAGGATTTGGAAGAAGGGAAGGTGGGAAAATAACTTAAAAATTATGGAATCTTAAAACTAATATATACAATAGATTTACAAAATCTATACAAATATAAACAACTATCTTATATCTTTATGCCTCCATGCGTAGATTGATATGCTTCCAGGATGACGTTACGCTACTCATCTTCGCTCGATAAACTAATTTTATTAATTATCTGCGTGTACAAATCGTGTTTTTTACTCCGGCTACATACGCCGGCAAGTACTCCTTACCACCCAAATACAGAATTAGATGTTTGGTGACTGTTAACTTCCGCTTCCCTCGTGTACGCCCCAGACACATCTCTGGTGGTGATGTCATAGCCTTTTATAAACAAAGAGCAATGTAATACTGTTCTAAAATTTTTATTCTGACATTATACATAACAAAATTTAAAAAAATGTAATGCCAAGCATGGAGCCATTTAAACTTAATTTGAATACAAAGTTATTCACAGAAGACAGTCCTTTATTTATGTTTGTTTGGAGCGGTTTTATTTTTATCTAATTTTATTCGCAGCTTAAAATTTAAATCGACACCCAACTCCTCTAACTCCTTTTCCAACCAATAGTTTGATACATAGACACCGTCTAGGTTTTCGAATTGCAAAATGTACCGAAGTTTGCCTCTATATATAAAGTCTTTGATTCCACCAACAACCAGATCCATTCCTTCGTGTAATTCTTGCAGCTTGCGACAATCTTTTAATCGCGGCTCTTCCACTATATCCTGCATACGTATCTTGTTAGCTTGATCGACTTCTTCTTGTCGGTATTAAAGGAAATCCTTATTCTCCCACTCACTGTTGCATAGTTGCATGTTCACAACTTTTGGAAATATATGGTTGTTATAGGTTGTAAGACCCTCGGTTTTAAATGAACCGAAAGGTTCTTTACTAGGCAAATATACAATGTTTAACGGAATCCCTTTGCGTGTTGTGTACGCAAATTTCGATAAATACGTTTTTAGAATAACCTTTTAAAAAATATACGGATTTAGTACCATCCTTTTCCGCAAGAATGCCTACATAACTAAAAGAGTCTTTCTTACTAACCGCAAATGCATATAGCTTGTAGAACCCGGATGTATTTAAGTCAGTCCATCGACACATAAAATAATCTTTTAATTCTTCCTCATTTTCTCTAATAAGATGTTCTTTGTCTAACACATCTTTGTATTGTTCGCGTATTGTCGCAGTGTTTTCCATGTAGTCCAACTTTCGCTTTTTTGCATCAATTTCCTCTAATTCCAGTTGTCTTTTTCTTCCACTTACAGCGTATGGTATGAATAATGGGGCAATTTCCTTTAGCGTAAACGGATACAGTTTACCGCCAATATTTACGCGTTGTCGTACAACCTCTGGACGAATGTTAGGCGTATCTATCAACCCCAATTCCGAAATGACTATTTCTTTTGGAATTGTAGAATATGGTGTTGCAGATTGTGTAAAATATGTACTACCTGCTTTTATGTAGCACTTGTGTAAGATTTTTATTTTATCTTGGCTATCTTCCTCCTCTACTATCTCCAAATAATTTACAGGTAAATAGTTAAAACTAAAAGCCGAAAGCACATACTTTATCAATTTTTCCCTTTCCTCTGATTTTTCGGACAACTTAATTTGCAACCCCGTCAATTTCTTTGTATTGCCATTCCCCCAATACACCTACTGTAGCAGATTATTATACACTAAACAGCAGCTATTTTGTAGCTTGTCCGATAGCTTACGCCACATTTTGGCAAGTGGTACCGAGTACATTGGCGCCTTTAGGAGGTATAACTTACTATCTTCCAATAAGGTTAAACAGTCTTTTAAGGGTTTATACACCCGTTCCGCACTGACATAGCTTCCAATTGTACAGTTGTATATTGTCGTTTCCAATCGCGTAATACCATGTTCTTTGGCCAAAATAGACGCAAATGTTTCCCTTAAACGTACATCTGGAAACGTAAAAAATCTAGTATATGATTGCCAAGTTGTTTATTAACACCAGGACTTGTTATCTGACACACAAATTTGTTGTATATCTTAATTCTTGCATTGGTTGTTAGCCATGTTAAACAATCAATTCCCGCAGTTTTATCGTCGTCAACTATAATATTACACTTTTCTTCGTATTCTCCCTTATAGCAAAAGTTGTGCTTTGTAGTTAAACAATTACACATCTCTATCTTGCTAAATATGCCAGCAAAATCTTAGGTTACATCCAAGTCAAAAAAATAGAAATAATCTTTTTCGAGTTCGTCTAATATATCTGGTAGTTCCTCCAATAAAGTTTCCAATTTAACATCTGCTAGTTCCACTTTGTATGGAACACATATAGGATTTCGGAATTTTTTATTAATGCATTCGAGGTCTTCTTTTCCGATAATTTCTTTTACTCTCTGGCCCATCTTGTTAGTGCTTTCCAGAGAAAACGGAAGCTTAGCTTTAACACCATGCCTAGCGGAAACAAATCGGTCGAACTTTCTTTGTAGATAGCTGTTAAATGCACCACAAATTTCTTTTTTTTTAGGATAAACATCCTTTTGTTTGCAGATGTTTGTTAGGCGTCAGAAAGGTCGCTAATTTTAACCAACATTATATTGTCACAAAATGGTTCTGTAATTGGTGTGTGTAGTCCGCCAGTCAGCATCTGTTCGCTTTCGACATAACAAATATTACTAATATCTGTCACCAGATTATACGTATATACAAAAATATTTAATTAGTTTGTTACATAATATTCTAATAAGTTTATTTTAATTTTAATTCTAATTGTTTGTTTAATAGTAATTTGAGGATTTCTAAGTTAAAAATTTGTTTAAAATAATACTAATTGAAACTGAGAATTTTATCATGCTTGGCTGTGGTGATGAAATCGGGACTCAAGAGGGTGTGTACGTTATGTACAACAACTAGTACTCAGATAGTCGCCAATATGTCAGTCAACAATGAGCTGAATCAAAATTTAGACTGACGGGTCACGTAAGGGATTATCAGCCAAGTGATTGCCCTGCTGTAGATGAGGACAAGAAACTTAATAGATTGCTAGCAGTGCTAGCATCTACATATTCCTAGTAGGCAATTGGATTTCGATCATAACATTGATATTTCTAGTGCCTGTATTTCATTAAAGAGGGAAGTGGTATCCGTATAAAATCAAATTAGTACAGAAGTTATCTAAATATGACGGCAGAATGAATGCAATTCTAGAAAATGTGTAATGCCAACGCAACATTTTTAATGCGGATAATTTTCTTTGAGAAGGCAACATTTTGTCA
The DNA here is from genome assembly GCA_036346225.1 of Platerodrilus igneus. Classification (NCBI taxonomy): domain Eukaryota; kingdom Metazoa; phylum Arthropoda; class Insecta; order Coleoptera; family Lycidae; genus Platerodrilus; species Platerodrilus igneus. The sequence goes on from JARFIW010001700.1 coordinate 499,607, forward strand.
CAATGGACGTATAAATCGGCAAGATGTTCGCGTCTAAAAATCTACATTGGATAAGCGAGACGTACACCTAGTGCCCGGAATAGTTAACCTTTGAGATAGCTTTGTTGTAAATTCGAGCTTACGCCTTTTCTTTCTTGAAGACCGACCAGCAATGGACTTCCTTCTAGCAATAGGTTCCTTTTACCGCAATGGGATAATGACCTGAGATACCAACACAACGGAGCTCTGTCTCATGTCTCTGTAAATGTACGAGGCTACCTTGACCAAATGTGGTCAAACAAATGAATTGGTCGACGAGGATCAAGACAGTGACCTGCGGGACGTACAGACCTCACACGACTGGTCTATTTTTTATGGAGATATTTAAAAACAAAGTTATATCAGAACAAGTTAAATAACATCAAAGTTTAAAAACACGATTTCGACATGAAATAAGGCAAATTCCAGTAGATGTTATTAATTGAGTTCAGCAAGAATTTATTTTTTGTGTAGACCACTATCAAGCAGTAGATGTGTATTAGCTCGACCACTTCCTTTAGAAGGGGTTGGGTTAGTTTTAATGGAGAACGGGTATTATGTAGCCTCATATTTATTACTAATTGTTAAAACATTTATGAAAACTATTTCGATTGATTTCTTCAAAGTAACCAAACACATATTTCTTTCTTGTGTTGTTTTACAAATTACTTTCATCATGACAACTAAAACAGTTATCATTTTAAAAAGTAATACCTCAGGAATTCTTAATACAAATGTCAAATAAAAGTATGTTCAAATCAAAATTTAATAGTATATCTAAATATATTTAAAAGATAGAGGGTGCTGCAGAAATAAAGTCTGGTGACCTCGTTACTCAGAAACATAGATCAAAAAGAAATTGCTAATTAGCTAAAAAGGTATGCGTTTTTAAAAACAAAAATAATCTAAGCAAAAAATTTTCTTGAAACCTTTCTTTTCGATTTTAGCGTTCCGCATTGCATGCGTTATTTTATCGATACGTTGTATATTGAAGCTTTCGATGATCTCCTTAAAATAAAAGTCAGTGTTTCCATTAATTATACATCTGACAACTTGAAACAGACTTATTATAAGCACACGAATATATAAAATAATGGCTTATTACTTTCCTCTTTATCTAAAACTCATTCAATCAACAAGATGTTTAAATAATTGATGGAATCGTGACCAGGGTTGTGTACAAACTTATTGTAAAATATTATTCTTTGTTTGGTACTGAATTAAGACTGATTGTTATAGTTTTATTTACAGCAATATCAAGTATTTTCAAAATACAAAGAGTACCAAAAACTTCTGTGCTAGTAAATCAAGGTTCGTTATCGTAACTTTAAGTAACGCAATAGTTAATGTCTTCAACATAAAACTAAAGAAGCACAAAAATTGTGACTTGTTTTAGAACGAAATAGCAAAATTATGATGTGTAGCTAGCTATACAGGAGTCCTACAGTTGTTTACTGATTAAAGTTTTAAAATCATTGGAATCTATTAACCAGTAATAAAATGTTGCGTAAAGCGTCTTTACGGATTTCCGTCCTTGGAGCAAGTAACCCTTTATGAAGGTTGATTCCACTACCGACTGTTTCAAGAAATTCGAAATGCTGATATAGAAAGAGTTAATGATTTAACTATGCATTGCAAATCTATTTGTGGTTTGTAGGGGTTAACTAAAGGTGTATGGGGATCTAAATATTCCTGCAAAGTTTATCTACCTTAACGCTAATGATAATTATCTTGCAAAATAAATGCGTTCTATTTAATCTTCTTAGTAGGTCAAGGAGTAACAACGAATTAACCCTATAGTTACATTGCTGTAACAATATTTACCCTCAAGCACGAAATACATAGACTAAAGTAGTTGCATCACTCATGAGATCCCTCCACGCAGAACATGTAATTATAACTTCTGTTTATGTAATATTACAATCTAACAATGTTATCCAAATGTTAAATTACATTTGAAATTGGCTCAGTGTGCACGTTATCATCAAACCTCGTAGTAGCCCAGTGGTGCCTATTTCTGTTCAGAATTGTATTATAAGGAAAATTAACTTTTAATCCTGTCAAGCTGGTAATTTTGATTACAGAAATTGCCTCGCTCGGACATGCGGATATTACAAGTAACATAAACTTCATTTAGTAGATGTTTACTAAAAATAAGGGACATATTCGGGTCAATCATCATTATTCAATTCGTCAAACATTCTACAATTGCATTCAATTCTCTTTTAGAATATAAGCGCACACGGCTCAGTTGGCATGTTGTCCCCTTTGTGCTAATATATTACATGTTATCTACATTATGCAGGCTTTGCAATGCAATAGTTGAAATGAGTTAATCACTGACTAAATAAATATTGGTTTATTTAAAACATCCCTATCGACTGTTTAACAAAATTCAAAGAACATTTATTTCATGTTCTTTATGTGAGAATATAAGACTCTAGTACGTACGTTTCTTTCCAATTTAAATTAATCAGGTCCACCTTTTATCTTCCGCACCACGGCGCACTAAAAGAGGAACGTTTTTCCACTATAAGTTTCGCATGGTTTTTGGCGGTTCTTCTACAACTTCTAATGTATCCTGTCGCTGAACGATATTCAAATGAACGATCCCACTATTCAGCAAGTCCTTTTTCAATTTTAGTGCACTTTCTCAAGCATATATATGCTTTATCAACAGACATCGAGAAGATATATCGCCAAATTTTTATTAATCTAATTGAAGGGTCTCTTCAAAGCCATTTGCAAGTAATCATTTAGCTACAATCGCTTACGTTACGGTATCAGCCTCATTTCTTGCGATTCGTTCCCTTCCAGAGATAAGTGCTTCAGTCAGGGGCACGCACCCGCTGCTTTTCAAACTTATCCAGAATGATTTATACATAGATGACCTTCTCACATGTTAAGCTGAGCTTTTGAGTGCTCATATAATTTGCCAAGAACTTCCCAAACTTCTTTGTGCTGGTGGCTTCACTCTTAGAAAGTTAGCTTCAAATAGTGCGTAAATACTATCTAGCCTTGATTCTTCTGATATTTATTAAGGCTTTTAAGAGTTTGAACCCCATAATCACACTTAGACACTTAGTCTCATTTGGTCTTTTCAATCTGACAGTCTAAAATGTTTTGATTCGACGCCGGTAGCTGGCATTCCTACTAAACGGTCTACGTTATCCGATATTTCACAAATTTTCTATTCCTTCTGTCTTATCTGCCCGTCTGTCATATTAGCTAAAATATTCATACAAGGTTTGGTTGGAACGGATTTTATGAGAAGATCTGGTTCCCGTTTTTTCTAAATAAATGAACTTCTTTCAGACAAAATGTAATCGTAATTAGTAATCTTGTTGTTCCGAAGTATGGGATATGCTCTAAGTGTGTACACATGAGTTTCATAAATTCTCCAATGTATCGTTTCGTGCTTGTGGGGCTAAATCTGTCTGCGTTCCGTTGATTCTCAAGAACAAGTTGCATGTCCGTCTTTTGTATGCAAAGGTAAAGGTAGTTTCTTTAAAGCCTATTACTGTTCCACGTTTAGAGCTTTGTGCAGCTGCTTTACTAGTGAGGCTTGCAGCTCATTCTAAGGCCTTTAATAAGAACCTCAGCCGGTCAATTTTTTGGTCTGATTTTATAGTGGTTTTGGGATGGCTTTTAAATGAATCCTAATCGTCTCAAAACATTTGTCTGCAATAGGGTAGTAGACATGCAATCGATCAGCACGCACGCGGCTTGGAGGCAAGTACCTACTCATAAGAATCCAGCTGATGTGCTTTCCAAAGATGTATCTTCTTCTCAATTATTAGAATCTATTCTGTAATATAATGGTCGATCATGGCTATCTGAACTAGAGAGTTCATAGCCTATTTTAGCATATGACATTATCAACTTACCTGATTTGAAAATAATATCTCGCTTCCACCGAGAAACAAAGATATATCCCTTTCCTAGATATAAATTTTCCAACTTAAGTGGACTCGAGAGAGTCACTAGTTATATTATTCGTTTATAAATAATTGCCGAATTCCGATTTTTGGTATGAAATTATGCTCCCCCCTTTTCTTTTAGGAAATCACTAATTCGCATTCTTGTTCGGCTAAAAGCGCTCAGCATGATTTATTTTTAGACAGAATTAGACGTTTAACAAATGGCCTTCCAATTATAAAATCAAGTTCTTTCAAATATATATATATATATATATATATATATATACATATATATATATACATATATATATATATATTGCTGTGATAAGGGGTTGTTTAAGGGTGTATTTTATAGCAATGGTCATGTAGTAATCAGAAATTATAATAGGAAGCAGAAAACTGCATTTATTTAGTAGAAAATTGAGTAATTGGGATAGTTTGTAGATAGTAAGCATTTAACACCCTGTATATAGAGTATAAGTAGTTTTAAGCGACGCAAATAGACACATCTTAGAACAATAAATCGCATAGTTAGCATAGAAATAAGTAATTCAGGCATTAGATGAATAACAAATATTTAATACCCGGTATATAGAGCTTTAGTAAATTTAAGTAATGCAAACAATGATATTTTTTAGTAGAAGCACGCGTATTTAGAAGTAAGCATAGATAATGTAATTAAACACGCATTCAAAAAGAATTCCAATCAGTTATGATAATACGGAGATAAGAGATAAAACTTAAAGAAGCCTAGTGTAAGTGCGTACAAACAATTAACAATTTTTGATAGTAAATGTAATTAAAAATGCGTAAATAGATAAACGTACATGAAAATGGAAATTCAAATTGCATCAGGTATTTTGGTATAATATGGAAAAGCGAATATTTTCTCAAAACACCGCATGGTCTGATAACAAAGCATCTGTAAGCAAACAACAATTACTCGAAAAGCCAACAATGTTACATCAGAAAACCACTTTAAGTGTAGGAAATAGAAAGACCTCATTGGTTAAGATTAGTAAGCCAAACCCACAGACAAAGGGGGACATACCCATATATTAACAGCGAGCAATGATAACGAGGCTCAGTTTTCAACTCAACAAGGCCAAGCTGTGTTACTCTGAATCAAAGAGTAACGCCTAATAATAATATTTTAAATAGTGAAAATTGTTTAGTGACAGATAGTGCTACGAATATGAAAATTTCTATTGCCGATTAACGCTTCTAAGTCGGATGACGATAATAATCTAAGTGTGATAATAATAATTCGGAGTTTGATGACAATGTTCTGAGGCTGGTTAGAATAATTCTGAGGCGGATCACAATAAATCTAAGTTTGATGACAATAAAAATAAATTTTGACGACAATAATTCGAGGCTGATGATAACTTCGAAATTTCAAAGGCGTGCATAATTCAGTAGATAATATTTCAAATGGGTATATAATAATTCCGAATTGGTGGAGAATAATTTTGAATACGATGTTAATGATCCAAATGGATGGTATAATAATGCATGGAAAATTCTAATTGAAGTTGGTTGATAATGGATGCGTCGATAATCTTGGGACAATTTTGAGTCGCGAGAAAGAAATAAAGAAGCACGAAGTAAACAGACCAGGTTAGATCGTTTTAGTTTTAAGACATTTTTTTTCTATTTGAATTTGAATATTGAATTTGCTTAATTAATATAAACTAGTGTAACAGAGTTAGCAACAAACTTTGCATACGTAGAAAGTACGTAATATAATAAAGGGGTTTGAACGTTCTAGGATTCTTTGATAAAAAAAGAATAGTTTTTGGTGACTTTAGATTGATTGCAAAGCATATGATTTTTGAGATAAATAAGACTTACAATATTGATTGATTGAAAAGAGTATTTTAATAATTTTCAAAACCTGTACATAATATTTGTTTTCATTGTATGGAATTAATTAACTTCATTTTATAATTTAAAATAAAAGCTAGTCGTGGCAGAATAATAAAATTAGTGGGAGTGACACAGAGAGGTGGAATTATAAGTAGAAAACGCTATTGATACCGAATACGGCGTTATCATATCAAGTTTTAATTGGACGACCCAAAGTCGGCGAACGAGAGTTCCAGTAGATTCATAGCAAATTTATATGCGGCCCAACGTCGGGGCACGATAATTCCTGTAGATTCATAGCAAATTTATATGGTGCCCAAGCCTGGGGCTCGTTAGTTCCAGGAGTACATAGCAATATATATATATATATATATATATATATATATATAAATCTCATTCAAAGGTCTCTTTAAAGAATCGTGTGGCGATTCTCTGCTTCTAAGCTAATTGCAAGTATCCATTTAGCTAATTTTGAACGTAGCTTCCTGTCTATAACTGACATAAGTCAAAAACTTGACAATGTCAGATATGATTGATAAAAATGCCAAACGTAATTGAAAGTTAGGTTTATGTATAGTTGTGTACACGATTTAGATTTGTAAATTTCCCAATTGTCGTCATCGGTCTCGGTAGTGTAATTGGTAAACGCATGGTTCCGGTAAAACCAAGATATAGGTTCAAATCCTGTCCAAGACCTTACATTTTTCATCTTTCAATTACTAGCTCGATTTGAAATGATCATTTGGGCTTTGCATAAAAGTCCAAGTTATTATTTCATCTTAATCACTGTAAGACGATAGTATTTATCAACTTACCTTGTGTAAATAACTACTTAATATATATATATATATATATATATATAAAATAGGCTTGTAGCGTTTAAAAAAATGAAATGAAATGAGCCCTTATGCTGAGTGTCAATAAAGGTGTTAAGTTCTGTAGCTGATGCGGCCTATTGTTGGTTGTCAATAAAAGTGCTGTGAATTATTTTCTGAAGATGCCCGAATTTCCTTGCTAGCTCAGTTTAAATGAAACGACAAGAGTCCAACATCAAACTTATAATGACATCTAATACTAGTTAGCAAACAGTTTTCTAATAACAATTGCTGCATCCACATACATCTTTCTTTAACATATATTATCAAAAAAATACTTATATACGAACATTAAACTCTGCAAGCAAAATTTATTGTTGTCAGCAAATCTTGAGTCTAAAAAAACGTATAACTAATAGAGTGTATAAAATCTCTCTTTCTAATTAGTATTTCACAAATCTTCCCTTATATACAAATTTTTAGAAAAAAGAATGGATAATTTTTAATAATCCTTAAATCGATGTCTAATGTAGCTTATGAGTTGTGTTCAATAAACGCCTTCATAATGGTCAAATTATACCGAAAACTCAACCATACTATAAAGTCCAATTATCCACTTAAAAAATAACTTACCCATCAAATTCTTACGTAATCTAAGGCACTTAATAAATAGAGCTAACAAAATGTTTTTTAAAAAGATTTAAAACTATGATATAGTTGCTTTCACCATTAGATTATGCTGGTGGTTAGAAACTTGTCCATGTCCAAATCGTTAATTAGTGAAATCTCCACATCCATATACGTGTCGTGTCATTCTTTTAAAAGTAATTTACCAATAAACGCTTTCGAAAAATTCATACATCATTCTTTCATTTGCAAGATTTTATTACCATTCATTCTTTAAAGTAGTTCTAGTACTTACCTCAAATCTTAGTTTATTCAAGCTAAAATCAACTCTCAATGTCGATGATAATACGTTCATAACTTTAAAATTCATTATTATTTATGGACAGACTTTATGAACATGTAGTAATACACGAACATGAACTAAACTCAATTAATAGAGAATTGACCCCCTTCTGAGTATTTAACCGGTTTATATAGTATAAATTCTATACGTCATTAAGATCCGGAAAAATTCCTCTGCTTCCATTTGTTAGTGTCGTCCCTGCATAATATTTTCGTTTGTGCATAACTAAATTCTACATTTCTTGCGTTCTTTTCACGGTGATACGAGTATTCATTAATAATTTCGACTGTTTTCTAGATGAAAATGATTGCTTATTCATCACCCTATAGGTTTTATCAGTACATGTAATTATAACTTAAAGTTTTGCAATGTGTATTTTGACATAGCGTTTAAATGTGGAATTTGAGTTATCAGAACATTTGTTTTTATAAATATTAAGTGGTGATGCGATTATCGATTTGTAGTTCGCTCCGAGCTTTCCAATGTTGGGCATTCGGGTTATCTTTCTTGTACAAGTTGGTTGTACGATGATGTATCTCATCAATTTCTTTTTAAGAAACGTTTTAGTTTTGTTTGTGTAAAATTAGAAATATGCGATCTTCTTTTATTAGATGACAGTCATAATACCTATAAGTGGGACTTAACAGATTTTGGTTGAAGATAAATAAATTTAGTTACTACTAATGTAAAATGTGATTCAGCAGACGTCGACTACAAAAAATTGTGCTCAACCGTGAATTATCAGAACCTCCAAGACCACGCTTTGACAAGCAAAAAAATCGGGAATGTCATGCTAAGCTGTAAGGCCTGCTGTTGTAAGAGGCAACTAAAGCAGTTTAGCACACATCTTCGAAAAGATGCACACACACACGCACACCCACGCCCACACGCACCACAAACACCACACCCACACCCACACACACACAACACACACATAGCACACACAACACGCACGCACGCACGCACGCGCACACACACACATTGTAATTGTTTTTAAATTATAATGTTGGCATACCTGATATTTATGTTTTGTTTAATGGTTTTAGTAAATTATTATTTTAAATGTTTTTACACACGTATCAATGTTTAAAAAAGGGCTTGTTTTACGCCCGTAAGACCGTATATCATTTTTTAGTACTTCTCACTAGAAATTACGGGTGTTCTATTTGATAAACCCGAGAATAGTTACACGTCGTGTGAAACAATCGCCCTGTTTAGAATAATGCTTTTTGGAAAAATTTAGTATGTATTTTGTAAGTCGACTATTAACAAAATACGATCACGCAAACAGATTTCAAACCATAGTAATAAGATTTCAAAGTTGACTCAATTTTGACGTTAAAGTGACAATATACCCAGAACATTTACATTCAGTCATCTAAAACTATACGTTTTTAGTTGTAAATGTCACCGAGAATCCGAATATAGAAAAGTATATAGGACGTTCGATTTAAAAACTAAAGTTTGGATCAACATTTTTTGTGAATTACACTGTGTACATCTAAACATTTTTAAAGTGAATGCAGAATGATCATGTAGTACCATGCCGAAGTTTTGATATCTCTAATACTTAAGAAGCAATCCCCCTTCCACCCACTTAACATTCACCCTGTATTTCCTGCGTTCATCCATCAACTTTAATATATACTATGTTATTCAAGATTTTCTGTCAATTAATGCATAAGTATCTTGTGCTACTATATTTTCCTTATTTATTTTTTTCTGTTAAAATCGTTTGCAATACTTACTTTTTTACGCTTTTTTAGTTTAATGTTTTATTTTAATATTTAAAATTAAGGAATTTTTAAACCCAGAATGGGAAAGATTTTCTTTCTCATTTTTAATTAGAGTTTCTTCGTGTAAGTTTTACGATTGTAGTTTTTCACGAACTCTAGGATATTAACCCATGAATTATGGTATGTAAACCGCATACGTTTGTATTCCCAGGCTAAAATAATGTGAGTGTGGTTAACGCACTTGGTGAGAAGCGTTAAATGGTGGGGTTATGAAAGGTGGTGAGAACGAAATATCTATTGGTGTTTGAAGAGGTAGGACGTGTGTGCAGTTGAGTTCGGCGAAGTGATCCTTTCCTATCTTTCTAACTTCCTCTACATAAAAGTACCTCTGTGCTTCGTCGTTCTAAATTTGGAAACGCTGAGAACCCACCAGCCGATGACCCGGACGTGAGAAGCAGGAAACGGCCTTGGCTTTTAGTAAAAAGCTCATGACTTGTTTTGTTTACTTGTGGGCTTCATCCGTAACGGTAATCTATGTATTGTATACATAATACCTTACGTCCAGGGTTGGCGACGTAATTTGTAGAATTATAACAACTTCTTCATCTAGTGATTGTACTTCCTTGATCTAGATTCTTTTGTCGAATTTTAAAACGTAGTTGGCATATGTATGTATTCTTTTGGTATCGTTCTTGATGAGGGATTAGCAATTGCTAGTTTATACTTTGCGTAGAACTTCACTGAGCACTTACTTTTCTCTGTGATTGTCTTTTCCCAATCTGTATGTATCTATAATTTGATTCTCTTATGCTTTACCGACTTTAGCATTCCCATTTACAATTATTATTAAATTTTCATTTCCTTTAACGTATTTTGTTGATTCTTTTAGTTTTTCATAAATAAGCACTATTCTTCACGAAATAGCCGTCAACTATTAGCTTGTAAATTCATACTAGTGTGGTATGTCTAGGCTTTGTATCCCAATAAAACAACTTTACCACTGTGTTCTGTAAGGAAATCTACCTGTTGTCCTATCTTGTTTGTTACAAATACCACCTTCTTTTCTTTAATTTATGTAATAGGTATAGAATAAGGGACATTTAATATAGGTGTATCGTATGATATATTTTAATTTGCTTAGAGATCACATTTTTTGATCGTGAAGTCTACTTTGGAATGCCGCTTTCGATTTGTTTTTGCTGCCTGATTATGTTTTGTTTAATTTTTGTAAGAATTACTTTATAGTTTAATCCACGATATAGGAATTTGTTTTACGTTTTTAAATAATTATATGCAGTTCGGTTTGTTATAAAAATGTGCAATGCAGTTTATTGGACGTTACTCGTTTTTGGGGTTTTTTAAGATGAGCCCCATAATTTAATATTTTAACTGTGCTTTGAAATTTTTCTTAAGTAATAGATTTCTTATTGTATCCAGGTAACATTGAAATTTTAAGATATCCGTTGCCTATTTGATGCAATTTTCTATATAAAATGGCTCCAAGTAGTGTTTTGGTTTCATTACAGATACATAATTGAGCATTTTCCTTTACTATCGTTAAATGCTTACTGATTATAGCAATTATGAACTAAATTATTTGATTCTGCCTATTACCGCATTAAAATTTCAGAAGTATTGTTTGCGTCATATGGATAGAAATTCTACATTAAAAGTGGCTATAAAATATGCAGACCGTAAGCTAAGTGAAACTATACATCTTAATGTCAAATGCAGTAATACAGGACCGTTAAAGTTTAATGTGAAGTGTGCAGCAGTCGGGTATGCGCATATGTAACATGCCTCCCACATTGAATTTCTAAGTTTGTAACCAGGACTGGCCTACCAGGTGCACAACCACCATTTATTTACATAATTAGATATGCATTCAAAAAATATACTTCGAGTCTAATATATGAAGCTTTTGGAGCTTATATTTTACAATAATCAACTCTGGAAAGCATAGAATGCGCTTTGCATCATTACAGTTATTGGAAATTCCACAATGTAATTTATTTAAAAGTGTACGACTAGTATCGTAAAAGTAAATACATTTTTCAGTAGTGCAATTTATCCACATCAGGAAAGCTCATCACGTCTGAAAATTAACGACATCCTATAAATTTTCGTAATCCGCCCCTGTATGCTTTAGAAGCCTCTGTTTAATAATGCACTCACTGGGTTTACATTCATGCATGTTGTATCAGTACGCAGATAGATGTATATATTATACATGGCTGATGTAAACACGGTGCCTCTCTACGCGGGTCACCGCAGTGAAGAGCCCTTAGCTTGAACGCACTTCAAACTCATAAGCAAAATACCTTTAGAAGAACCTTCACTATACGCCGTTACTAGTGACAAAGAATAAAATGTAAAATGGTAGCCTAGCTCTGCTTGAAGCTAATTTACATTTCAGAACTGAAAGAAGGGATTTTTTAAACGTAGGAATAATTAAAGTTTTGTCTTTGTTCGCTGCAAACTCTACTTCTAGGGGGGCAATTTATTTTGAAATGCACCGACAAAAGCAAACTTGTATACTGTATAAATGAAGGGTGCCGTGTAATTAATAATCAAGCGCGAAATAAGTCTTGCACTTTTATGTTACTCGATCGAAATGCACTGATTTGCAAACCTTTCCGTACTATAACAAAATCTCTCGTTATAATCACATCCCTTGAGACATTGTTGGTTTGTCGGGATTTGAATTCGAACAGATAGCATTTTTCTGAATAACAAGAACTATTCACATTTACAAAACGTAGATGTGTACCAAAAATTCTCATGCAAGCGTAAAATAGCTTAGATTTAGGTGTACAGACGCGAACAATCGGCCTAGAAAGTAGTTAGTCATCGAAGCTTAAAATTTCCTTGCTGATTATACCTGTCTCTTCCAGTACTATTTATAATGTATTAGAACATAATGCTTATACAAAACACATGCAGATTGCCGTCAATGCTATGTTTGTGAGTTTTGAAAAAATTTTAGTAGGCTAAAAATAAATGTAATTGATTTAAATCTAGTTACCACGGTAATCAAATATTTATAGAATTTCAATTTATTATGACATTTCATAAATATTAAATTATTTGCATGAGGTGAGAATGAAGTAGTATATTACAAACGACTTGGAAAATGCTTCATTGCTGCCGAGGTCGATATTTATGACCGACGCTCAAAACGCAGAGGTCAGTAAAAGTTTGCGACTTCAACGAAATTTCTAAGGAGTTTCGTATATTATTCTATATACAATCCTTATTTTTGTATTTCAGTTGACGATTTTTATGGTATAAAATATCATGTTAAAATACAGCGTATTGATTGAATAAATACGTTGCATTTGTTTAGAGAAGCACCAATCTTGGTATAATTTATGAGCCTTTCTATACCTCTATTTGCTTTTATCTGACAATAAATTGTGATTCGCTGTTACTGCAGTTTCCTATAATTCAGGAAGAGTACAAAACTCAAATTAGCTATTGCTCAAACTTGGTATTTAAATCTATCTTGCACAACCTTACTACTTGAACGCCGGAATTGTTTAATTGACATTAACAACTGAACTTTCTGACCGTGCAATGCAACTCTGATCTGCAAGTTTTCAACTCGAAAAACATCATGAGATAAAGAATTCGTTGATTTGTCAACCTTTCATAGGTTAATCATGTGGTCATTGCTATTATGATTGTGAATAAAAGAACATTTACAATGTTGTTGGATAAATGCCGAAGTGTGACTTTTCGCAGCTTTCGTATTCAAATATTTTTAAAACGACTATTGCTTAGCAATTGCACAATGCGAATTTGTCAAAAATTGTTTGCCCAAAGTAGCTGACAAAAATTTGGGCAGTAATTATGTGAAAGTGTAAAAAACCTCATTAGAATGTGATATCAAAAATTATGTAGAAGATTTCATATTTATTTTGAAGCTGTAAGTAGATTCGAAACCAGATGAAAGAAATTGGACGTACCGGCCCGACCCGACCAGATTCGGTCTGGACCTGTCGCAGACTCGATCCAGGCCTGGACAATCCTTTGAACCTGAAAACTCAACTGAATTCAGAACACTTGATCGATAAATTCCCGTTCAAGGTAATGATTCGCTTTGGTCCAGGTTCCTATTTGTAATCTTATTATTGTAGGTTGTTGTTATAACACGTTATTCATGAACCTCTTACGGCCAACGAATAGAAACACTTGCACAATATGAAAAACTTGCTTTCGGTAATATTGTACAAAGTATGATAACGTGATAGAAGACATTGCATATTTGACTATGCAGCCAGTGTTCGGTTAGTTATCAAATAAATAGACGATATGGAAAACTTACTTTCCAAATGATTAATCGATTAATCGAGACGGAATAATCTATTATTAAAATGTTTTCATGAATTATCGTTATCACGATTAATACAGCTGCTAGCAATTCTGTATAAAAGATAAGGAAGATAAGATATGCTCAGAATGCGAAAATTTCGATTTACGTTTGTATACTCTGTACGGCGGTTTTACTTTATAAGATTAGTTAAATGCTAACTTACTGAACTGGTTCAATCCAAATCCTATATTCAGCTTATCCGCATTAAAATAAGATTCAAGACGGGATAGATATCAAGGTTAAACAATGTCGCCCGGTCTAATGCTTTTTAGATTTGGAGATCCTTTCTAGTCAACGGCTCCAACCCGGTCTCCTGGTGCATCCGGATCCAAGCGGGTCCTCGAGTTCAACCGTGTCTTCAAATCCAGCAGGGTTTATAGTTTAAAGCCGGAATCTACCGGATTTTATGTAAAATTCGTTTCCAGTAGTCCTTGGACGCGCGAGAAACAGAGTCTCGGTTTTAACACTGATTGTAAGGTAACTAGCTGTTGCTTGAAGTATCGCAATACATAGAGGAGGATCATTTACGAAAAATTCTAATTTAAATTGTTAGTTATAATTTTTCAAATAATAAAATGATTGTAATGGATGACAAAAAATTTTTCGCATTCGTTCACTCTGACATATACTATATTTTCGTTAAAACTTATTTCTTAAAATTTTTCAGGTGCTAATATCTATACCCAATACATTTAATTACTAAATACGAAGATAATTCAATGGGAACACGTTTAAATGCTGTAAAGTGGTGTTTATTCAACGAATTTCAAACAGTCTCAATGAGTCCCACTGGTAGACTAGTCTGCTGATTCCTTGCTTAAAATTCTTGCGGCTGTTCTATAATAGCAATTTTTACCTCAGCATCCGAATTGAATCGCCCTTCTTTTAATTATTGTTTTATGGGCCAAACACATGAAAATCGTATGGAGGCAAGCCGAGATTGTAAGCTGAATGTTTTAAAATTTCTTATTTCGTATGACGAAGTAGGTCTTGAATCGTCTCCGCTACAAGGGGTCGAACATTAGCATACAGAAGAATAACACCATTTGTGAGCATCCCGGGACGTAATCCTTTTAAAGTAACTGCATAGTGCTCAGCGTTAATGTAGGAACAGCACATCTTGGAAATACAAAGATAAGGTCAGCATTACTTTTCCTGCCAAAGGTTAGGATCGACATTTTTTCGCCTTAAGTGATTTTGCACGCTTCTACTGTATACTCCGACGTTTAGATTCAGTTTCGTAGTGATAACACGAAAACTCACCACCGGCACTAATTTGATGCTGAAAAGCATTAGCTTGTTGTTGTTGATATCGCATCAAATGTTGTATTGATAAGACCCAACACATATTCTTCTGCTCATCAGTAAGCAATCGCGGAATCCACTGAGCGATAACTTTGCGATAGCCAAGACTATGAATGATGGAATAAACAATTCCCACACTGATATTCGACATTTGAGAAAGTTCTCTAACTTTGATACGTGTGTTTACGCGCAATGCAATTTTACAAACAAAGTAAATTAATTCACTTTGAAACATCTATATAAATTAAATAATAATTCGTTTACTTCTAAATTAATGTATAGTAGAAAGCTGGTTAACCAATAATTGTTCTTAACATCAGGGTTGTGCGGCGCGTTGATACTAAAAGCCTATACTAGACCAGATTCGTTAGCGGAGTTCGTTGAAGTTGGTTATTTATTTAAAAGGTAAACAGAAAGAAGACAGATAATACCGGTAACGGGATTAGGTAAAGAATTCATGGGGCCCTACAACACTGTTTATATGCACTCTCCACACTAATAGTTAACTATCAGAAAGTCGGGTCAGGAATAATCATGGCGACCGACTCTTTCTTACTTTAACTATCACAATCGTTTAACTCAAAATTACATAACGATGATAATAAATGCTATTCCTTTTAAAACATTACCGAGGAATCCTAGACCACATTTATAATGCGTAATAACCTAATTCTGAAAATATATGACACAATTATGAGTGATACTCCTAAATTCTACAGAAAAAAAATCGCCTACAGTAATTCTTTACTGGAAATAATTTTTGCAGCAATTTTTAACGTGTAACAAACAATTCGCAACAAGGAAAAACATAAAAAAGGAGATTACTTTATACAAGAGTTCATATACACTAACTGGTGGGCTAGTTTGTAGAATACCTCTTGGTAAAATTCTTGCGGCGGTTTGCGGAACCATTCGATAATGGCAACCTCTACCTCATCGTTCGAATGGAATCGCAGTCCTTTTAATTATTGCTTTAATGGACGAAACATACGATAATCGCATGGAGATGTAGGGGATGCACGGAATGTAAACTGGATATAATATAACTTCCTATTTTATATAACGTAGTAGATTTGAATCGTCCGCGCTACAAGGGGTCGAGCATTATCATTCAAAAGAATGACACCATTTGTGAGCCTCCGGGGACGTAAGCCTTTTAAGATGACTACATAGCTGTCAGCGTTAATGTAAGGACAGCACACCCTGACAATCAAAAAATACGGTCAACATTACATTCTCTGCCGCAAGTTGGGATTGAAATTTTTTCGCCTTCGAATATTGTGTACACTCCCACTGCATACTCTGACGTTTGGATTTAGGTTCGTGGTGATAATAGCAAGACTCATCACCGGCAACAATTTTATGTAAAACGCATTGCCTTGTTGTTGATAACGCATCAAATGTTGTATTGATTACACCGAACGCATATTCTGCTACTCATCAGTAAGCAATCGTGGGATCCACTAAGCTGCAACTCTGCGATAATCGAGAATATCAACGATGGAATGCAGAGTTCCCACACTGATATCCAATGTTTGAGAAAGTTCTCTAATTTTGATGCGTTTATTTGTGCATAATGCAATTTTCAATTATTTCACATTTTCATCTGATTCTGCAATATGCGCAGATCAGGGATGGGCCAAATCTTTAGAGGATACTTTTCCCTATCGCAATTTATTGCACAATTCGACCACTGTTGTACGAAAATAACTATAGTCACCAATAACAACTTTCATTCACTTATAAACTTTCATTTGTTGACACCCTTCAGCGGCCAAAAACTGAATAACGACACCCAGATTATCTCTGGACGGAATTTCTGTGGTTGATACCATGTTTAATTCCGATACAACACTTAGAAAAAAGTAAGCTGCAAATATTTTTCACAGATGCGTCAGTACTACGGACACAAACAATATTCACAAAAATTCTGCTGTCATAGATACGAAATCATGACTTCGTTGTTCAAACGTGTTTCTGTTGGCTATCCTCGTATAATTTTGTATTACTTCTGGTTTAATTATGAATGTCTGAGTTATCAGCTTGCGTAAATCACGATACAAAAAAAATGTAATTACGACTGCTTTCATTCATAACAATCAAATATTTAAATGATCTCTTAAATGCACTCGGTTTACTTACCCGATGTATATAATTTTAGTTTTAACCTATACTGCACCTTAAATAAATTTATATGAACACGTATTTCTATATGCTAAATCCAATTTACCTGACCATCAATAATAACCGGTAGCCACACGATTTGCATAAATTGCAGTTTATGGATGTCTGTTCGCTGAACATGTCAAACAACTGTTTTAAATCAATTTCTAGTTTCTAAATATAAAAGGTTTAATGTCTCAGCATGCAACTCTGCCAAATTCTGCATTTTATGTTAAATTAAATTATCAATTTCATCCATCGACCTAGCAAAAAAGGAATATTAGTTAAATGTTAAATTTTAAATTGATTAATTATAAATAAAAGAGCCAATTTGTAAATATGAAGTGTTAAGATGACCAATCGGGTTCCTCAAATACCGGAAAAATTTAGGACTACTCGAAATAGTTTGAAAACTGGAAGATAGGATATGTAAATTTTATACATAGGAACTTAAGAATAAAAGAACGATCTGCAGAGTGGTGCTATTCATTCGGTCCTCATTAGGGTGCAGGCGATGATTCAACATTTAAATATTGATCGGTTGATTTTAATACAACCCTTCGTCTGGTTTCTATTTAGTTGACCATTTATACATATTTACGATACGCCTTTGTGCAATAAAGGATTGGTTATTTATAAGGCCATCTCTCGTTTTGCGGTTTATTGTAGAAAATTCAAAATCGTTACTAAATATTTCATGATTCAACAGTCTATAAAAATGCTCGTAAATATTAAAAATATCGCAAATAGTATTTGTAATTTTTTGAAATTGCTTAAACCAAATGAATGGATATAAAGCCTACAAATAATTTCGTATTCATTAATAGGATATTTTGAAAATATTCATAGACGTACGACGCTCTTGTGCTTACGTCAAGTTAATCAGCACGCATTTCTGTCCAATTAAGGGTCACACGTATACGGTTACCCCATCGTGATTGTGAACATGTGCATGCTCCTTTGTAAGCGTGCGAATGCATGATTCGCTGCATATGTAGATAAACTCGAGTTCTACTGTTTACATGTATTCTGACGTTTGCGTATGAATGAGCGTAGCTGTAGTTTTATTTCAATTTTACTAACGTGAAAAAGGTTATTTTTGTTGTAAACAAGCTATTCTTCTTAGTCCTGATACGTTGAAGATAAATATTAGCTAACTTTTGACAGGGACCTTTCGTAAAACGGATCAATATGTAAAATTTTTCCGAAAATTTTTTAGATAAAATTTCAAGCTAATATTTAAAATATTTAAATTTTAATATCTTAATTATATTATTTATAATAGTTTTACAGGTGTTTCTGTAGCTATACTTATGATATTTCCGGAGATATACTCAGTTGCTCTTTTAACCATCACCTTGTATATTTACTACTCAAAGCATTTTCACGACTGTTTTGATTATTTTTTGTTTTTGTTAAAACCAAATTTACATGAATTCACTTGCTAAATTTGATAGGAGAAATGATATATCTATTATTACACGTCATATAGTACGGGATAATTATCTACATTTTTTAACAATTCTCATTTTTGAATATTGTACAACAGATCATATATCTAATCATGTACCGTTTATGACAATGAAGCGAGAATTGTTACTAAAAGAATTATATATTGAAAGAAGAAGCACCAAAAAGCATAAATGAAATTGTACATTCTTAATAATATACTTCAATGTTTATACTATGAATGTTAGTGAAGCTGTAAGAAATTTTAGTGCCACTAAACCGAATGTAGACGTTAAGGCAGGTTACTCAACCATGTACAATAAAAACTTTGTCCATTTTCGTGTTCTAGAAATGATACAGAATTAAAATTAATGCGACATATAAGCAAAATCGGTTTGCCGACAAGAGAGACTGTGGGGCTATGAGACTTTAAAGTTTCGCAATAAGATGAATGCAAAACACAATTTCAATAAGATTAAGAAACTGTTGGCCACGATTAGTTAAGATTATTTGTACAACTGCTTCCACGATGAGTTACAAAAACCCAACGAATTTCTTTATCAAATGATTTACCTTATAGTCTAATATTGCATTTTTCACACGTTAACTAACTGCTAAAGTGGATTAATCATAATTTTTTTTGTTGATTAAGCTATATAATAGGTCATTTTGAAATCAAATATGTGGCAAGTTGTGTTACAGTAACTCTTGAAGGGTAGGGGTTGTGAACTGGCAAAGTTGAGTCGAGGTTAAATAAAACTGGAAAGACTTACTGGAGTTTATTCTCTAAGTAAAACCATAAAATTATAAACCTAAATACATCTTGGTTGTGAATGAAATTATAGCCATTGCACCTGTATGTTCTGCAACGCTTCTGGATATAATTTGTTACGGTAATTCGTGGGGACAAAAAGAAAGTAGTAAAGCAAGCAAAGAAAATATCCCGCACAGAGTACCGCAACAAAAAAGAAAGAAAGAATCCAAATAAGTAATGCCCAATTAGCTAAAAAGTTGTAGAGTGGGATGGGTCAGAAAGAAAGAAAAAGAAACTTCGAGAAAGGAATTTTATTTACATTAAAACAAAGCATGATATCAAAGACCTCTAGTTAGCAAAACATGGTACAAAAAGAACATCAACTCGCGTAGAAAATAACGTTTATCCACAATATATCCCGAAGGATTTACAGTACAAAAATTAACACCAAATAATTAATACCTTATTATTTACCTTACCCTAATTTTTACCCTCAATCATACTATTTATATAAAAAGAAGTTATATTGGGAGTATAAAAAATCTACGCAAAATAATGATCTATAAAAAAAATTAAATAAAATATATACATAGGGGACTGTTTTTCAGTCCTTTGGTTACCACAAAATGTAAAATATTCATTAGAAAAAATGTATACTTACAGAACCCACACGGGATGAATAAACTCTAACCTGAATATAAAGCAAAATTATCCAAAAATATAGACGGGCTATTTTTAGTCCTATGGTGACCACAGATTTTAAATATTAGTAAGAAAGATATTTACTTACATAATTACATCAATGAAATACCCATCTACCGGCTGAAATGCATTTTGCACATAAGTGGTCCCGAAGTAGGTACTAATGTCACTCCTAAACAGTGGGGTAACTTTCAAAGAAAAATGTATATGGAAAAAAAGTTATAAACCGTAATCGTTAAGCTTATTCAATACTCAACCAAATACAGCTGTTGTCGTATTATGCTTACGGCGAAGTAAAAAGCATTTTGACACCTATGAGTAACAAGGAAAATCCAAACCCAAGTTATTGCTGATGGAGAAGTCATCAAACAATACAGGAAAGAAACAACCAATTTTAAAGTTGGATATGACGTTCTATTGAGACATACCAACCTCTTGTAGTCGACATCCGTTGGAAACACGACATCTCATACTCATACTACACCGACTGGGCTTATAATATTGATTGTTCTCTTACAACACAATTTGTTTCACATTGTTCTCAAGATTTGTTTTACTGCTAAGGTTGATGAGAATTGTAAGGGGTAAAAATTTTTAATTATATCCTAGTGTCGCAGAAAAACTAAACGTAACTTTTGACAAACTACATTTTATACTTGAATTGTAAGCTTTGTTTTTTTTAAATTACACGAATCATGTCCTTTCGTTTTATTCGTTTGTGTGTTATCCATGTTCTCAACGCGTTTTGACAATCTTAGTTTGCCTTTTCCACATTGCCCTGACTCTGGCTGTGCTAAGGTTTCCGTTAAAAATCTTATTTGAATCTTGTCGTGCTTAAACCTGCAATGATTGAATTACAAAATTCACGACGGTTGTAAAATTTTAAGATTATAGGTATCAAGCATTTTATAAGCCACTTCTTCTACTCTTATGGAAGTTCGACATCTCAGAATTGGAAATCTAGTTACGTGATCTAGCTTGCAAGAAAACATTTATAGCTGTGATCGCTTACGATTGATAGGAAAGCAATGAGATAATCTCGGCAGCTACTAAAGAAATGCGGAAAGACTAGTGATTTAATAGCATCCTTTCTTATCTTTTAATTTTTTTGCATGATTCGTATATAGTATAAAAAAACTGCCAAACGTTTAATAATATCGCGTATCATTTTGTCACATTTTCGTTAAAGAATAGATAAATGCGAGAAGTGCAATATGTCGAATTTCTAAATTAAATCAGTTTTTTATCTTGTACTCTTTGACTCCATAATCCCGAGATGATTCCTTTAGTTTTAAAGAGCATGTACCTTTCGCTACGATCTTGTCACTGCGAGATCTTTTAAGGACATACAGACGAAGATAAGGGGATGGTTGGTTGTCTCGGGCCATTTTAATTTGTTAGTCGAGCACTTTCTCAGATTGTCAAATTTCTGTACTTTAACGAACGTTGTTCTATGACTGTCGAGTTTATCCAGTTGAAGATTGCAATCTTATTACCGTATTTATTTAGTTGGCGTAATTGCTTAAAAAGATATAATTGACACTCCTGTAAGTACTCTGACCAATCAGGGATAGAGATGGCTTAGAATTTGGCGCGGTTTTCAAACTAACAACAGGATGGACCTTGGACGAAGATGGGTGAGCCCCACTCGAACGACAAGTAAACGGAGGGCATTAATTTGTGATAATAGGCCCTAAGACACGATGGACGAAATATTGAGCATCTGGCTCCTGCAATCAAACCTACCGATCCACAACGTACTTGACTTGCTCTTATGCATACATCCAACCCTAGCCAAGGCAAATACCTCTTAGTAATCCCTCTTGTGCAGAAAAAAGAACTTTATAATAAAGTCCGTATATAACTTTTATTTATATACAGTAACCAAGCATATTAATGATAGAATCCAATTCCCCTTATTATACTACCAATCGGTCAATGGAATCAAGCTTTCCATATTAATCAATCAAGCTCGATTGCCTAGTAGCTGCACGAATCCTAAAAGTTGATTAAACGAAAACGAAGATTGTGTTGTCCGCCAGTTTCCTTTCTATATACAAATGCAGAATTTATAGGCAATAAAGCATGGAGAGCTCGAACCCCTTACTTCCGTTACTCCTTATACCTATACATCTAATCCCCTAAGCATTATTATCTACCCAACTTAATAAATTCATATAAACAAACTTGACTCTAACGTCTACTGCACTTACTAAAAACAAGTATTCAAAACCCCAATACACATGTACAAGCGCAAAATATAGCTCGACAATTTTATCAGCCCATAAAATAATAACTAATGTAATGTATTAATAAAAAACTTGGATTTCTTACCAACGTTGTCTTCCGGGGCTTGGGGAAGCCTCCGCAGTTCAGGACAGTCACCGCACAGCATGTCGACGTCAGAATAAAGAGCACCTTTTCGGTGGTAACTTCCATTCTACCAGAAGTATCCATACATATACGAAATACAGAGATTTGTGTAACAGTGTGTTGAAGATGTTGAGATTCAAAAACAAAGGTAACTAGGGAGAAGTAGGGTCCGAAGGGATCTTATAAAAAGGTAAGCAGAAAGAGTAATGATGCTCCTCAATTACTTACGATTCCAAAAGCGGATTGTTTTGTAATAATGGTACACGGTCACAAACGACTAACTTGTTTAGCTTGATCAAGCTATAAGGACAATAATGTAGAAGTGGTTAATTCAACTTAAAGACTTACCTGGCGTACAATATCTCGCAAAATATAATCTTAATTAGTCAAAACGTAACCACTACTCAATACACATTAACGTGAATTTTCCTATCTAGAAGACTTGCCACAACTGCAATAACTAAATTACTCTGTGACTGGGAAACATTCCACAAGAGATTTGAGCACTGCTTGTTGGAGACGAATAAGATAAAAGCAACAAAATGACAAAGCCGTGGTCATTTATAACCATTGATAAGATAAGGGCGCAATAACAGTCTCGTGCTGGAACTTAAAAATGTGATACTACTGTTAATAATAGGTTATGAAAGGAGGTAACCTATATTTACCCGTATTAATAAATATCCTACTTCTTGCTAATGCCAATAAGAATGATAAAACTCATTATAATTACGGAGAAAATACATTATTCTTCAAGAATTTTATTCTACCCTGTCAAAATATGACATTGATGAGACGACCTAGTTCCAAATCAAACTAACTAAAGTACCGGAACACGAAATATTTACATACACAGAAGTGATGTAGAAGCGGAATTTCTAACAGGTAAGAGTGAAGCATTACAATATTCTTAAACTTCGTACGTTTACGTTTAAGTTTAATTATTGTTGGCTGTACCTCACCAAGACATTATCCTCTTTAACGGTTTACAGGACTTAACATAAACGTTCATACATTTTTGGTTAATAATTTGACAACACTTAAATTTGCAGTGACCAAGTATCGTCAGTACTGAACTACTGTAGTTCCCTAATACTACCACCAAATGACACACTGCAAATACTACAAATTCAGATCAAACCGCGGAATTACTTAAAGTCTTCTAGTATCTAATTTCATTTATCCTGATTCCCGAATGATGATTGTCTTCGGCAGACTAGAACTATACATATTAGATTAGTAAATATTTCGTGGTATTCAATCTTTCCTGTGGAATAAGCAATCATGAGGATAAATTTTGTACGTGGAAAGTAGACCCAAGTTTGCCGAATACTAAAAGTCCTTTCATCTCTAGACTTTACATATAATCTACAAAAGTTTTTATTTTATTGTAAGATACCTTGAAATTAAAAATACAGTGAAGAAATAGTTTCGTTATAACAATAGTCTCATAAACGGTCACAGCTTTCTGCATTAATTAGGAGTATGTACGCATTTTGTTAAATGTTCTCTGCGTAAGAACATTTAGATTTTTTTAAAACTTACTCAAATGGCACGAATCTATTCTAGTGATATTAGACTAATTTCGTTACAAGGGTTTGTATTCATTCAAGGAGCCTACAATGTTTTTACAGTCATCCCCAGAAAAGTAATGCCGAGGGTTTATTCTGTTCGTAAAATAATTTTCTGGTTTTTAAACAAACGCAACACTTCGTTTACGAAAATCCCTAAAGTTAGAAGAGTCGAGACAGAAAGAGGGGAACTTTTGTGTCTGAAACTTTCAGCAACACAGTACGCCAACGTTGACATCAAAGCATAAAGTAGGCCTTGGGCGACGGCACGTTTGCGACACTATAGCGCCGAGACGCAAGGCAGGTCAGTTACAAAGCGGCGCCGCGTGCCGATCTCTTTTACACCTAGTTCACAAAGCTGTACTGGTATTGATTTTTTAACACTCTGAAACTCGAGTTCCTTGAATTCTACAGTTGCAACTTTAAGAGAATACTTGTATGGGAAATAAACTCTAATTGTTCCAAATAGTTGAGCGTTACAACTTACACATATTATAAAAGAGGGATGATGCGGTTGTAAAATTCTGTTTAATATTTATTCCACATTTATCAAATTTTACGTTCGTATTGGGATTCGAACTTCGTTCGACGTACCACGTATAAATTTGTATTCTATATTTTAAATTAGAATATATACGCAGTGTAAGGGCACATATTTCACTCGGAAAATGTATCTTGGAAAAGTTTTAAACCCCAGAATTTGCATATTACGGTATCGCGGTGGAAACTTACGAATTCTAAATAGATTATTGCCAGAACTTCAGCAATATATAAAATATAATATTGTAGGTACATCCTGAATCATGAAAATTACTTTGTAGTACTCCGACCTGAGAATATAAATTCACTTTGTATGTGGTGGAGCAGCATCTGCTTCTAAGACTAGATATCTCAACAAAACAATTAAAACATTAACGAGCTTTTAACTGCAAGTTTAATGGCACGTTTCAAAGCGAACTTTCATCAGTAATTACTGGTGCCAGTTCTTTATATCACTGAAAATGAGGTAAACGGCTACGATGAATGCGTATTTATAGTAATAAACCCTATTTGAAAATAAGAACGAGTATTAATTTTTTCATACCTACTAAGCACGTCATGAAAATTTAAAGAATTAACATAAGTACGGGGCTGCCAAATTTAATGAATATTTATTTCCTATCCGAACAGACATTAAACACTTTCATAAAGATTTAACATTTGGAATTCCTATTTATATTTTTTGTAAATGTCAATTAACGGATAACTATGTACTATATTCCTTGAATAATGCTCTTGAAATACTCTCGTCATCAAAGTCCAAACCAAATCCCCTCTAAGGTCGCAATCTTTAACCCTAGAATGGGGATATTTTTTGAAAATTTACCAATTGAGAGTTTATCGTAAAAACATCACTTGCCCAAAAAAACGCAATTTATACGAATGAGAAAGGTGGTTTTTTCTTCAATTATGCTGGATGTTCCAAGTTCGGATTTTCTTAACTAATGTATAAATTGGAAACCTGATATTGTATTAAAATAATAATAAAATGTTGTTGTTAGGACCAAAAAATGAAATCCTTTTCATGGTCGTATCTATTGTAAACGCTTTGTATAAGAAAAACAATTATATTGTCAAATATTAGTCTTATTTAAACAATTCAGCCAAGCGAATAATAGAATTGAGGAAGTTTGGTAAAACTGCTACTATGAAGTTATGTAATCAGAGTAAGAACTTCTTCTCTAATATATCTATAAACAGACGACATATGATGTTTTGCTTCTTAATTTAATTAATAGCCTGGTAGATTCCAAATACAGGCAGTTCTAGAGATACGATTAGTGAAACACTAGGTATGTTTTTTTATATTAAAAATTCAAACACTGGGGTGTAAAGTCTTATATCTCTACATTATGCGATCTTCCCATTGGAATGTCCAGATAAAAGTGCTCCCTCACAAGTACAAATGCTGTGAACTAAGCAAGATTAATGGTTCGCACTTAGTAATTTTGTAAATCGTCCGAACTATCTAAATAGAAGGAAATTGGGCACTCGGCATAAAATGTCTGCTCAGAAGAATACACAAACTAGACAGTAAATATCTGCTTATAAGTAAAACATGGAAATTTTCACTAATTGGACTTCCAATGAGTGTAAGAGCAATTGGCGTAGCACACGCATATATTTATATACCCAACTGTGCCACAAATTTTACAATTTAACCCTTGCTAATACCAGTGGCCTACTACCCTAAACAAAATTCCCGTGATATGTGTGACCTACAAACCACTTAGTTTGTTCTACTACAAATTCATATATTGGAAAACGCATGGTTCGCGAAAGACTAAGATACAGGTTCGACTCCTGTCCGCGACCTTATATTTTCCATCTTTCAATTACTAGCTCGATTTGAAGTGATTATTTGAGCATTGCATAAAAGTTTATAAGTTATTTCATCTTATTAACTATAACACGTTAGTATTTATCAACTTATCTTGTATAGTAACTACCTAATATATATATATATATATATATATATATATATATATATATATATATATATATATATATATATTCGAGCTTTCGAAAATTTTATTTTCTTCTTCAGGAAACTGCAAATATGTATAATTACAAGATGTAATTAAAATGTTTACTTACGATCTAGAGTCTAATCTTAAATGTAAGAAGCCTGAAACTATTTTAACGAAAACGACTATTTTAGGGTTGACATTTAAAACTATTGACACATACTTGATGAATAATTAAAACGAGATAGTTATTGCATTACAATGAGGCTGCATTAATAAATAAATCTAAAAATACATTGATGGATATAAGGGGTGTTGTTATGAAAATTAAATAAGTAATATGAATTAAATTATGATTGTTGACATGTAATAAACTAAGATAATAGCTGCAAGGAGATTTGTTTAATAAATTAATCAATTGTAGGGGTGTTGGTATTCTTTATTATTGATAATAAATATGAATAAATGTTATTTAAATTTTGTGTGTCTGTCCTTTTGTTTAGTGGAAGTAGTGAAATAGCAACCATTTCGAGAAACAAACGTTTTTTGTAATTATCTTCTTTGAAAATAATTTTAGTGTTGTTGTAATTAAAAGTGTGACCAGTTTCTATAGCGATCAAAAAGGAGTTCTTAATTTGCCCCAATTGACTACAACCCCGAAAGCAATTCCTAAATAATAATCAAAGTAGTCGAAAACTATAATAATTTATTTATATATATATATATATATATATATATATATATATATATAGTCAACAAGATGTATGGTGACATGCATCATTTAGCTTTGTAAAAAATTTCC
This sequence comes from Platerodrilus igneus, assembly GCA_036346225.1. NCBI lineage: Eukaryota > Metazoa > Arthropoda > Insecta > Coleoptera > Lycidae > Platerodrilus > Platerodrilus igneus. The sequence goes on from JARFIW010001700.1 coordinate 526,936, forward strand.
AATTACGTCACCAGTCCCGTTAGTGTAATTGGTAAATATGTCAGCCTGGAAAGCTTAAAATGCAGGTTCAGATCCTGTCTGGGACCTTATATTTTCCTTCTTTTCAATTACTAGCTCGATTTGTATAAGTTATTATTTCATGTTATTAAATACACACACACCACATATATATATATATATATATATATATATATATATATATATATATATATATATATATATATATATATATAAACATTTCTGAACTGAAGATATCCGACGTTGGGCGTGCCAAATTTTATTGCTGTGAACTGCCAGATTAAAATATTCTTATGATGAACGTTTCAAATTTACCCGCTATCTAATTATTTGTTAGCTCTCTTCAAAGAACGCCACTAGATTTATAATAATGCGAAATATTCTGCTACAAACTTTTAAACACTAATTACTTCACAACAGCTTTCTCTTACAAACAATATCTTATATATAACATCTATGATAAACAATGTCCTTTCAACACAAATCTCATATACTACAAAAGTAGAGTCCTAAATCTTCACAACAGCGTTGTTGTACGAACATTATCCTGAATATAACAACGAAAAAATATACAACTTCTGGATAATCACTCACTTATTCCACACAAATCTTATATACTAAAAAAATAGTCCAAAAATTTTCTTTAGAACTAGGATGAGTACTCACAAATCTAAATCTCGTAATTATCATTCATAAACAACTCTAATCAAATCTTCCTTACTATGTACAAAATTTATCGTAATAAGTTGTATATTTTAATATCTTTTCCTTTATGAAAAACGTATTTAATGATACACACTACTTTAAACTCAAAAGACTTGCACACAAATAAATCTCATCATACAATTAATTATTATTTAGTTTTTTTATTTCCATTTTTAAAACGTCAAATAATCTAGTCACACCTGTGCTTCAATCAATACTACTGAACACAGTGCATGTTTGATAGCAATTTGAAATACGTGACATATTATCTAATCTCATCAATCATGTGCCAACATCGAAGCTTTATTCAAGACTGAACCCCGTTCTCAACATTCGATTGGCTTTTATAACTGCAAGCTTCTATGACGTAGACATCTAGATTCTATTTGCTTCTAGTTGTTGCTTCTATGTTTGGATTGATTCTAGATATAGGCTTGTCCTCTTAGTTCAAGATATTTAAGTTTATTGATTTTTTTTGCTTTATCATCAACTTAGGATATATTATAATTGGATGAACGTTTGTTTACCTTTGCGTTATCTTATTTTATCGCTTTTACTATTTACGTAATTTACTTTGTTTTATTTTAACATTTGATTGTTTTAGAAGGTCAATAAACACGTTCTTCATACTTAGAAATGCGATTGATGTTTAACTTAATTTAATACGCTTTTGTCGAAATGCTAACGTACGTTTGTTATTACATGAAAATTCCTTTCTACGTGAAACTTAAAATACTATGCACGCAGCTTCACGTAAAAATTTGCCTGTAAATTTCTTTAAGTAAAAATGTTTTTATGAAATTTAAACACTATCCTTTTATTAATTGCAAAATTCTGCACACGACTTTGATACTAAAATGTGGATGTAACGTTTTGATTAATCAATTAAAATTTAATTTTCTTTTAATACACTTGTTTATACTTTTTATATAGGCACTGCAAAAATACGTTTTCTAAACAAATAAATATCTACATAATTGGTTTTTTTCTTGAATTTTCGGGTATTTTCCTGAATTTATGACGTTGAATGTTTCTGAGATGATGCAACATGACCTGTCCATGATTTCTAACTACCTAATATATATATATATATATATATATATATATATATATATATAATCGAGCTAGTAATTGAAAGATAAAAAATATAAGGTCTTGGACAGGACTTGAACCTGTATCTTGGTTTTGCGGGAACCATGCGTTTACCAATTACGCCAACGAGACCGATGACGACAATTGGGAAATTTACAAATTTAAATTGTGTACACACCTATATATAAACCTAACTTTCAATTACGTTTGGCATTTTTGTCGATCATATCTGAACTTGGAACAACAAGGGTTTAGCGAAATAAAAAATTTTCAATTAAAAAAACTCGCTTCCTGGCACTGTAGTACTTTCGGGTGTAGAATTTGAAATTCAAATGTGGGGGTCAATAGGTTAATAACGAACATACGAACAGCTAATAGTTAATCTTGTCCGGGTACTTTTGATGTCCAATTTATATCGCCGTAGAATACAATGATAGTGGATTCCACCTTGACAGAATGCTTTAGCAGAGGAATTTCCTTACATTTAAGTTATAAAATAAGAATTCAATTGGGTAAATTAAATACAACTCCCAGTGAAAATAAACAAATATTCTTTCTTTTGTGTGCAGAAATATATGGTGGGTATGTTCTCTAAAAAAAGTTAAAAGTAAATATTGCTTACTAATTACAACAAATATGTGAAGATCTTAGCTCCAAGCTAGTAAATATTCAAGAGATGCGTAGTTATATTGAAGCATAGTAGTTCAAAGAATAGCAAGATCCATCCATTAAATATACAAGAAAATGTTGCCATCAAACTTAAGGAATTCCAGTACTAGATTCACGTAAAAATTCTGTAATTTTAGACAAAAAAATGTATCTCAAAAATTACACCCAAGCATAAAGAATGTTTTACAACATATATTGCCATATACTACGAGGTATAGCTGTCAAATTATAAGACCGATGGTACTACAGACGGGGCGGCTCCGTGGTGTAGTGGTATGTGTGTGACTACTACACCCAAGGTCCCGGGTTCGAATCTTGACACGGTCCGCTTGAAAAATGTTAGGCGATCATTTTTCACAAAAATACACCCTCGTTCAGATGAGAGGTAAAATGGAGATCCCATGCGTGACGTTAAAGATCCCTACCTTGCTTGGAACAGCAAGGGTTCGACAAAATTCCAAATTTTCCAAATAAAAAAAAAACTCGCTTCCTGGCCAATGTAGTACCTTCGGGTGGAGCATTGGAAAATCACATGTAAGGTACTACAGACGAACTACGCTTGCACCAAAGACGTGACCAACAGCTGTGTTGCGTAAACCGTTTCCTTTTGATTGTTGCCCCTTCCATGTCTGTACCGATCTTATCCTAGGCGTGGCCTTCGTTTGTATAACAACTGCTTTTTCTTTGGCGGAAAAAAAGTGAAAAGCGTTTTAATAGATCAACGAATTGTCGTGAATTTTCATATGAAACTTGGAAAAACCGTTTCAAAACTTATTTTTTATTAAAGGAAGTATATGGCAATGAATATTTATCACGTGCGCAGGTTTTTGAGTGGTTTAAGCGTTTTCAAGGTACCCGAGAATACATGAATGAGCAAATCGAATTTCAAAGTAATGATTGTTTTTTACAATATCAATGGGATTGTGTACCGTCATGGGTTCAAGTAGGTCAAACTGTTAATCAACATTACTATCTTTAAGTTCCTGCTTAACTCTGAAGAAATCGGAAGACCTGAGTTGTAAACAAGCAAGTCGTGGATTTTTAATTAGGACATCACGTCGTAGCACACTGCAATGTCTGTAAAGAATTTCTAGCGAAGTATAATAGCTCAGTGTTAGACCACCTGCCCAATTCGCTTGATCTCTGGCACCAAACGACTTTCATCTGTTCCCCAAGGTCTAATCTGCATTCAAAGGAACAAGTTGTGAAAGAAAAGGCGGTACACGTAATAAACGAGCTCACAATAGACGATTGCCAGCACTGTTTAAAACTATGAAAAATTCGCATGTAGCGATGTAGCGATCACGGGGGCGGGAGGAGAATGTATATTGAATGCGATAATAATTCAATAGGTATACATTTAAAGTAACAAGTTTTATAGCACCAGCTTCGTTTTTTTGTAGACCTCGTATGTAGAAATTTTTAAATTTCTTTTAATTGTGAATATATATCAACTTATACAAGCAGATGAATTTTTGAAAACTACTTATATTAATTATTCATTCTCATTAACAATACTTAAATCATTCTGTATAATGATATCTACTTATTATTATTATATACAAAAGCTGTTTTTAAATGTTTAACAAATAAATAAAACACTATTAGTTAATTGACTTTAGACTAATTTAAGAATTGTTTTTCTAGTGTTTTATAGAAGAAAAAGAATTTTGTTTGGGCATCTTGTGCGATTATTGTTCGAGTAATCTTTTATATTTTGATCACGACTTGAAGCGGCAAGGTAGATTAGCTTATTATACCACAACCACAATAAGAGACAATTTAATTTCTAGGGGTGCAAACACTTCATGCGCTTTCTTAAAACTACCCCTATATTATTTAACTTTATAAGCAGGAGAGTCTATTGTAAAAACTTCATAATAAATTACGACTTTTAAACGAGAACATAACGAGCACAGCTAAATCAAACACTATACAGATTAAACAATATTTAGGTGATAGTAAAGCATCCGTGAAGCTTTGTAGAAGTGATGAATGAGGTTTGTAAATTACTAGTACCATTACACATAGCGATTATTGTTTTTGAAGAGAATTCAACAACGCCCATTATCCCAAGATGTATAATAAATGTATGGAAACAACTTGAAACTTGGCAAATAAAGCGATAAACCAGAACTTCCAATAGGAGGCAGGAAGGCAGCCAGGGATTATACCAGACGGAGGGTTTAATATAACGCAATATTTAATATATTATATAGAGAAATACTCCCGTTCTCTAGAGAAATTAATTTCTCAGTAATCCAAGACGGGCAGTAATTAAGCAAGGGAGCGCGAATCCAGACGGAATCTAAACGATTTATCACTACGTTCATACTCAGCTGGCTAAGAGCAGAATACATAGCAGCAGCATTCCTTCAACACAGAATGCTTGAATTTGTAATTGATAGATTTAATATACGTAGTACTTATTATACTCCATAATACTTTCTTCGTTGGTATAATTGTTCACAAAACTAGAGCGCGTCCTCTTTATTAAGCAGTAAAACTTTAGGAAAACTCGACACAATGGGAAATTTAATATAACATGTAAAAGTCATGCTAAAAATTCTTTTTTTTTAACATTTGAAATATTTTAATATAGTTAAGCGTGCTATAAGTTATTTAACGACTTTATTTTACATAACCTGTTGTAAGTATTAAAATCCTATTCATTCACTAGATGTAGAAGTTTGATTTCGTAACGGTTTGGAATCGGAACGTTCTTAATTTGCGTATGAAATGGCTCTGCTAGCTAAAGAAACTGCAGGTATTTGTAATCATACTTAGTTATTAAAGTTGAGAGAAGTGCAATTACATAAAGTTATAATGAGCGCAAACTTCTGTATCGTCCCTCCCAAGTCGTTATAGGGGTACAAGAAGTATAGCAAGTTACCTCAATTTGTAAGTATTTTTGTAATCTAAGCAACCGTAGCTATCTTAGTTAAAGACTTTCCAAAAGATCGACATATTGATAATATGTTTAAGAAATCACAAAAGCTTAGTAAGCTAGAAGTCAATCTATAGCAGAAGGCAAATTATAAACGCGTACTTTCATGATTTTTATAAAGTTTAAGTATTGTTTTCGAATTGTCTTAAATGATCGTAAACTATCGATTTTTACTCCTTTGTGTTTGTAATAAACTTTATAATGCATACTTTAAACATCAAACGAAATAAAGAAGTTTGCATCAAAAAACCGGTTAGATGAGGCAGGTTTCTATTTTACAAAATCATACAAAAAAGATTATTAATTGCTTTAAATGACTGCTTGTTTTATAAGTCAATTAGTGTTGAAATTATATTGGTTAAAAAAGATAACGAAAGACAGCATTTATCTGGTATCCCATTCATGTGGGAATCCGTGGTAATGAAGTAGTAGACGTGTTCGTGGATCAGACAGGTTCGCATATGACTGCTGATCCCACGGTCTCTGGTTCGATTCCCGACACGGATCTCTTGAAAAATATTAGGTGAGCATTCTTCACAAAAATACGCCTTCGTCGGATGAGAGGTAAAAGTAGGTACCGCGTGTGAATGTTGTTGCACACGTTAAAAATCCCTACCTTATTTGGAACAGCAAGGGTTCGGCAAAATTCAAAATTTTCAGATAAAAAAACCTCTCTTCCTGACTAATGTAGTACTTTCGGGTGGAGCATTGGAAAGTCGAATGTAGGATACAGCCGAGGAGCTAAGAGGGGTTGAGCATGCATGAAAGAGTGACGCAGTTTGACTTTTGATTATTGTTGGAGGCACCTAGTAGATGAAAAAAATCAATGTGTTCGCGTTCCTAGCAGGTTGCAGTTTAGAGCCACTTACCGTATCACCTGTAACTTTGGAACGGTTGATGATAGAATGACGACTCAACAGCCAATCTGTTCTAAAGAATATCTTCCACAATTAAGTATATTAGACCTTTTGCCATATCTTGCACCTAAATCGACTAATTTACTATTTCATGAAAAACTTAAAATTTTTGGTGATTTTTTCTTTGAAGTTTAAACGTGTTTAACGATAGTTTTAACAGAAAAACCTTCTACCGAATAATAGATAACACAAAACAGCTATTTAACACAAATATTTGAGTTGCTGGAGTTGTATTGTAAGCATCATGTAATTTGTTGTAATTTGTGCGTAAGGAAGTTATAATATCGGATGCCACACTTATCGCAGCAAAATCAATTTATACGGTGAAATAAGGAATTAAAATACATAATACACAAATTAACTGTACAAATTATTTAACTTGTACTAGGTTTAAATTGCTTACTTACCAGTTACTTGGTCTGTAGTGAGGACCAATCACGTGATGATAATTATTCCATGCTATTAACTGGACGAGCCAAAACTGTTAGTTTGCAATGTTTTTAACAATTCTCTGTTAGTATTAACACACACTATTCACAACTTGCATTTAATTTTTAAAAACTAATGTATTTATGAATTCAACTTCTTTAGATATCAAATATCTTTATCCATGTGTTCTTCATCTGAACCTGTTATGTTAGAGTTTTGGCATTTGTCACTACACTTGCAACAAGAGCAGCATGAAGCACTGTGAGAGTAACAATCACAAGTTTTCTTGGAACAATTTTTACAACTACAGGGCCGAACCAAAGAAGTAGACGCGGCAGGCAAGTTCATAAAAAGTGAACGCAGTTTGTTATGTTCGTCTTTGTAATATCCATAGTTTGTAGAATCGATTGGTTCGACCACTGCATTTAAAGAATTTTGCCAAATGTATAACTGTGCAATACATCTGGGTATATGAAGATGAAAACTATCAGAGGTGCATGGCATTTTATGTATATTGTTTATTGCAGACGGGGTTGTATAAAACTGAATGTAGCGCCTTTCGTCACATGTTGAATCATTTCTTTTCGTTAAATTTAAGTATAATGATTCTACCCTTTTAACAGTTCTTTTTCAATATCTGGTTGAAGGGAAATCAAAATTTCTTATACATCATCATGTATTCTAGCATACTTATAGGCTGCCTTTTTTGCGCCTACCTTACTGGTAGTATCACATCCTGTAAGTGCATTAAGTGCAGGAAGGACTTTTGAAAACTTTTGTCCTAGATGATCAACAACTGAGTGACATTTCAAGCCCCTTTTCTTTTCTCCTGTTCTCACAATAGGTCACAAACCACGGCATCCTAGTTCTTTCAACTTATCCCAAAACCTTACACTAAAAACAAACACATCTGTGTCTGGACTATGGATGATTATGTTGCGAATGTTTGACTCACTACCTAAGCAATTCTGAGCTTGGAGGAATATTCTGGTATCAGCCTCTTCGTGATTATTTGTTAAAGAAGGATACGATGAAAAAGTTTGCGCACCTTTTTTGCACCTACACAAATATTTATCAATGAAACAACCAGATAGAAAAAGTTTCTTAGCAGTAGTTTAAAATGTAATTGGAGGTATATTGCAGTAACTTCTTTTTGTTCTTTGGTACAAATAAATATTATGACCATTGAGATGGTATTTTTGTTAAATCACTGTGAATGTGAACAATCAAAGGAGGTTTACTTCCATTCCTAAATTCATGTTCAATATTTATTATTGACGGTCGTACACAATACCAACACGCATCGTATTACTCTGGTTGGGGGCTTATTCAATCAGTGACATCTGGTTTAGTAATAGGTCTTTAAAACGCTCCATTTTTGATACAACTGTATTCGCGATCCCATGAATAAGTGCCATTCCCAAAAATATGTGCTTTGTTTATAAGTTTCTGCATGTTATTTAAGGAGTCATTGCACTCGCAATCATTTTCGACCGCATTTACTAACTCAGATTTAACACTTCTATATGCCCGCTCTCATTAGCAAGGCTTGGGGAATGTGACATTAACACGTGTCTTAAAAGCTCCTGCATGTTGAAATCCCTTTGGGCCGCTAACATTATAATTTGAGTTGTGTTTCCTCCATTAGAAACCAAAACTTTGTTTTTGCCCTCATTTACAGTTGTGGTGAATGAAACTATTGGAATTCGTTCAATTGGAGCATACAGACTTTTAATTCTTTTGATCATTCTGTCATTTTTGAACTTATCATAAATCATCTGTCCATTTACAGTCAAGTTTAATAGGTAAAACGCAGCATCTTCTGGCACTACTAACCCGCTGACAATATTTCTTTGTGGTGTGCTGGATTCTGAGAAAGGGTTATCAATTCTGATGCTACTCCATTGCTTATGCATGTTATTTACGTCACCTGTTGGGTCTTGATCCATGTCTCAGAAATTTAACAGGGTCATAGACAAGTCACCGCCTTATGGTAGTAGACTAAACACCACTGTCTCATTGCAGATTTATTTGATGTCAAGCCAATCAAACCCTCTTGAACTTTAGAGGATCGAATAAGTGATTGGTCACAGGCATGGTTTGCAGCAACATTGTTAAATTTTCCAACTTGTCTTTTCACTGAAAAATAGCCCTTTTTGAATACAACTACTACCTCTTCTGGTAAGTTGGACATATCTTCTAAATATGTAACACATCCTCGGGCATAGTGATAATGATTGAATATCAAAAAATATGGAACCATTCCTTGAACAACGTTTAAATGTAGGTCCCAGTTCCATCCCTGTCAGCTTTAACAGAATCCAATAGAAGTTCAACTATGTTGCAGTAATCTGTCCAATACTTAAAAGTTTCATCACTCTTTGATCTTTCATTCAAGAAAACAAAGAATTTCTTTAAAATGCTGCAGTGTTCCTCTTGTACCATTTCACAAACAGCGGTTGCATCACCCTCTGCATTCATTGCAGATACTTGTAGTTTTTGAAATAAGCCCTTAGAAAGTTCGAAATCTTCCTTTTGGAGCACTTTACAAAAAATTGCTTTAATTGCTATCTTCTGCACGCTGCTTATACAAGTTTATGTACGTGAATGCCCCGATTGTAATGCACTCCACGCATCTCTCCATACACTTCAGTTTTTATAATAATATCTGAAAACCCACTGTCCACTAAATACTGACCTATAATGCTAAGCCAGTTCTTGGCAAGGTGGAATGTTCCTATAACCTGTTTTCAAAGGGCGAATGCGTTTAAAAACGAAAATGTCGACGTCAGGGTGTCTTGACGTTAGAGGAGATTATTTTGAACACGTCTTGTACAATTTTTGTCATGTGTTTTGGAATAAAGAGATATAAAGATTTATGGAATTACCCTCGTAATTTATTTTAGATACCCTAAAAGATTTGAATTAATTTTTGTATATATTTTTAAAGTTTTTATGGCGTTTTATATCGTCAGATTCCAGGTGCATGTAAATGTTTGTCGTAATTAGTTATAATTATGCAACAACGAAGTGACTAGGCGTACTTTAGTGGAAAACGGTTACAGAGTTTATGCAAAATTCGTCTACATGGAATCTTTTTATGCTGTTAATGAAATACAAGCTTATTTTAATTCAATCTCAGTAGTTTTACAAAACTCGCCATGAAGTCTTACATATAGGGGGCGGTTTTATGTGTTTTTCCTTATAATTATTCGAACCTCAAGCACACAGCGTTCATATGTAGAATTCCCTTTATATGCAGATACAAAGCCAAAGCATAAATTGTCAAACAAATGTATAAACATGCCATATCGTTGAAAACGTTGAAAAAATGCAGTTTCATTAACAAGGTGTCGAATGGTTGTACATGTATGATGCATGTAACGAAACGACAACTTCAATGTAAAAATATGCACTTCTGTGTCACAACGGAACGTATAATGCACAATGTATTATTAATACGAGCTGAAAAATAAATCAAAGGGTTACATTACAGTTGTATATGAGTTTTCTAGATCTTAGAATCCATTAAAGTTACTTTACATGCACGAAGAACAATGAACCTACATATTTTTGATTTATAATGCATGTTTCATCTTTGTTTCCTTAAATGTTCACTTTATAAAAGTGTTTCTTATGCGAGAAAGAACAAAGGATTTTAAAATATAAAGTAACGATAAATATTCCTATTGAAATTCTAATTGAAATATTCAATAAGTAGTTAGGAAAGGGCGACAAAATGTATTGTTCTATTTATAAAGTGATCTATACTTGTTGACCCGTTTAAATATTTGAGCTTATTTAGAATATTTTTATTACTATATCTAGCTTTTGCTTTTTTCGCTATAAATATAAATAAAAGTACACAGTTTTGAGAAACGTGTACGAAATAAGACTTGAGGTATGCTTTAAGCAAGTTACTTATTTAGTATAAATCGCCCATTTTAAATCGCCACCTTCTATAAATTGTCATCAGCGTATAATGTGCAAAATTAAATTTGTGCAATTTATGTATCGATAATTTTTCTTGTTGCAAATGCGAACACTTAGCAAAACCGAACATCAACTTAACGGGACATGGGTCCAAGCATACTGTACGCGCTTTACAAAGCTAGTAAAATAAATTGGTTTGAACTAACTTGTCACCGACAAATAAATATAAGAATACTATTTTACATACGTAATTTATCTTTTAATTTAATTTGCACTCAATAGCCCACGCTTCTAATAATTACAGAGATAGTTTATTAAGGAATGAAGGGTGCGGATAACTAATAAAAATTCATATTCTGTGATTTTTGTATACTCCTTTTGTTTAAGAAACTCCGTATCTTGACCTAAATCTGGTATATTTTACATATGGGAAATGTCCGTTTGATCGAAAAATTGGCAATATGACTTACATGTTCTAGTCTCCCATACGTTATGTCTGAATGAAATGCATGACAGTGATTATAAGCTTCTAGTAGTGTCACCAAAGATGCGCCACTGTGTTTTTTATGGAATTTTACGGATTTATTCATTAAGTTCAATCTTAACTATTTCTTCCACAGGTCGTGGGGAATGAAAATTCAGGTACCTACCAGAATTAGTTGGTTTAGTGTAGTAATCAAAACTTAGATGATTGTCTGAGCCCCTGGTAACAAGACCATCAAGAAAAGGTAATTTGTCATCAACTTTCATTTCATAAGAGCAAATGATGTCATCGACATACTTAACTAGAAAAGACATCCCATAAGCTAGTCTAGGTAAAACGGTGGTTATCCATAATAAGTATTGGTATTCAACAATACTTATTTTGTTTTTCAAGATAAACTCTATTTACAACTATATGGAACTCCAATGGGTTCACCGTTGTCACCTCAAATTATTATGGATAACCTACTGTCCACCGTTTTACCTAGACTACCTTATGAGATATCTTTTCTAGTTAAGTATGTTGATGACATCATTTGCTCGTTGCCATGTCAATATGTTGACCAAACTGTTACAACATTTAATTATTTTAATGAACACCTTAAGTTCACCTATGAAATGGAAATTGATGGAAAATTATTTTTTCTTGATGTTCTTGCCATCAGGGGCTCTGACAGCCGTCTAATTTTTGATTGGTACACTAAACCAACTAATTCTGGTAGGTACCTGAATTTTCATTCCAATCACTTTATGCAACGCAAAGTCAGCACTGTGAAAGTCCTTCGTTATCGCATTGAGCATATATCAGATCCTCAATTTATTAAGAAAAACAAGAAAATGCCCGTCCGCATTATTCTAATATATTGAAACCTATGAGCTAATATGCAGTTGTTCGACTGTCACAAAAATAACGTGACACCTGGCCAAATTGCATCTATCAAAACTTTATATCTTCTGTAAGCGGATTGTGTTGGATAAAATAAGCTTTAAGACACACATTGTAAGTGTTAACTGTTTGCAACTATAATAGTAAGAGTTTAACTTTATAGGAAATTTAAAATAAACGTTGGATTAATGCTGATGGTTCAACTTTATTCGAAATAGTGTGTTCAGTCTGTACTACCTCTAAAACCACTTCGAACATCTTTTAAATTTCAAATTCATCGAAGACTAGAAGATCACAATCACAACTTAGTTATCTACAAGCTGTAACGTAAATAGAAGGGCTAATGCGCTCTATACCACACCATTTAGAAATACATCCGGTAGAACTTGGTATCGTCAATTCTCTAACCAACCGGTGGGTAGTTAATGCCTCTAAGGTAAACAACCCACACGAGAACACGAACTCTAACTATACGACCGTCCTCTAAAGAAGGAAGTCATAAATTGGATATTCTCTTTGCCCCTCTAAAAGCTCTAACTTATCTGACCACAAAACGACAATGTCACACTGTAACTATAAGTCGGTACCATCTACATCAAGGGAACAAAATCACCCCGCAACATCAACCTGTGTTATCTGTTCCAAAGCGATAACCGATAACGAAGTAGAATACGCGACTTGTAGTAACAATTTTCACACTACCTGTTTACAGCTGAGGCAAACTGTAAGTACTAAAAAATACTGCTGCCACTCCTGCAGAAAACTAAAGGCAAAAACCAAATTTGGGCACAAAGCCGATAGGGGTAAAGGCGCAACACGTGACGATAAGCCAGAAACCGACGCCGTACCGAAACTATCTACAAACGCTGAAAATGCAAATCGTAAGTCGTTTTCAGTCGCACAAAGGCAGAAAGAGTCTTAAAAAAAACACGTTCGGCAAACTCACTGCATGAGCGTAAGAAACTACCTCCATTAAGTTAGACCCCCCACCAGCGATAAATAAATTAATACCTATAAAAAAATTAGGTGCTAATTAGGTGCTAATTAGGTGCTACATTCCAAAATTAGGTGCTCGAATAGTTTGGCAGGAAATTAAATTTGAAATGGGGGGGGCTGACTTAACGTTAAGCTGGACCCCCCCATATGAAAAAACTAATTTGCAACATGCAAACTGAAAAATTAGATATACCAGAATTAAGTGCTAATTAGGTGCTCTTAAAATCAACAAAACATATCACTAAAATAACCTTTATCTTAATAATTAAGTATATCATGTATAAGTATATGATTCGACAAGAGTAAAGTCCCATTAAATAATTAGGTGCTCTTACGACTGTGGTCTCAAAATACTCGTCTAGTAGCGTACTGTCGATATATCCAGTCGCCGAATTAAGTGCTCGTAAGGTTTCGCAAAAATTTTGCACTATAACGTGGTCCGCGTCACACGCGTACAAGAGTAAAGTCCCATTAAATAATTATGGAATTAAACAAATTCATTATTGTTTAATTTTAATCGGTTTTTCGGTATGTATTTTGCTTATTTTTTCAATGTATTTAACTGCATATCATTCAATATTTTACGTACATTGTACTCTGCGTGTAATATTTCTTCTTTTTTATCATCGCGTCATGTATTAGGTGAAGTAATCAAAGCCGCCACTTGATATTTAGTATTATTATATTAATATTTTTAATGATAATTTTTAATGTAATAATGTAAGGATAATTTATTTTAGGAAAGTTAAAGGATTACAAAGGATTTATATTAATTATTTTTGTTATTTTTACAGATATTTTATATTTAATCTTATAAAAATTTATACATTTTTTAAAAAATATAAACATATAAAAATATTTTCTTAATTATATATATACACGTTTCCTTTATAAATATGGACGTTTGCTTGTCCTCGTCCGCGTTCTCTTCCTCGCCATTGTCTTCCACGTCCACGTTCACGTCCACGTCCACGTCCTCGTCCACGTCCGCATCCCCATCCGCGTGCTCGTCCGTTCCCTCTATCGTTTTCATTTATATTCCAATGTTGGAATCTTCATATCTTCATATATAGTATGAATAGCAGTTCACGCTCTTGTGCGCGACTAATGTTTAAAAGATATTTAGGAATTATTAAATATGATTTACGAATTTTATAATTATTAATATATATGAATAAATAATGTTGGAAATTATAATCAAAATATTAATAATACTTTTAAACATTATCAATGCTTACTATATAGCTTTCTTCACAATGCTTGTGAAGTTATTTCTATATTTGCTTGTTCTGTAATTAAGAATGTTTCTAATTTCTTTTTAATAAGAATAAAATATGAAACAAATATTTAATGTGAATATAAAATAAGATGTGGACAGGCGATGTGTTGACCACTTAAAATGTTTTCTGATTCTTACGAGCACTTAATTCGGCGACTGGATATATCGACAGTACGCTACTAGACGAGTATTTTGAGACCACAGTCGTAAGAGCACCTAATTATTTAATGGGACTTTACTCTTGTACGCGTGTGACGCGGACCACGTTATAGTGCAAAATTTTTGCGAAACCTTACGAGCACTTAATTCGGCGACTGGATATATCGACAGTACGCTACTAGACGAGTATTTTGAGACCACAGTCGTAAGAGCACCTAATTATTTAATGGGACTTTACTCTTGTACGCGTGTGACGCGGACCACGTTATAGTGCAAAATTTTGCGAAACCTTACGAGCACTTAATTCGGCGACTGGATATATCGACAGTACGCTACTAGACGAGTATTTTGAGACCACAGTCGTAAGAGCACCTAATTATTTAATGGGACTTTACTCTTGTACGCGTGTGACGCGGACCACGTTATAGTGCAAAATTTTGCGAAACCTTACGAGCACTTAATTCGGCGACTGGATATATCGACAGTACGCTACTAGACGAGTATTTTGAGACCACAGTCGTAAGAGCACCTAATTATTTAATGGGACTTTACTCTTGTACGCGTGTGACGCGGACCACGTTATAGTGCAAAATTTTTGCGAAACTTTACGAGCACTTAATTCGGCGACTGGATATATCGACAGTACGCTACTAGACGAGTATTTTGAGACCACAGTCGTAAGAGCACCTAATTATTTAATGGGACTTTACTCTTGTCGAATCATATACTTATACATGATATAGTTAATTATTAAGATAAAAGGTTATTTTAGTGATATGTTTTGTTGATTTTAAGAGCACCTAATTAGCACTTAATTCTGGTATATCTAATTTTTCAGTTTGCATGTTGCAAATTAGTTTTTTCATATGGGGGGGTCCAGCTTAACGTTAAGTCAGCCCCCCCCATTTCAAATTTAATTTCCTGCTAAACTATTCGAGCACCTAATTTTGGAATGTAGCACCTAATTAGCACCTAATTAGCACCTAATTTTTTTATAGGTATTAATTTATTTATCGCTGGTGGGGGGTCTAACTTAATGGAGGTTAAGAAACTGGCACTAGCACGTCTTGAGGAGGAAATGGTCATGCAAAAACGGCGCGATGACGCTTACACACAAAGAAATACAATATTCTACAAGAATCGGACAGTTTCTTGGACGAAGCGTCGGAATATGATGCTGACGAAGAGGAAAACCGGAAAGAAAACACTGCGCAATGGGTACAAAACATTGAAACCAAGTCTGAAGGTAGCGGAAGACCACTATCTGCTAGCTACTGCCACTATGAAAATGATCGCACTTGCGAACACACGGCATTATAACTCCCTGGTTAAACGCACGAAATCAACACGATTTCATGAAAAGCACAAGTGTCAATAAAGTCAAAACCTCTTTTAATAAACCAGAAGAGATTACATTCAAATAACTCACAATTCGACACTCTATGTCTGGAGATCTTCCAATATTCAGAGGAGATCCTGTCAAGGGGTCAATCTAGCTACATCCACTTCACTAAAAGCTATCAGTTTTCAGACGAAGAGAATCTTATACGTCATCAGCGCTCTTTAAAAGGAGAAGCCCTGACTGCAATTAGGTGTAAACTAATATATCCAGAAACTGTACTCAAGGTACTTAACACCATAAGAATACCATTCGGTCGTCCGCAGTAGGTGATCCAAATGCTGATCGACGATATCCGAAAAGAACCGTCTGTAAATGTAGAAAAACTAGATTCAATAGTTCGGTTATCCACGTCTGTTCAGCACCTCTGTGCTGTTATGGAAGCCTCTAATATAACTGTTCATTTAATTAATCCTGTTACTCCAAGACTTGATAGACCTACTACTAGATTCTCTTAGGCTAAATTGGGCAATGCTTAAAATGGCGAAACCAAAAATTGATTTACTGCTATTTACGACTGGTTAAACAATTTATCAGATGCAGCAGGTAGCGTGCTATCCTATAAGCCCTTACCTAAATACTCTAAGCCACATGAGAAACCACAGTATATTACCAAAATCAAACAAACTATGTACACACGCGAACAGTGATCAGATTAAGCAGTTAGATAAAAATTACAACTGCGTCATTTGTAAAGCGGGTAGTCACTACATCTTGGAATGCGAAAGGTTTCTAAAGCTTAGTAAGAAGGAGCGCTAGGAAAATGTTCGCTTAAATAGCTTATGTCGAAAATGTTTAAGCCAGCATCATGTCTCGAAATGTCGAAATAAAAAGGTATGTCTAGTAGATGGATGTCCCTATAAACACCACCCACTGCTTCATAATCCAGATGTTCATGTAAGGTAAATCACGTCTTTGACTACTCCCACAAGTAAGTCAACAGAGAACGAAAATGTAGTAGTTACAATGTTCTCAACTTCGCCTACATCAGTAAAACGACTAACTATTCTATTTCGTCTCGTTCCTATCTTCCTGTATGGAAAAACTGGAACCGTGAGAACATTTGCGTTCCTCGACGAAGGTTTTTCAGTATCTATGATTGAAGACAACCTAGCTCAAATACTCCAGTTAGAAGAAAGCGCATGTAAACTGGTTCTTAAGTGGAGGGGAAATACATCATGCAAAAAAACCAAAAGTCGTATGGTTGCCGTTGACATGTCAGGTGTAGAACGCCGGTCTCGGAAGTACAACGTTACTGAAGTCCGCACTGTCGCCAAACTGGAACTGCCCGTATAAACTCTACAACTTGACAACAACTGCTCGAAATTCCATCATCTTCGAGGAATACCATTTCAAGGGTACGAGAATGCTCAACCAAGGATGTTTATTGGCCTACTATACTGGAAGCTGGCAGTCCCACAGCTTATTCGTGAAGGCAACTGGGATGAACCGATTGCCGCTAAAAAAAATGCTAGGATGGACCGTATTCGGCTCAGTGTACTATAACCCCTCCGAGAGGGTGCACCAGAGTAACAATGTTCACCATGTATCACACATAACTAATGAAGCTCTCCACGACCAAGTACATGAGTTTTTCTCTACTGAAGGATTTGGAGTAAAAAGTTCAACAACTGCTTTAGAGACAAGGGACAAAAAGCGTGCACTTAACATTTTAAAAGTAACAACGCGAGTTATGTATCCCCCCCAATCTATGTATGTATAATAAAATAGAATTTATTAGGAATTATTAGAAATCATTAAGAAATTATTAAGTCAAGTGCAACAATGTAATTCAAGGATAAATACAGAAAGGTTATTAACA
The DNA here is from genome assembly GCA_036346225.1 of Platerodrilus igneus. NCBI lineage: Eukaryota > Metazoa > Arthropoda > Insecta > Coleoptera > Lycidae > Platerodrilus > Platerodrilus igneus. Next base: position 544,670 of record JARFIW010001700.1, read on the forward strand.
GTTCACAAGCAAGTTGTGAGACCGGATGCAATACATTGTATTCCAGACAGTAAGGGATATTGCAGGTGCAGGTCGCAGACGGTTAAGAACCGCGATTACTCAGAAAGTAAGATTGTTACATTGTATAATGAATAGAATTAAGAAATAGGCAGACATGAGCTATGCAAGTTCCCACAGACATGTGAGGGGCAGGGACAACATAAATATCCCGGGAGCCCCAAGTCAGTCAGTCAGTATTTTAGCTTTAACATTGCCGTTTGTTTAGGCTACTCATTCATATTAGTTGAATTATTAATTATTTTTTGATATAGTTTAATTTTAATCAAGTTTGTCAAAATTCCACATTAAGATCTCTTTAATAAATAAATTTTGTTACGAAGTTTTGGAAGAAGTTTTTAAAACACCGCTCCCAAGACCCGAAACGTAACTCGCTTAGTTTTGGAAATAAATACGCTACTGACCGACTTTGGCGATACAATAAAGTGACCTTACCAAATTCCCTCCCGCTAGCAATGTGAAGGCTAACCTCTCTGGAAAAGAAAATAGCCAAAACTCCGGAATTGTCAGCTAGGATTGATGAGCTAATACAGCACTATATTGATAAAGGGTATGCACGCCGTCTATTCCCGAACGAAGTTAATATGACACCACGAAGTTGGTACTTACCTATTTTTACCGTTTCGAATCCGAACAAACCATCAATACTCAGGATAGTCTGCAACGCAGCGGCCCCAGTAAATTGAATTTCTCTAAACATGGTTCTTCTTAAGGGTCCTGACCTACTCACGTCCTTATCAGAGACTTTGCATCGATTTAGAGAAACGCCAGTAGCCATTGCGGGAGGCATTCGAGGAATGTTCCAACAAATTGGCATTGCTAAAGATGACCAGGACTCGCAACAATTCCTCTGGCACACCGACAAATCAAAATCACCTGACACCTATGTTATGACAGTCACGACTTTTGGGACAACTTGCTCACTGGCTTGTACTCAATATGTTAAGAACAAGAATGCGGAATGATTTGAAGAATCCAACTCTAGAGCGTACTACGCCATATGTCACGACGACTGGTTAGATGAATTTTCAACAGAAAAGGAAGCAGAGCAGAATAATAGTAAGAGTTTAACTTTATAGGAAATTTAAAATAAACGTTGGATTAATACTGATGGTTCAACTTTATTCGAAATAGTGTGTTCAGTCTGTACTGCCTGTAAAACCACCCCAAACATCATCCGTTCTATAAGGACTGCTCTGAAGGCCTGCATCTTGTTTTCCGTGTGTTACCACTAGAAAATTAAAAGATGAAGCACGCCAATACACCAGCACAGTGAACTTGATACCATGCGGATAGTATATAGAATTGTCCAAGTAAACATCTATAATAAGAACAACGTGAACGTCACATATTGTAGAGGAGGCCATACTTACATCAGCATGCCACATTATATAACCCAGCTAGTAACTCTTTCCGAAATTTGAGCAACAATTACTGCTGTTTTTTTAAAGTTTGGAAAAATTATTTGCAGTAAGAACTGAAACTGATCATAAGCATTCAACCTGATCATATAGTTTATTATATTGCCGTTTCGTTGACTTAACTTTGTTTTCCCTTTTCTCAAGTATTGCTGTCTTTTCGTCAAAATCCGCTGTTCATGTAAATAAATATTGAAATGTCAATGAAATTGTAGGTGGTTGCAATACGATTATTTCTACTATAGGTATGATTGCAATTGAAATTGACGATAAGTTGGAATGTTTAGCAGGACCTGTAGAATAAGTGGCATGAAAAATAACGGAAAAATCTAGAATGAATCGTTATGGGGAAACGAACATTAGATTATTTGCATATGCAATTCGATTACAATTTTTAGGAAATGCTGCTAAGGCAAAATATTTGGAATTAATTTTAACCTCTTCTAAGGCCAAAAATTGAAATTTGTCGGTAAAATAACTTTCTAGTATTTTGGATGTGCAATTTTTATTGCTAGCATTAGAAAAACTACACTCGAATTTAATACTACGAGTAAATAAAGCCTTTTTTAATTTTTTTTCACAAAAATTTCAATGCAAACATTTTTAAAGATAATCATTCCGTAAAAACAATAAAACATACTTATTATGTCTCTCTCAATAAATAATTCAGTTAAAATCCGAAGCCCGTATTTCTCTACGTGGCACTTCCCCAAATGTATTATAATATAATAAATTATTAGCTTTGATAGTGAATTGTAATAGCAGATCACTCCAAAAATAACCGTAATGATCTATTGACTTTTATAATAGCAGCGCAATTATCCTCGTCAATGATATTTACGTAAGGATAACCGGTGGCTCTTATTACATTTTATGAGAATACTTAATACACGATTTACAAAAAAATCATTGTATACGTATTCTGATTACATTACGTGGGTGAGATAGCTAGTAGTAGCACTTCGCCCGTACACTTTCAGTAATAACAGTAATAGATCGTTATTAAATCGAGTATCTATAATTACATGAGATATTCTAGGATGCCAAGAAAATACTTTTTTCGAGAATTATTAAATTATAAGGCATGTTCCTAGAAAAATTAATCTTATATAAAGGTATGCACATTTTTATCCGAGACCCTTTATACTAAGAATGACATGTTGGACAATAAAGTTTTAATTGCTACTCTACTCGAAGTTTTACGATGTTGAATTTTTTTTGTACATACATTTTCATCAAGTGTTGTATGTTTGGACATTGTTGCAGCATCCCATTGTCCCTGTCGACGTTGAAAGATAGTGGTATTACGATCTAGCCGATTCTGACGTCAAGAATTACATATTTTAAGAGAAGTATCATCATTTGTATTTCTTCGTCTATGGATGGGCGTAAAACTTATACGTTAACTCTGATTTCTATAACAAAATTTATTAGAGCTTTGGACATCAGTCACACGAACTAAAAAAGTTTTGGCTAAAATTAACTCGACGAAAACAGAAGTTGTTACGTGCTGAATTGACGTTACGTTACTTATTTTTACTCTACAGTGGACGGAGTGACGTGGCAGTTAAGTGGTGCTACGGCTAGTTTTCTGTGGCATGGAGTGGGTTCTATGAAAGCAAATATACTACTTTTAGGGGTATACAAGTTGTAACACTTTTACTAAAAACTGTTCGCTTACTGCGACAGGTCTTTAAGCTCTCATGACCGTTTTGCCTTTGAACGCCAACCCACCTGTAGAAAACACAACTAAAGCCTACTCGGAAGGCGGGTGTTCCGAGTAACGGTTTAGCGGTTATCACTGTTGCTGACGGTTGATGAAACTTCACTTACACTCTTATCACCTCCTTCTATTAGTCTACTATAAACAAAAAACTCCACGTGGTGTATCCCTAACCTATTTTGTAAAACATGATTATAAAAATGAATAAAAACCAATAAAAAATCTATGATATACCCCCAACTGACCAAATACGCATTTAGCTAAGAAATTTAACCAATTTGAATTTTACGTACTAATTGGCGGATACATTTGTGAGTTTCTCTTTATAAGAAATCGGTATGTATAATACGCTTTAAATAAGCGTGCATCAACGTTAATAGTCCTTCTTCATAATAATAAGCGCCACTCATTTTTATTACCATTAATGACAGTGTATGTATAAGCTTTAGAACAAAATTTAATTGGAATCCAAGGCAGGAATCGTTGCAGGTACAAAAATCCAACTTGATAATGTTGACAAAAGTTCCCCAACTAACAGCTTTCACATTTAACTACTGGTATATCACATTCTCATTCGTCCCAAAAACCTGTTCTTTCACTAATAGTTTCGAGTATGAATACCATCGCGTTAACTATCGCACTTCTTTCCTACGTCCGATGGTTGTGTGTTGATCGAATTTGCAAGTTTCTCCGAATGTCTGGTATATAATAATTTGGTCTGATCTGCCTCCTCTTTTTCTAGCCGTGGGTTTTATAATTTTTACTTCCAAGAGACTTTGCATGCTATTTTTATTTTTATGGATTGTGTATATAAACTATCCCATTTTCGAAGTCAATATCGTTCTGCTTGTGTGAACCCAAATTTTGTTCCCACGATTTTACATTTAAAGCCGATGGCACGTTCTCAACGCGTTAATTGTATGTCGGTTTTTATGAGTCTGTGGTTATTGGAGTGTATGTTTCTATGGTTGGCGTATCTTGATCCCGTGTGAATTTGTACAAATAACTCTATTATGAGTGGCGATTTCTTGGTTTCTGTCTATAATTTTTTGAATTTAGTACATAGTGTATAAATTCCGTTATTTATTATCGTTTATGTTTAATGCACTGTATGCTTTGCTATTTTAGTTCTTTATTCTAATTTAATATTATATTGAAATAACAACGTTATTAAATATAAACCACCAAGGGTTATAAATTTTTCAGGATGCTTTCTTGATAAATGCTTACCTAACCAACTGAGTTTAATAAATTCTTTTCAGCTAGTTAATGTTTCTTTAAGTAACGCGTTATCGTTATAATGTTTACTGGTATTATTTTGAGGTTTTTGCTAGTACAATAAAGAATTTTTGAAAAATTTAGTACGCGTTGATGTCCTAGTTATAAGTTATAACCTTTGTTTCAAAAATTTTTTGATACGGCCGCAGCAACTTTGTAATTTTCTTTTGCAAGTATCTCAAAATAAATAATTTTCTTTAAAAAGTCATAGAATATAGGTTTCACCAATCATAAGTTAAGCCTTTTATTTGAAGCACGTCTTACTTGAGCCGTAAAAAAATTTCTTTATTTTTTGAATATTTTCCAAATGTCTGGTAACGGAAGTTTGTCGAAAACAATTCATTACGATTAAACGTTTCTGTACTTATCATATATAACAGCTTTTATTTTTAACATCTTTTGAGAGACAAGTAAAGTTTTCTTTTTATTTGTAAGACACGCTTGTAGCTTGTAATTTTGTAATAGGTACTTTTCTACGAAAAAGTGATAAAACTAAATTGTTTACTAATTTAAACTATAACTTTATAAGTTAGTGATCGTTGCACTAATCATCATACACCGACACATCATTTGATAGCCAGAGAAAAAATGATAAATTTTTAATATTGTCAATTTTTATTTCACGTATAATTCAATATTCAAATAAACGATCGTTCTGTCATACAGTTAATAATGCATTACTCGTCATTTTTATTTTACATCGTAACCTTGTTCGATACATTACTAGCATGCAATTTTAGATAATAGACAGATTTTATTAAAACTTTCAAAAATGGTGACCTTTGGTGTGGATACTCGCTTCCTGGAGGCGTGCTACCTATACATGACTGTGACTTTATGTATTGTCCATAGCCAGTCTCTTTGTTCCAACTTTAAACACCAAGAAAATGACAATTACAAGTTGTTTACTATACGTGGTGACTAGATGATCGAATATATTATTGATCGTCCGTAATTCCTAGATACTAAGGATTAATGATAATTATTAATGCAAATATGTATGGTTAATACGCCAATGGCACTTACTTTGTGATGTTTCGCAAATTTACAAATAATTTCAAAATATTTATAAAAATTTCTTGTACTTATCATAGTTACGGTTCAAACATTTTACAGCGTATTTTTCCTAGACATATTATGGACAGGTTTAATAAAATGAAAGGTCTTCTAACGCACACAAACCACAGATTCAACAACAGAATCACCACTTTCGTAACCAGGTGTAGTATTAAACTTCTCAATTTGGAAATAGAAATTACACACTCGAACATTAAATTTTGGAAGAATAAATTACAGGTTGTAAAAAATTCTCTTCAGGAATCTTTGACCCCAAATATTTTTGAAGAATTTCAAAGTAGACAAATCAGTTCTTAGAAAAAGTTATTCAAAAAACAGATTCTGATAAAAAAAAGTTTCAATCACTAAAGGACACCAAATCTAATTGTCAAAGTTTTTTTCAAGATAACAGTAAATGGGTTGTGAACTTGAGCGGAAAAATGGTGCCCGAGAATATTAAAAACCTATTGTCGTTAGGACTAAAATTTCATCTAAAAGTGAATGTCAGTGATATAAACATGGGAAAAATGCTAGGTAATGTTGAAAACATTTTCGACAATATTGAACTTTCACAACGGGAAAAAACAGTATACGTGCAAGAGTGACCAATTGCATTACGAATTTTATCAGCGTTCCTAACAACAGACAATTGCAATGTAGAATCTAAGTTATATGGTAAAGTAAAAAGTTTCTAAAACAAAATTCAGATATAATAATCACTACAGCTGATAAGGGAAATGTTACAGTAATTTTGAACAAAAAGGATTATATAGATAAGTCTTTGGAGTTACTTAGAGATGACCAAACATACCAAGAGATTAACAAAGATCCCACTTTCATGATTAAAAAAAAATGTAATGACCACATTAAGGCACTTCATGCCAAATATTATATCACTGATACACAAAAAAAGCAATTATCAATGACTAATTCCGTTCCAGGTAAATATTATGGCTTGCCAAAAGTTCACAAACAGAACGTTCTATTACGCCCAATAATATCTTCCCTTCATACTCCTACATACAATTTAGCAATGTTTTGTGCCAAAATTTTACAAATGTCGTTTCCCTCAGAAGGCTATAATACAAAGGACACTTTCTCGTTTGTCAACCGTTTTAGGAAGTTTCAGTTACCCAAAGATCATGTTTTACTCTCTCTAGATGTGTCCTCCCTCTTCACAAACATACCTCTAAATCTTGCTCTGGATATTATTTCACAAAAATGGGAAAACATACAATCTAACACAACATTTTCCAAATCCTTATTTTTAGCGACCATTGCCTTCATTTTTAATAACACCTATTTCGTTTTTCAAGAGTCATATTATCTACAAAAATTTGGGACACCCATGGGATCCCTATTATCTCCTATAATAGCCCGAATAGTAATGGACCATCTTCTAGAAATGATATTTCTTGTGAAATATGTGGATGACATAATCTGCTCTGCCCCTCCTGAAAAGATTCAAGGACTTGTAGACTGTTTAAATACGTTCAACAAACATCTAAAGTTCACATATCAACTCGAAATTGAAAGAAAAATTTAGTTTCTAGACTCTTTAGTCGTTCGGGACTATTCAAATAAATTATTATTTGACCGGTATAAAAAGCCTACCAACTCAGGTAGATATGTCAATTACTTTTCCAATCATTCTTTTGGACATAAGGTGAACACTGTATTAGCTTTGAAACACAGAACAAAATCAATAGCTGAACTTCAGTTTCTCAAAAAAAAAACTAAAATACTTAGAAACTACATTTTGCAACAACGGATATCCTAAGCAACTAGTAAAGAAATTAATTTACACCAATACTGTTCAACAAAAAATTGATTCAAGACCTAACATCATTACATATAAGAAATTACCGTTTGTACAAAAACTAACTCCCTTACTAGCTAAAATACTGAAACAACCGAACACTATCATAGGATATAGCTATGAAAAATCAGTTAGAAACTTTTTTACAAAACTGAAAGACGATACTAGTAAACTACTTAGAAGTAATATTATATATAAGATAATCTGTTCTTGTAAAAAAACGTACGTGGGAAACTCCAGTCAGTGGTTAAAAAATTGTCAACACAACATAGATCAGATGCTAAATTGGGAAAGAAAAGTTGTGCCCTTGCACAACACGTACACAGTACCCAGCACATCCCCAAATACGAAGAGTTGGAAATATTAGATTACGAAACGAACTATAAGATTCGGATCTTTTTAGAAGCGTATTACATATATAGAAAAGATAATTCAATTAACCTTAGACAAGATACTCAAAATTTACATCCCATTTATTCAAATCTTTACAGGATAACATAATTATTTCCAATTGTATAAAGTCAAGACTCATTGCAAACATACATTATTATTTAATCTAACAATACATATGGAACTTAATTTATGTCAAACTGGTTTTTGAATAAATTGATGCAAAAATAATATCGTATCATTCTTTGGACGACAATATCCCAATTTTCAAACTACAGAAATTGATAATAAAATTTAAATATATATATATATATATATATATATATATATATATACATACATTGCTGTGATATAAGTTCCTACGTTGTTTTACCTTTTTTTATTGCTATGATAATGCCTTACGATTGGGGGTTATTTTTATTGCTGTGAATATGCCACTTTTCTGTCCTATAATTCCTTAAATTTGTTTCCTCGGCTAGCTAAAAAATAACAGAATGCCCTACTTCACAACAATAAAGATTGTTTAACCTCTTTTCTTTCTATCATCTCTGTTAAAATAATTTAAATGCAGCAATACAAAATTACACAATATAATGATCGATAATATGTACAGTTTTTATATCAATGCTTATCGATTCAAAAATTAGCCCCTGAATAAAATATTAACATTTATTTTTTCACCAAATTTATATTTCCTGAAAGTCTCAGCAAAAATATCTCTGTAATTACTCTCAAGTACCTTTTTAACGTTCAAACAATGCCCTATCTATTTTTCAAAATCTCAAATGACCTTTTTGTTGACCCTTACATATATTTGATATATGGAAAATATTGAAATTGAAAACAGTCTTTTACTAATAATAAATAAGATCTCTAACCTGTTTTCCTTGCTTGGAACTGCCTCTGAATATCGGTGGTCAGCACCCCTTGATTGTTACAGCTTGACTTGCTTTACTTGTTGGCTAGAATGATTTATTAATGGTTGCTTGAATTTTCCTTCGGATTTCTGGATTAACTCTGAGTATCTTGTAGTCCAATTTGAGTACCTTGACGCTTTATAATATTTTTCGAAGTGTATTTAGATATTTAATTAAGACGTTTACTTAGACGTTTAATTAGATGGTTAATTAGATGTATATTTTGACGTATAATTGGAGTCCTAAATTACTTAATATTAGAATAAATTCAATTCATAGTTTACCTTACGTTTTAAGCGTTAAACGGCTATTATTCGTTGCATAAATTGGCACTTTTATTTTTCACAATTTTTAATAATTTATTGACTTTCACTAAGTTTCACTTGTACGTAATCTTTCACTTTAAATTGACGTTGTTCGTGTCTTCTTGAGATACTCAATGTTTACGAGTTCCCTATGGTATTTACAGACTCCACCTATCCACGTTCTAATTGATGTGTTTGTTAATCAAGGCTTGTACTTTTCGCCTATCTCTGTAGAAGTATTTCTCAAAATTCCCTGGTTTTAATTGTTGTTCCGTCATTCAATCTCGCACGTAGACGTTCAATATTTCGCCGCATATTCTCCGAATTTCCAAATATTCATTGCATTTTGTTACGTATTTTATGTTTGTCGATTATAGTCCAAACCTAATCGTATCACGAACCGCCTGTTATATTGTATGTTACTCCCTATATGTCGGATTTTTATGCAAATATGATATTCCTAGTCACGTACTCATCTTTCTAATAATGACGTATTTGAATGCGTTTGCTTATTTATGCGTTGACATTTTTAATGAAATTATTAAATAGCTAGAATGCCAGGTTATTTATCTTTCCCGATTGTGTTTATTTTGATGCTTTCCTTTGCATTTAAAACCTTATCTTTACTCGTTTCTTTCCAATTCTGGACTTGTATATTTAACTTAAACGTATTATGCGACGTACACATTATTATTTTAGCTAAATATGAGCGTCTTTCTTATGAATTCAATTCGTTATAATTTATATACAGTGTGCTCGCTATTGACCTTTTGTAAAATAGTCGATTTACTCCTATTTAGTGGTGGAATTGTTGGGTTTTCTTAATGTTAATTATATTTACATTTATCTTACGACCCCTATAACTTAATCTACCCCCCAAGTAAGTGCCCTCTTATCATATCAATATATATATATATATATATATATATATTATATATAGTTCAGAAAAAATTGCGTTCAACATTATATTCACTTAGAAAAACGGTATAATGTAAAGAGTTTAAATCATTTTATTTTGTGTACGGAAGTGGTTTTTTCCGTGTTATTATGGTAAGCGTAAAGGTCTCATAGTAGTTTTAAGCTACGTATTATGTCGTTTTTTTCGGGAAAAGCCTGATATTGGATGCTGAAAACGGGGGATGAGTAGCATATAGCTTCTTCTCTATTTGCATACTGTGAAGTCATAAAAAGGTATTATAATTAGTTTTCACTGTGATTTGATTTAACGACAAATATTGAACTTTATACGGAACAATTCTGTATCGAAATTAATCTACGTAAATTATACGAAAGCAACTATTTGTGTAATGAATTATTACTAATTGTAAATAAGAATTTAGTTTAATAAGTTGATTTTAGGGTATGAAGTTTGAAAAGCAAGTTGCCTATATAATAGTTTAAGTTGAAGAGGAAATTAATTAATTAATATTTTAAATTTGAAGGGGAAATTAAATAAATATTATTCTAAGCTAAGGGTGTTAAAGAGCGCATACTATTTTTGAGCGCATACTTCTACTTGAAAGAAATTCGTTTATTATTTTAGTATGGATATTACCTGAATTTGTGAATTTCGATTGATTTTGTAAATTGGCGATGCTGGTGGTCGATTATTGTCGACTCTAACTTAAAGGCTGTTTCTATTAGAACTTCGGTGTATCTAGATTTGATAAAATTTTAAAAATAAACAAAACATTTATTACTGTAACAAATTATTGTATAATTGTATATCTGCTTTATTTTATTATTCTATGGTTATTGTGACTTTATATTTATGTTTTGTGATAGATAGTCAGTATACTTAGTTGGGGTTAGGATTTATATAATTTATGAGCAACAAACAAATTTTATGGAATTGTAAGTGTTAGTTTGAGTATATTTAAATTAACTTGGGGTTAAAGGTGTAGGTTGGGTTAATTATTTTACAAGATTATTGTACATAAGGAGTGTAAATTTAAATTTTGGGATATTGGGGATCAAAAGGCGAATTACGTATTGTAGCAGTTTCGAGACTTTGTCCCAAAGGAGGAGATAGTGCAACAATTCGGGCCTCACGATGTGAGCGCCATTGCAACGGTTGTAAATTTTTAATTATAATAATGAACACGGTTTAAAATAATTGAGGCGGGCGTGATTATCTTTAATACATATGAGACGCGGTAATTTAGAACTTCAAAGGAACTTGAAGCTTTTACGCGAATGAGGGGGAAAGATTAAAATAACCGCTATGCCGACGGCTAACTTGGCTATTACCCTAAGGGAGAGTTTGAGATGGACTGAGTTGAAATATTCTTTGCTAAACTGAAAACAAAATAAATTGAAGTTAGACCCAACTGTATCTGGCAAGTGTTAATAAAAAAATTATAATTTTAGGGTCGATACGGAAACCCTTGCGAAGTAAGCTTCCGATTTAATCTTTTGGAAAATTGACCAGACCAAAATCAGAATACTTATATTCTATAATAAATGATTTGTGTTCAATAACAATATTTAACAAATAAATAGTTTCGCATATTTTAGTTATTTAAAAAAACTTAGTTGAAGAAAATTTCGTTACATTAAATGAGCATCAGATCTGATGGTCACGTACAAATTTAATCAAAAATACAGTAATACAAGCAATCTTAAAATAATTATAAGTGAGAGTTTCAAATATAACAAAGTTTGAATAAGGATTTTACTTTTAAAAAAATATACGGTCGTAAACAAAAAATAATTAATCAACAAGATTTAATATAGTCAGCTTCCGGATTTTACAAACTGGAACGATAGGGATTTTCGCTGCTTGGAACTTAACCGTTTGTGGGAAAGGGGGTTGTGGAAGAAATCCGGTCCGGGATTCGAAAAAAATAATTCACCCTTAACCAATGGCGGTTAGCTGCTACCCGTAGATTGGTTGGGTCCAGGTTCCAGCTGTTTGCTTGCGGTGAAAAATGCAATGGCCTCAGACTGATCTCAAAGTATGTGACCGGTGAGCTCGAGGGTGATTGTAGGCTCAAGGTGCATATGACTAGAGGGTGTTTGTAGGCTCGAAGTTATTTGTTGGCCCGAAATCTTTTGTACACCAACGGTGTTAGTAAACTTGAGGGTATATGTTGGCTCAAGAATATTTGTTGGCTCGAAGGTATTTGCACATCAACGACTCCCCATCCTGCTCGACTAGAATATGATGTAGAAGTGAACGGATTGGGAAACAGCTTATAAAGGCAATTCAACTGGAGAAAATCTTATCAGAACCAATGCCTGGTGCCCACGTGCCGTGTATGAAAATTTCGATAATCACTCTGAATTTGCAAATAAATATACTTGGCGAATTTTTTCATTTTTTTCTATTGTCTTTATACCTCTATGTTGTTACGAAGGGAAATTTTGTTATATATCAAAAAAAAGTTGTTAAAGAATATTTTCTTACTTTAAAATATTGTAGTCTTTTCTTTAAATAATTAAATATTATTATTTTTGCTTATTGTAAACCTGTAATAGCTTCAAATTAGACAACCCTCTTCCTGTTCTCATTGATACTAGAAATCTTATTTTCGCTTATCTAAACACATGCCTTTTATTCGAGTTGAAAAGGTGGTTATGAAAACAATTAATAAGTCGCTCTTTGAACTTTTACTTAGTCCTCGCAAAAACAACCTTTTTGCTAGATATTCTATAATTAAAACGAGCAATTACACGAATATATCTTTTTGCTATTGGCCCTTTCTGTGTATTTTTTTTTGTTTTGGGTTAGTTTTCACGTTCTTATGCACGATTTCTGTGAAGTCTACGTAAACCATGGGTTTCTGAGAATGATGACCACCTCCTACAGGTGTGGTTCATGGTGAATTAGGAAAGCACAGCTAAGTATTTGAAAATCCACGTTTTAGTGACACACGGTGGATTTCCACAATTTTGCGGTTTCCACTTGTACTTTTCTTTACTATTTTATTAATGCCAACTATTTATTTATAGAATTACTTATTGTAGTGGTACGTATAGTGCGACAAACAATATTTTCCATTTACTTACACCATGCGCATTGCACTAATTTTCTTGTCACCCGTGAACCGACAATGCCTATCTCAAGCGCATGAGTATAAAGGTTCATCAAGGTGTCATTACATTGATTTCCTTTTAAGCAAATACTATATACTTGTTATAGTGCACACATATAATTTTGGTACCTTGTTGATTGTTTTATAAGCATTTTCCTAGAGTTTTTTTTTTAGTAGTTATTTTTAAGTCTTTGATACATCTATCAGATATAGTATCTTACTTTTAAAATATTCACATCATTCTCTTCTTAAATAATATCTAAGCTTGTGATTTTACTACCTCAGTAATTTTAATAGTGTTTAGGTTAATTCTTGTGTTGGTTTGGTTGTATACGTGGTGCACTGTTCGTGCTTTATAGTACTGTACCCGCATGTGAATTTTAACTGCGCATCTATTATAAGCTTATATTGCATCTTTGCTACTTCGACATATTTTGATATTGAAAAACTTAGTCTGAATTTCTTAAATAAAGGAATTTTCAATAAATAATTTTCTTATTTCAGCGGAACGATTCTTTTTTTGTGTTTTCTTTGGTTCCCCACTCTCAATCTGCGATTGTTGCTAGCTACGACATCCTAGTGTTGTATACCGGTAGTTGAGCATAACAGATGAATCGTTTATCAATTTATTTGTCCGTAGGTATTGGGGTGTATTAAAATGTGATTGCTACATTTTTTTATGTTTTTAAATGCGGTTCTGCGCTAAAGCAATGTAGAAATCGAAGCATGTAGTATGAAGTCTTTCTCTTTCGACGGATAAAGATGGTCATACTGTTTTTGTAATATATGAACTTTAAAATTAGATGTCTCCTGTTTGTTCTTGTATAGCATTCATAATTATTTTATATTGTAATTATTTATGTGTGTATTTTGCGTCTGTTTGTTTTCCTACTACGGTTATGTAATGATGCCAGGTAGCGAATACTTCAACGTTTAGAAATTTAAAATTTTGCAGTACTTTTGGTATCCCGTGCAAAATAGAGATCTTGAACATGAATGACAATATTCATAGCGGCCTTCGGCTTTACTTTACATTTGAAGAGGACATATTATTTGGGAAAAATGCTGGCGCACATTTAGGCGCATGAACGCACACCTACCAACCATTTCGTAGCCTGGAAATAATTCTTTAGTTAAAACAAAAATATGTCAATCAAAATCTAATTTTTTTAAATATAACGTGCATATTTGCTGAAATTTAATGTGAAACAATACAATTAATTTTTCTTATCACCTCGCAAAGTTACTAATTTTATTATAATTTTAAAAGCGATTGTTATTTGATCTGTTCCTCCGCATTTCCAGTTTCATAATAAATCCAATTAATAGTCAGTACATTATTAAAACCTAGCTCTAGTTCTGCAGGTATTCATAACATACCCTTCACTTGTTAATAGTTGTAGTACGAACACTAACAAACTTTCTTTTTGTAATATTCGCTGAGTAAAATAAATTTAAAAATCCGATTTTTATTTAAATTTACTAGTAATGCTAATAAACGATGCCAATTTATTAATAAGTACTTGTCATCATCATCATTAGGTCTTCGGTCCTGGAACTGGTTAGACGCGTACCCTAATTGTTTCCTATTGTGAACTAACCTACACATTTCTCTGAAATTTGCACAGTCTACTGTCTATCTGATCTAGGTCTACATCTACCTCCTTTTTCTTATCTCTGCTTGTAATACATCCCATACTATTCCCCAAAAATGCTTTAGGACGTATTCTGCCCTTCTATTTCTCCTATTTTTTTCCACAGATATCCTTATTCCCCTACTATTTCTATAACCTATTTGTTATTAACTTTGTCTGTCTATGCTTTCATCCTCATACATCTGAAGCATAACATTCCAAAAGGCTACTACCGTTTTTTTGTCTGCTTTTCCTACTGCCCGTATTTCATAAGCATACTGTGCTGTGCTCCACACACATGCTTTCAACAATGTTCTTATTGTTTTTATGTTTGTTGTCTTTCATCATAGGCACTGTTCTTTCTTGTTACATGCAGTTCGGTCCCCTCCTATTGTATTACAATTATATACCCTATTTCTCCGACATTCAGTGGGGGGGGGAGCAGCCTGCGGCTGCCAAGTTCCCCCAGCACTTGAACATTTGCCTTATTTTTTTTTTCAATATATCTTTTCGCACAGTCAACATTAGTTGCAGACATTTCACAACCAACATTTCTAATTGTTTATAATAATCATCATATGTACTTGTATTGAACAATAATTCAATTTTCCCCTACCAATGCACCATTTTTATTGATATCGACATTTATTATGAATGGTTCAAGATCTTTCCTATCGAATATACCTTTTTTGTTCCACCGCCTATTAATTTTATCTAGTGTGCTAAATGGTTTTCCTCCGTATATCTGATAGTTCTTAATTTAACGTTTCTCTTCGTACGCTTAGTGACGTTCAACAGAACCATCACTACCTGGTCTTAATGAGAACCTTTGGTTATACAGCAATTTTTTCAATACTCAGTGGTAAGGTGTCAAGTGAAAGACTTTATGCGTGTGCGCTAAAGAATCAGCAAAGTACACAGCCGGTGGCGCATATCTAAAATAAAATTAGTTATTGATACCCGTTTCAAGTATGTATACATACTTACAATTTAACAAAATCTAGTAGTTCTGTTTTAACCTTGTTATGCCATATATCTTAGGATATTTTCAACTTGCCATGATTGCCCAACAGTTTCATCCGTAAATATATCACGATTTCTCAGGAAAAAAAAACTAAATACCTTCATGTTTCAATCGCATATATTGTAACATTTCAAAAAAAACCTATCACTGTATGTTTGCACATTAAAACTAGTTAATTGCAGTTTATAAACGCCAACCCGTGATTGTTGTAGACCCGTACTACAATTTAAGCATCATGTATTGCTGGTTGCTGTTCTAGACCTTTGTCCTTACATTTGGCAATATGTGAGACAATACCTCGCATGCGCGAGCATCAATTCGACGCATTTCGTAGTGGTTAGGTTAGAACGACACTCTCCGATCATTCAATTTCCAGCCTATGCTTCGTTCAAAATGAATGTCCGCCGATGAATGGGTTTGAAAATTCCTTTGAGCTAGTGGATAGTTATTTCATTCTTAACAAAGGTGAGTTACACCATTTAGGTAATGTATTCCACTAATTTATTGTTTTCAAGGCGATTAATTTCTAGTGTAAGATATTAATGGTTTCAACATAACGGTCTATTGTAGGAACATGGACGATTAAGACACGTGTCGTGGTTTGTTAATACATCACTGCAGTATCTACTTATATGATACTCATGTAGTTTGTTCATCTTTATATTTGAATGCTTCATACCCAAAACGAGATGGATTTGTGTCGCGAATGTAGGAGTTGAGATTTCTATTAGTAGATACATCGTATTCAAGCTGATGTGTACGTTATTCTTTTGTTGCGTTTAAAGTACATCCAGATGGTGGTAAGTAATATTTCAATCTTACGTTCGTGTTTATTGTGGTATTAACATATGGTAAACGAGTTTTAGGATAATTACACTCAAAAGTATTGTGGTTTGTTTGCATGCTGGTTAATATTGACAAGTAGAAAAATATGAACGCTTAGTTTATTTTAGTGGTTATGTTGATATCGATACTATTAGATAATTATAACTTACTGTATAAGTTATATATGTATAAACATTAATTCTATAAATCAAACACAATTTTGCTTGATGTAAATACTTGTGTTAAAACAACTTCAAGTGTCGTAATTATTACAAAGTATTCAAAAAATAACTTATGATTACTTTTAGAGACAAAAATTAAAGTAGAGTCCTTCAAAGTAAGGTCTTTTAAGTGTGAGCCTTCCAGATTTGTCTGGTAGTAATTAATAACTGCTATATGTCATTTGCAATGACTAATATTAATTTCATTATTTAGATTTTGTTAATTCCATTCGGTATTGATTTAAAATGAAAGTAAATATACTTTGTATGTATAAAGTCTAAGAATTTGGTATTTCAGGACGAATACTTAACGAATAATTGTTTATTTATCATTTATTTTTTCGTTATTGTCAAAAATAATAAGTAATGATATGCGAATATATGTCTCAATTTGACTTTGATATTTTATTAATTTTTTAATATTATTTGAGGGTTTGAGTTGAAAAATTTAGTGACCAAGAAAAGTTTTTTATTAGGAAAACCCAATGAATCGAAGTTACGTTTATTGATTATTGCACAAGTGAAGTGCAATGGGATGAACGAAAATAAAAGAACTAAAATAAAAAATGTAGAATGTTAGCTCTCTGTACATTCTCAGTTGATTTTATCTATTATTACGTTATTTTCTTTACATTTATTAGTTTTTTGAGACGCAGACTGCGATCTCTTGTGCATAAATAGTATTATTTTATTTCCAAATACTCTTTCGCTGTATAGCATCGGTGATATAACTGTCCGATGTTTTTGGTTATTTTTCAGATTTCTATACCTTCCCTAATCCTAAGGTATAGTTTACCATCGTTTACAGTAAATCCCCCCAATGATCTCCGCTGAAGTGGAGTTCAGAGCTAGACCACGAACCAAAAAATTGAAATAAAATTATAACTTTTAAAACCCTGTACTCCTTAAACCATCAGCATTCGGATAAGAAAAGTTTGGCTCGATGGTCATTATATGATGCATAGTACATATTTCCAGTTAACCGTTATCCCATTGTTAATGAAACACCCTGAACCCTGTATATTTAATTTTAATATAACCAGTTCAGTTATCTCAACAATATATGATTATTTCTGTTATTATTATATTAATTCTCGTTACTTTTATATGAGTCTTTATTATGAAAATAATTTTGAGATCAAAATTAAATAATATTAGAAATGCATTTTTTAGAAATTTAATAAACATAATTGGGATGTAAAAGCTAAGCTATACATGTACGTATTATTGCAAACCTCTTCAAAGGGTTTAAAAACGTAATACAACTGTAAAAGGAAACTACATAAAAAATAGTAAGTTAAAAATTAACGGTTGACATATGCATCGTGGTATCCGTACAAGCTGAAACTATTATCAATTTTAATAATCACTTTCATTTAAAAATTATCACATTTATTTAATTTTTAATCCGCATCACTCCACGAATCACTAGCATTATTGTTTGCATTAACAGTAATGACTAATGGACGCGCATCTTCTGTATCGATACTTCAGCATCCCACCAACTCTTAATTTCTTGTTTTCTAGAAGTAATAGTTTTTGCCCATACTTAAGGAGTAATTTACAAAGAAGTTGTTAATAACTTTTCCATAGACATTCCACTGCTTCCAACATGATCTCGGTAGTATACTTTTGTGATACCGCATATGCATTCAAACAGGTTGAAATTACAGTGATATGGAGGAAGTCGCAATACTGAATATCCATAATTTTTCGGCTAACTTGTCAACTGCATATAATGGTTGAGATTTATTACTAAAAAATAATCAACAATTAATTTAATTGGTATCAAAAGTACAACAAACTTACTGTTTTAATACTTTCAACAAATCATCTTACATCATACTGATGTCTAGTTCTATGTTTTTTGCAGTTAACCAATGCTGAATTTGAGCTTTTCGATTAGCAGCTGTTGGTGGTAACATTGTGTGCTATTGTAGCTGACATTGTTCATAACAATTATGGAAGGTTTTTCCAAGTTCGACAAGAACTGAAATTCAAACCATCGCAAAAATTCTCTTGATTCATTCCACCATGATAGTCATCGTGCTTGGTTTTAGATGCAAAAACAAGCTCAGACGTTTGTTACAAATCCATATTTGCAACCTGCATGAAGAACAATATATCTAAATCATTAATTATTTAATTCCTTTTGAAACGCACCAAGTATACATAATTAACCTTGTGCCTTTAACGGAGAGCTTCTTTACTTTCTTAACCTTTGCATCTAGCCTTGATTTACCAATAGTGTCTTCTTTGAAGAGCTAAGTTTCATCTAAAAAACCAACTGTCTCACGCCTTCATTGGTAATTCTAATGTATTCTCTTAAAAAGGCCATTTAGTTTATAGCAATAGTGAGCAATTCCATCAAAACCCTACGAGGATCGTTTATCTGGTATTCAAAACCAAATTACTTTAAAACCTTTGACAAGGAAGTTCTACTTCCTTTAAATGCTTCTCTATTACGAAGTTTTTCCAATAAAATGTTTAAAGTAATGTGTTCTCCTAATATTAAAAAATTAGTTACAAACATGCAGTTTTAGTATATTTCCTTTTCTGTACCATTGTTAATTTTTACTCCAAAATCTTCAACAGTACCCAAACCAATACTGAGAGTTGATGCTACTTGCAAGAACAAAAAAAGATTACTGAAGAATTTTCTAACCTCTAACACTTTTCTTTATAATTATTTCAAAGAAAATGAAGTTAAGTTTTATCATATTAATATCGACTTACTTCTCTTACAGCTATTAGAGGTAGAAGTGGTCCGTTGTTATCATGCTTTGTTTCAAAATATTTGATGAACAAATCTACCAATTCCTGATAACCGGACTTCTTGTGCTTGGACATATTACAATTTAGTTTTGATAGTTCTAATAACAACAGAAACCGACGAATGACAAATGACGAATACAAGTAACAAATCAAAAAAGCTTAGTAAAACGATAGCATATACGCGGCTGCACCACTTTATGCTATGTTTATTTAATGAAATTATACGGAAATAAAATAATATTTCTTTACCCTAATTTACCTGCCTTAAGTCATTAAACGTGACGTAGCCTCAGAATTAACGTGAACGGAATATATACACAATCTTTTAGAAGTGGTTGGTACTATGCCGGTGATAACGTTTGCAGTTTAAGCGTTTAGTAATAAATTTTTATTAAATTGGTATGGTACTAATATGTCTACACGATTTGACTAATTGTTGTCCAATATTGTTTTCAATCGCTTCAAGAACAAGGAAGCTCTGGTCGTCGAAACTAGATATAAAAATGAACAAATCTTTCAAATGCGGTATTACCAATATGGGGCGGCTCCGTGGCGTAGTTGGTATGTGTGTGACTACTACGCCCAAAGTCCCGGGTTCGAATCCCGACACGGTCCGCTTGAAAAATGTTAGGCGAGCATTTTTACAAAAACACCCTCGTTCGGATGAGAGCTAAATTGGAGGTCCCGTGTGTGAGTGTTGTCACGCACGTTAAAGATCCCTACCTTGCTTGGAACAGTAAGGGTTCGGCAAAATTCCAAATTTTCCAGGTAAAAAAAACTAGCTTCCTGACCAATGTAGTACCTTCGGTTGGAGAATTGGATAATCACATGTAAGGTATTACCAATGTTACATTTGTATCAACAACATCTATTGAAAATACCGTTGGCAACATTGTTTACGGAAACAGTCGACTTGAGTGTTTACCTCAGAAAGTCACTCAAGTGACTAAAAAATTATATTGATTCATAGGTATACAGCGTACCGAAGATATGGACGAACAGCATGGGGATCTCGGAAAAGTTACAAAGACGGTTAGTTTATAAAAAAGTTGTGCAATTTGCACGTCCATAATATGCTGTTGAGAAAATCTCAAAATTCCGCTTACTTGTGGAGATATTCGAAAATATTCGAAGTATCGCAATTTTGTTGTTTGAAAAGGTATAAAAGACAAAAGGCACTTTGTCATTGCCACTATTTAAGATGTACAAAACTGCGTTTACAATAAAACGTTTCGTTTCAAAGAAATCATCAACATTACTTTTTTATATAGCTTGTAAACAATACGCTCTCTATTAAATAGTATTTTTTACTACAAATTCAATGATGTATGGCATGGTATGGCTGTCATGTGTTTTTATTTAAAAAAGGGGGTCCTAATAAATTTACAAGATTTTGGTGTTATTTTATAATTTAATTATTTAATGAAACAAATAATGTTTTGAAGCAAATTGGAATAACTAAGAAAGACCATATTGGTGACTCCCAAATTGCATAACTTTTTTGTAATTTAACCGTCTTTATAAATTTTGTGGTTTCCGAGATCCTCGTGCTGTTCATCCTTATCTTGGACACACTGTATAATCCGATCGCGTATTAATGACGAACGAACATCTATGATTATTTCTTTCATCTCTCAAATATTAAGTTATCTTTTAACCACACCTTCGCTTTTGTTATGATTCAAACCAATCAAAACATGATAATACCGACTATTACGCTTGGTGGTGAATATCAACGACTATTTGCCAGGGTCCTTACTTTGGTTTCTAAGTGGGCGCAATTTTGTTTGACAGATGCTAAGGTTAATTATTTAGAGCGAAGTTTATAAAAATTTCAACATGAATCGTTTTGGTACAAACAATAAAGAGGAAATTACTAATAAAATACAATGAAATGTGCCATATTACTGTTAAAAGCATAAAACATGATATGGAATCAGTTCGTATAAATTTGTATGGAGCGCATATATGTATTCAATGAAGCTACACCTATTCCCGAATTGAATAATATACTCAAAGACTGGGCTTGTATTATGAAGAAAGAAAGTAGCGAATACTGCAATGCATGCGGAATTCTGTTGCTAAAAGTCTACAAGAACTTTATTATAACAAATCATCATCAATAGGTCTTCAGTCCTAGTACTTGTTGGACGCATTCCTTCATTGTTTCTCATTCTGAGCTAACCTACACATTTCCTGAAATTCCCACAGCCTACATCTTTCACTATCTGTGTGCAATAGTTTAATCTAGGTCTACCTCTATTTCTCTTTTTTCCTTTTTCTGCTTCTAATATATTACGCACTATTCTCTCATACCTTGGTATGTGTCCTATCATCCTATCTCTCATAGTTTTACCGTTTTCCACATATTTCTTTCTTCCCCTATAATTTCGAGAACCTCTTTGTTCGTAACTTTGTCTGTCTATGATATCTTCATCATACGTCTGTAGCATCACATTTAAAAGGCTTCTTTCTACCTTTTTCTTATCCACTTCTCCCACTGTTTACGTTTTACGGCCGTACAGTGCTGTGCTCCACACATATGTTTTCAGCAATATTTTCCTTGTTTATATGTTTGGTGTCTTTGGACATAGTAGTTGCTTCTTCTTGTTAAATGCAGCACGACCTTGTGCTAATCTTTGTTTTATATCTTTTGTATTCTTCCCATCTTGTGTTATTTGACTTCCTCGGTTGCAGAAATCTTTATCCTCTTGTAAGTTCTCGTTACAGAAAAATGAAACAAGGCTCTACTGCTTTGAATATTGAAAATGTATATGCCATCATCGACAGTTGCGATGAAGAAACTACCTAGGGTAACCAGAAGAAATTTTATTTTATAGTATCAGTAGAATTAGCATGGCGCGGAAAAGAAGGTGTATCTTGTTTGGTTAAACATTTTAAAGTTGACATCAAAAATGATGGTACAGTATCGGGTAGAATAGAATGCAATCCATTTTTTTTATAAAAACTTGTCAAAGAGGAAATAAGAAATGCGCAAACAGTAAGTGGCTTGAAACAAATCTAAACACTCAAAGAAGTCCTAATTTTACTTATCAACGGTTATTTTTGACACCAAATCCATCTTGGAAGAAGGGAATATATCTGTAGCACAAGAATTCAGCAGTCAGCAAACATGAAATCTCGAAGTGGACTAAATTGGCAGCCGAGTCTATTGGTTTAAATAAAAAAAGATTAAAAATTACAAATCACTCTTGATGATCGACTACCGTCTCTCAACTTGCAAAATCCGGAGTACCGGAACAATGACTGATTCAGATAACGGAACATGCTAATTCATCATCAATGTAGTTCTACCTTCAGATGAATGAGCAACATTACCAAAATATTATAGGTAAATTAAGGAGTCAAGATGATTGCTCTAGTGCAGTAAATGCAGCTGCTACGTCTTCAAAAGCTGATCAGATTGTTCCAGATTGTTCGCACAAGAAACGTTGCTTAAATTGCGTTTTTACTTTCAAGTAGTTTATGTTATTTGAAAAAAAAAAACTTAATTTGTGTTCCGAGTAGTATACCTATTTAGATTGAATTTTTATATTCTCGACTCAAGAAATAATCTTCCCAAATATAACGCGACCTTGATAAATCAGCGACTGTTTTTATTGTGGCTAAATTTCTCGTGTTTTTTGCAATTCATCTCGCCTTAATTTTGTCATCAATAATCAAAGATTATTAATGATGATTATGTCTCGACGGAATTGATACAAAACAGTCAAAATTTAGATACAATAAAAAAGTAGACTACTTATCAAGTTCTTGTTATATCACGGCTGATTATGATAGTATATTCTCAATTTTAACGATTTCTCTTTAAATGAAGAAACTTTCTTAATAATTCATTGATAATTCTGTAGGTGGTATTTTTTAACAAAAATTATACTTCTTGTATCATTCAGCGTTGGAAAGCAACAAATAGAAGTGAAGAAACGACAGAATAGAAAAGGAACTTTAGGTATTCATTTATACAGTTGTGGTTAAACGGCACAGTTTAATTTAAATTTGAGTCAATTATAGAATTCTATTCCGACACATTTCAATACGGGTGTGAAATCGTTTGAAAATGAAATCGGATGAAAATCAAATCAGTTGCTATCAATTTTCCAGGCCATACGGTTTAGTATTAGTTTTACTTTGTAAGACGGTGTTTCCAGATCAATACTTTCTGCTATTTACTATCATATATTTGTTCGCTCTCCATATGCGTGAGCTCAAGATCCAGGATGAGTTATTAAAGGATTATGTGGGATAAAGGGTTTGTTAACCTTTTCAAAGACCCTCATATTAGCTTTCACCACGATTCATGATCGTTCGGTGTGCGTTTTGTTCGCAGCAATCGCCTTACATTCCTTATTCTTTATTAACATTTCTTGAATTTTTCATCGTTCCAAGCATTGAAGTACTACTTAAGGAACTTTTATTGAAAATAGGTCAAGTAATATTCGTAGGCGTTTTAGAATGTGTATTGGATTTTTATCGCTTATAGAACATTCTGAAAGTCAAGTTCACTTGAAAGTGAACATAGAATGTCCTACGTTAATTAGCAAGCGTTTTGTCAAACATGTCAAAATCTTGCTATTTTGGTCTCATCAAAACCTGCCCGCATAATGCTGTTTATAACTAGCTTTAAAAAGTAGTACTAAATACCGCTTTTATTTTCTGCGTGTATTAGTAATTTGTAATTGTTTCAGAAATTTTCTTACATTATAATATTGCATTAAAAATGTGCTGGTTAAGAATATTTTAAGCTCTACGTAATAAAATGTACTTGTAAGTTTTATGTATAGTGGCGTATCAGTGTTAGATACTTATATATTAGAGTTGGAGCTTTTGACTAAGATAAAATTAACTTTTTAAAAATACACAATATTTTTGCTCTCAATTTTTTACCCATTTCACTCATTAAATCAAATAACGCCGCGCATGTTCAATTTCAATCGTTCAGGGTAGTTCTAGTTCATAAGTTGACGTAACGATAAGAAAAAGCGGTTTTGAAGTTGAGCAATATGTCGCGTTTAATGATCCAATTAGATGCGGACGATATGATTTATGATTTTCCTAAAGCGTTGTCTATTCATTTCTAATGCACGAAGTTATTGGGCGCGTTCTCCTTGTCTTTCTAATACATAACGCTATCTTATCTATTATAGTTTTCAAGTCTCTCTTTTTTTTTTAATATGGGCGTTTATTTATTGATACTAATAATTGGCTTTTAAAATGTTTCTAATAGAATGAAGTATTCTCTTATTAAATACCAGAAAATTATAGTATTAACATGTTGTGTTTGAAACTCAAAAACTGTTATTTTTTACGAGAATGATTATTCTATTTTTGGTTTTAAATAATCTATTTACACACGGAATTTATCTAGTGTATTTAAAAGTACATGCGACTCATTTTTAGTCTAGAGGATTTTATACCTTGCTTCTCCGAGGACGCAATGAAAACTTGTTATTACTAAGAATGATTATTTTAGTTTTGTTTTAAACGATATATCGATACACGGAAGTCAATTAATTAATTAATTAAAGCTCGCAATTGCATTCTTAATTATTGTAAATGCAATTCACCTTTCAGTAATGCAACATAATACGTTTCCAATAAACAACGCGCATATCTTAAAATGAAACTAGTTTTTGCTAAGTATATAATGATTTTTTGCCCAAGGTATCTCTCAAGAGTTATTTTAGGCACTGCAATTGAATGGTTTTTGGTATTTACTTTTAAAATAAAATCTAGTTTTAAGGTATCTCTCAAGAATTATCTACCACACACGGCTTAAAGTTAGGCTTTTTAAGTTTACGATATTTTCACACTCTGCAATAAATGCAACATAATTAATAAGGGCTTCTTTTATGTGCTAATGAAATACGCTTATTTTTATATAGGGTTGAGAAATAAAATATTCATAAATTTTAATTTTGCCGTTTTCTTCATTTTTGGGTGAGTATTTTCATAGAATTTGGGTGGTTAATGATCTCTTGTGACTTTTGTATCATGTCAGTATAGACCCGAACTTTAAGATGTTGTATATAATTTAGTTCTAGTTAATTATTTTGGGATTTGTTTTAACACTAATTTTTGTTTTAGGTGAGTAATGTTCATCTCCTATTTGGTAACGGTGTTGAATTGAGACACGGGTATCGGTAGGTCTTAATTTAAGTACTAAATTAAACTTAGCAGTAATAGATATTTTTTCAAGCATTTAACTGTTTTAGTAGATTAAGTACATTATAAGTGGACATTTGATCAATAAATTGTTGTAATGACGGTGATAAAGAAAAGTTTGTATATTACGCCCTATAAATGGCTGTTGTATAAACAAAGTGATAGGTGGAGGTATGAGATAAATCAAAAATGTCGCGTTACCAGTCAGATACACTAGATATTATGAAAAAAACTTAACAGTGACAGGTTTGACATAATTTTAAAATGAAACAGCGATAATTTAAAACATAACAGGAATCTGCTTCAAAAGTAATATGGTAATCATTTAAAGAAAATATTTAAAATATAAAATGGAAGCAGTTTTTTCCAATATCGACGTAACCTATAAAAATGCACGCTGATTGTTGCCCTGAATAATATTTGACAATAACGGTTAGGGTTTTGGAAAGAAGTTTGATAGTGCTAGAGTTTTTTTCGAAAGACTGCGTTATAACTCTTGAAATGTTTTTTTCTCTATATTAAAACTATAGATGTCTCGAGTTTGATCTTTTTATAAAAGTTAAAAGAAAATGGCAATGCATGGTTCAAATCAAATCTACCTAATAGAAATCCACAGACTGGCCGAGAAGTCCCTTAACGTGTTATTAGCATAGGGCATTTACACATGACGATAAACAGTGTTATGAATACAAAAAAATTGTATGATTAATCTTAACATTTGTTATGAATAACATTTTAACGTTAGACCCACAAAAGTTCGAGGTTCATTGTTCACTTATCTACAACGTCTGTGTGCATCTCTGTATGTTCGATGCAAAGGTTGATGCGTCGCCACGTTTTTGTGTTCATCCGCTGAAGCATAGTAGGGGTGATCTTTTGGAATGCTATGTGAACTACGTTTTCCAGTTGATCGTCGTTCACGTATCGCTCTTCAGGAACCTCTTCTTTTCTTATGCCCCAGAGTGCTATTGTCCGGTGTGGTGAGCACCGGGCTTCTAGAGTCCATAACAATGATGCAAAAAGGTCTGGGGATCCACGTCCATTTCAGTGGTTTGGAAACAGTTCATTCAGTCGCGCGTGAACACTCACAGTAAAATGTGGTGGAACACCGTCTTGAAGCGTAACGATGTAAGCTATTCCTCTGGGCGTCAATCCCGGAAGTAACTACGTGTTAATCATGCGCAGATAACTGTGCTAGTTCACAGGACCATTAAAAAAATATGGTCCAAGCAGACGTTCCAATGTCATCCCTACCCAAATCACAACTTGCGGTAAATTGCATTCGATTTTAATAAAAGTGAGGAGCCTTTTGCCCAAAAAGATATTATGATTTCGGGAGCTGCGATAAATTGCACACATTGTTTTTATCGTTTGAATGTGCAAAGCGCGTGAGCATCATTTCACATGCATGCACACATTCCAAGTCACGATCACTCGACTCATTCACTGAAGGGCGAAAATATGAAACATGTAGGTCTTTCCGCATGTGGTCTTGCATAGTCGATTGCGGGACGCCTAATTTTGCCGACCAATTACGGGTTGACTTTATTGGTGATCGTGCAGTTGATTCCACTACAGCAGCACTGGTATCGATTCGTGCCTTACGCCTTTCGCTACGTAGTTCATCTCGAACACTTCCCATTGGGAAGGTTTTCTTTTCCCATGCGAATAATGTTGGTCGTGTTGGCGGCAGTTTTCTAAAACGCACAGCAAAGTCCCCCAAAATGTCGCACATTGTTTTCTTCGTATTTTGACTTTCTTGAACTCACACAGAAGCCACCAAACGCTCCTCAACACTGAAAACACTTGACGCTTTTCCTTCTCCCACTATCACTAGCGAAGTGAATGTGACATGTGCAATTTTCTACATACCTAACTGCCCTGTGCTAATAACACGAAAATGAACTTCTCGGCTAGGGTATATATAGAAAATTTCTTTTTTATAACTGTAAGCACCTGCATGAATGGGTCACTGCAGCAGAGTTTGTTCTAACCAGCACTTGTGGTGTTGTTATCTTTATTTTTTTGGTCTTTTCTAAGGATTGAGTGGTTACCAACCATATTATTTGTGTTCAATTTCAAAAATTGCTACTCTTAATCTTTCATGTACCGCCAAATGAAGTACACCATCTGCAAACATAAATTTTACACATTTGAATCACTTTTGGACAATTATTTATATAAAGAATAAATAATATTGTTATATAATTTTTTACTTTTTGGTTAATATTATGCAGAGGGTGGCTTCAATTAAGATGACATAGAGCCAAGCAGTGTTTCCAAAAAGAATTATATAAGTTCGCGGACTAGTCTGGGGGTCTATCCCTGTGGAGGCATGAGTTGGGGGGTAGGGGGGTCTTTTCCATTAATTAACCTGTTTTTGTACAATTTTAGGGCGCCACTACGTCAAACAAAAAACTAATCTTTTTAAGGAAAGACGTAGATAAACCTTAAGGGAATTAACTTAAGTCTGAAGATAGATACTCAACAACATAACTGTGTTTCTTTAACACTTAAACATTGTAACTAGAATTTCAGAAATAAAACTATTACCTTAGTTTGCACATATGTAATAAAGTTATTTCAAGTTCTTGTATATACAAAAAAATAAATTAAATAAATTAAAGACAATCAAAATTGTAAGAACATGTGGAAAGGTCTTATCGAAATTGAATCGACAAATTAGCAGTAGCTAGAGGGTGAAGCCCATCATAAAAATAATATCTCATTACTTTGAGTAAACGCTCCAAACCTAGCGATTGTTAATGGGTGAAGCCCATCAAAGAAAATTATTTCATTACATTAAACAAATGCTTCAAGCAAAGATCTTTGTTCTCGGCTCACAAGGATAAGTCAAAAATTAGCTTATCATACAATTCATTTGTACAACATACATTTAACTTGTTTGAGTAAACATGCAAGTGCAGATGTTTATTTGACAGATGTTAAACCAAAAATGTGCCCTAATCAACTATTTAAATTTAACAATTAATACAAAGAATTTATCCAGATTATCTAACATATTCTAAATAAGGTGATTTTATTGTTACTGGAAACTTTCTAATTCTGTATTCAAAACGCCAAAACTAAAAAAAATCGTTAAACAAATTATTTTATATATATTCTGTGGCACATAATTTATTTTAATAGGAAAGCTTTTACACCTTAGTGTATGAAAATATGCTACAATTTTAAAATCGTTTAACAGAAAACTTTAATATATTTAATTGGTAGAAATGTATTGAATTTAAAAAAAAATCATTTAGAAAATTATGTATCCTCTAAGTCGACATGTTGCACAATAAGCTTAATTCTTGTTTGGGTCGGTGTTTGATACAACAAATAATAGCGTACTCACCGCACTGAAGTGTTCAGAGACTTACAACACCTGCAGATTGAAACCACGTGCCAACCTAGCTACATTACGAACGAATGAATCAACATCTTCAAAGTTTATCGACTTCCATACGGCCCAAAATTATGCTAATCAATTCAGAAATCCATTACATATTTATTGTAAAGGTGAAACTTATAGATGAAACTGCTTGCGTTTTATCGACCTTGTTTATCTTGCTGATTGTCTTCAATATTACTATTCCCTCTTCATTCACCAAGCGACGTATCTCTCCTACGAATCGAATTTTATTCGACCCATCATGGTAGGGAAACTTCCTACCACGTTTCTTCTAATATTCGTCTTTAGTTGACTACATCTGATACAAGAATAATGGATCAAGTACATCGGGCAGACGCTTTGAACCCCACGCGCATGGCGACGCGTATCCATAAACAAGTCGACTACATATTTACGCCTGGATCGCGGCAATACATCGAACATATAGCAGTTTGGTACTTGCCTATATGCAAAATGTTACAATATTGGACCCAGAACAAATTCTTGGGGAACGCTTAAAGTTAACGAATAATCATGGCTATTTGAATTACAGTTTAAACCTCTAGTGTTATTTTTCTCATATTTAACCAAAACGATATTATGATGAATCGTTTCGAAAGCTTTGGAAAGTCCAGAAACAAACATAAAATATTCATATTGTTTATAAATTTTTAATAAACTGGGTAAAAAACTCACCTAACAATTTATTTGATCCTCGTCCTTTCACGATACTAAGTTTCTCCTTACAATGAATAGAATTTACCTCTATATACTCATAAATTAACGTTGCAATGAATGGAAATGGGATAATAATTAGAAATATCTGAAGAGCCACCTGTTTTGTGAATTGGACGCATTAACAACCCTATTTTTAATATTTCGGGGCAGTTCTAGTTTTAATGATTTAATTAATCGGTTGGGTTATCAGTAAAACATTTCAATTCTCAGAAATTAAATGCCATTTAATCTTAGATTTCCATATCCGGGTGATTTGAACACTTTAATGTGCATCAACCTGGTTTTTACAACGTCTGTTTTGGTCAACATATTGAGCTGACAATGATGACATCATTTGCTCACTGCCAGCTCAATATGTTGACCAAACTTTAACTTTTAATGACGTTAATGAACACCTTCAGTTCACGTATGAAATGGAGGTAGACAGTAAATTACCTTTTTTGGATGTTTTGGCTATCAGGGACGCATACAATCATCTACTATTTGATTGGTACACTAAAACTACTAAGTCTGGCAGATATTTCAATTTCCATTCCAACGGTACTATTCAACATAAGGTGAACACAGTGAAGGCCCTACGGTATGGCATAGAACGCATATCAGATCCTTAGTTCATTGCAAAGAATAAGAAAATATTGATAGACACTTTAGTGAATGGTTGCTCGAAAGGAATGTTAGATAAGCTGATGTATAGTAACTTCCTAAGTCTTAACACCGCCACAACAGACATTTCTGTTTCAATAGGAGCTCATGGTAAAACCTGGACCTTTAATGCAAATTTCTGCACACAAATATTTTAAACAGACCGTCTTACCTCGTACATAATATCAAATGCTTCATATACCATAAATTATTATAAAACCTATACATAAATTCATACATAAAATAACCCCAATTAAAATATCCAATAAAGAAACTCTCCCCCTTTTCGTCCTTCAAGTTAACATAAAATCATACTCCCCTTCCACAAAGTTATCAATTACATATTTACATTGTACAACGATAAGGTATAGTTACCTGGGAATCATATATACACGCGGAACCTGCTACCATTCTTCCCGCGACTGCTGCATACAAGACCAACCCCAAATCAGGATTGCTTTCTCCAAATTGCAAGCTGTGACCAAAAATTACCAAGGCGTTCTCTTTCTTCCACCATTCGACAGTACACCCAAATTTCTGTTTTGCATTAAATTTCTCCTAAGAGGACTAGACCATAATTTGTGGTAGTAAACCAAAACTGGTTAAACGCCGACATTTAATCGTTTCAAAACAATTACATAGTTTACGCAGTATGTGCAAATAAAATCAAACTGTTTCTACTTTAAGCATTTATTTTATCGCTGGTTCAAAATTCAAAAGATTATGAAATTATCTGAATATCGAAGAGAATCTAAGAGATTCGTAAGCTTCGTCGTAAGAAAAACGTAAGAGACGTAGGAGAGCTTAAAATCAATCTCTCGGTGATTTTATA
This sequence comes from Platerodrilus igneus, assembly GCA_036346225.1. Classification (NCBI taxonomy): domain Eukaryota; kingdom Metazoa; phylum Arthropoda; class Insecta; order Coleoptera; family Lycidae; genus Platerodrilus; species Platerodrilus igneus. Next base: position 575,938 of record JARFIW010001700.1, read on the forward strand.
CATGTTCCCAACCTCTAAAACCTGTTAAAATTCTCTGAAGATCGTCTTGCTATATTATTTCAATTCCTAAAATTCCGACATCTACAAGGCCAAGCTTTTCCGTTTCCAAAAACCTCTCATAAACACACACCGCACGTACACAAATTCTTCGTACTTTAACCGAAACTCATTAGTTAAACTTACGCTCGAATCGTTATATAATTTTAAAACACTTCTCCGTAAAACAAACCACTTCGAAGCGAACAACATAAACACATGAACTATTGCTTCCTCGTATTTGAAAAATCAATACTCCAGCAACCTTGGTATACACCCCAAGTCGACGAAAACCAACGTCTAAAATACGCCTCTATCCAACCCGTGATGTTTGCATCTCGTTTCTACATATGCACTTGAATCAACTTTCTCTGTCACCTTATTTTCAATATTGGTTGTTTAACCGACAACTACTGCCCATTCCTATTCTTATTATCAAGTTTTACGTTCATTCCTGAAGTCGTAAATCTTTCTGTTACATCACTAATTGACATTGGGAACTAAAACTACTTGGAATCGTTGTTGTTTGTTCATTTCTTATCGCCCCTTTTCTTTGATACAAGGAGAAATAAACTGTTCAAAACTCGTTCGAAAAGCTTTTAGAAAATATAAATACCAACTTTATTATTGTTAAATAAGAGGATTAAATTTTGTGTTTTAAAATATTAAATATGAAATGCCGTATTATTATACACGGGGTGTTTCTCATATGTCATGAGCCATATTTCCTGAGTTCTTATCTGAAATAAATTTTAACATCCTGAAAATTTCTGAAAAAATTAAATTTTCAACTACTTACTTTAAAAAATATCTAAAGTTGTTTGCTGTATTTGCCTATGCTGAATTCAAAAATCACGTTCCAAATGAAAAATAACACCCTTTCGTTGCACAAAATATCACAATAATAAATATAAGGAAATTGAATTCTTGGGTTTGTAAGTCAATAGACTAGACTTAATTTTATTGATACCTTTAATTTCTCATTTTTTCATCCAGACGTTTCGGTTGCAATTGTGTTTCTTTTTCAATGGTTTTAGATATATGTGTGCATATTCCTTGAAACGAATATTTCGTAGCTTGATTATGAATAAAATTATTTTCCGTGTTTGATTTTATCTGCCATAATAAATTGTGACTAAACAATATTTTACTATAGCAGGGTTTTAACTTCGTTATTCAGTAAACTATCTTTGTGTGTGTATTTATATTGTTGCGAGTTACTATTAGGCAACCCGTCAAACATACACAAGCGCCGTAAGCACTGCATATTCTACAGCAACCGAGAAGCTTCTAGCAAATACTGGAGGATAAGTCATCCTTTTTAATTCACGGTATAAATAAGACCGATGATGAAGTACAGAGTTAGTCTATATCAGAATGTCGAATATGAATTATATCGAGTAAAGTAAAAGTAGTTGAGCTTTTGGAAGTCCAAGAGTATACATAAATGTTATATGATGTGTCTAATGTACATGCAGCTTTTAGAATACATAAATAGACAAAAGTGTAATGAATAATAGTTGTGTTAGTGTTGTTAATGGACCTATGGTTAAGAAGTTAGTTTAAGAAGATAGTAGTGCTTGTAAATTCATTAGTGTAATAGTGCTTCATTGTTAATTGGACTGAAAACATCTACAAATAAGGTATATACTGTTAATTAGACTTGTGAACAGTGAGCAATAAAGACTCTTGTTATTACTTGTTTTAAATTAGTGAAACGCGGTAGTAGTAGCCCGCTACAATATATATATATATATATATATATATATATATTGCTGTGATATTCTCCTATGAATGCGGGAACTGGGTCCTTTTAACAAAAAAATTCTAGTCCCACAGATTGGGCGTCATAAACGGCTGTGATCCTCTTTTCGCCTCGGCTGCTCACCTAATGTTATAAACCTCCTCATTCATAAAAAAAAAAAACACATTCCTACCAAAAACATCAACGTTAACTCTATTTACATCAATATTCAGAATACATTAAAATTTCAAAATTAAAACTCAGCATAAATTTCAGTTTTAAAAAGAATTTCAAGATTAATTTTATTATCATTTTAATGTGCATCCAAAATTAAAGTCCTTGTTGGATGCCTACTAATTAATATAACAATATAAGCAGACCGGAGTCTGAGTATAAAGGAGCATCTACCACCCTTTACGTTAATTAACCAGGTTCGTCTAATTGAGCTCAAAGACATACCCAAATTTTCATCATATTACCGAACATCAAAAATAAATACCCTTTCTACTTAAACAAGCAAATTTCATCTTAGAATTAAAATTTTATGGTTAGTACAATTTCACTAATGTCCATTTAAAGTAAATCAATTATAAAGTTATTCAACACACACAAAAATGTCAAACAAAATAGTATAATTTACCTGAAGGTTACTGTCCTCGTAGCTTCAAAGTACATCGTCCCTTTAGTTAATCACACCATTCCAACAGGATTATATTTACGGCTTCTAATTCTCAACGCTTTTAAAATTTTCTCCATCACCATTTATTTAAAGTTGTTTCTGGGCTTTTCCGGAACTCATCTGTGTATATCTGACCCTTGTTTCGTGGATCCAGACACGCATTTGAACCATTCAATTATTAACACCCCCGAAAAATAGCAAATAACTTCATACTTCTTTCACCAATATACGCCAAAACTGCCTACTTTTGTGTATACATTTGTCGTTGTAAATTTTGCTAATTGGTACAGTGAAACTAAATTTTATTACCTTGTATCTAAGTGCACTGAAGTACATTCATGTTAGCACGTAAATAACTAACTATTTTGAATCACTAAAATATACGAGCAAAATTTTAAATTATTTTATCAAACTAAAATGCACTGTTTAACATCTTCAATCAAGTCGCGGATGTAAGAGCTTTTAACGCATCGAATAGTCAAAAGTCTAAGAGGGCTTGTTTATATTCATCTCGGTATATATAGCAAAAAGCCGGCACGTCGCTTTTGTCCTCAAAACGGTAATTCTAAATAATTCCTCATTCTATGTTCCCAGTCCGTCGCTCGCGCGTCGGTTTTACAATTTTCACTCGTCCCAGTTAAATCTCAGAAATTTCAACACGGCACGCAACGTCTGGAAATAACCGATTAAATTTTATACAGAGCTGTTATTTTTACCTCTCAAGTTTGCCTTTACTTTTAACCAATCGCAACCCCATGACGTTGCGCTACTCACGCCTTTACTATATGTGTCTCGTTCTTGCGCATATTATCTGTCTCTATCTAACCTGCTCTTATTGATGCAAAGTGATATTCCTTATTATCGATTATTTTAGTCCACATGGAGTGTGAAATAACCCACCTTTAGCATTTCTTGTAACTATTATGCGACGTTTTCCCCAAGATTCTCTGAAACCATTTGTTATTTGCAAACTTTTCGCCGTATGTGACATTTAAACTACGCAGGTGTTCAACATACTATTAATTCTCAGAGCTTTATTTTCTGGTATTATAATCTTGGGTTTTTACAAGTTTCTATAGATATTATCTGTTACTAACGGTTCAATTAACTTCAATTAAAATTAATACTCTTTAATTTTTAGTGAATCCTAATTAAATATTCAATTATTATTTGTACATTTCGTTTAATACTCGTTGCCCAAACTTGAATCAATTAATATAAATCTTGCACGTAATTTCCATTTGATTCTTTACTTTGGAATAATTAAATTACACGTTGGGCATTTTAAAACTGCTTATTTTTATATAAAGCGTCTTGTAAATAATTTTAATCTCTTATTTTTAATAAAACGAATGAATTTTTATTCTCCACGGGTTTTTAATAAAGCGTATTATCTAATAAACTTCCTTATACACGGTGATTAAAATTATTTGATGTAATCCATTAATTTTCTACCCTGGTCTAAATATGAGTAATATTTATATATGCAGACTTACATACTAGAAAAAATAAATTACGCAATTGTATATTGTCACACCTGTAAAATATGATAGTTCGTAATTTAAATTATTTATCCTTACAGATGGCGCATAAACTCAAGCAACATATATAATGCTTTGTTTTCGGTAAGGGCATCACGTGTACAGCAGCTGTACATATGTTAAATATACAATAATTTCAAATTTATACTAACAAGAATGAGTCAGCACATGGGAATTTATTCAGCATATAAATGGTTCTTATGAAAGTTTAAAATTTCATTTACCGGAAAAGTTGGTCCTATCGGTAAAGCTAGCTTTATATAAAAAGTCTGGCTGTATTTTAGCATGAAGCACTAAAAAACTTTCCGTTCTATGAAATGGGCGAGGAATATTTGTATGTGATCTTTTGTGCTGGTAAATATTCAGATAACTTGGGTGTTCGCCTCTCTCGCGTTAAGGAATACTAAGAAATTACCTATTTTTTACGTCAGTTGAAGATATCGTAGAAAGAAGTCAAGTAAAGGGAATAATTAGTTGAATACATTTCTATTTAAATTCGGTTTACAAAAGATTTCGATTTTTTCAGGCTTTTCTAAATAGTAATATGTTTTCAGTTTCTTATAGAAACATTAAATAGTAATTGCCCGCAAAAATAACTGAAATTTCGATGATTTGATTTTAATAAGTGATGTCGTTCACATAGCTTTTCGTATTTATATATTTATAGAAAATGTGTGGACACTGTTTAAAACAGAATTTTGAAAATGACGTTCAGAAATTTCATAACTTAGCCTACTTGATTTTAATATACGAATTTATACCTACTATACGACCAGTGAGACTGAGAGCTTTACAAAAGGTCGCTCCAGGAAGGTCTTACAAGAATTTGTATACCTACTAATCTACTATTTAGGTTTCTTTTAAAATACCATATTAGAAATATTAAACTTAAAATTGTAAGTTTTGTTATGACAGCTGCTGAACTAGAACATTCTCATCACCCAATAGTGACTTGTATTGTATATTCGCCAAGATACAACACCATCAGTTTTGTGCATCGTACAGGCAGTACAAATTTATGTATTCAAAATATTTTTAACAGGCTGACTCTTTCAGTTTGACCGAAAGTAGAACAAACTTTGTTATTTTTAATGGAAAGTTTAAATTTTATTATAAATGGGAATTTTCTAAACAAAATAGAAACATTTCATTAATACATGATTTTCCATAAACTTAATAGTTTTGAAATATACGCGATGTAGTGAAAGAAAGTGTTAATTTTCAACAAATAATAACTGTCTATTAGATGGCTTAGAGGAATGTGATTCCTTCAATTTTATTTGATTGCCATCTGAGATCTTAGCCAAGCTAGTTAAATTAAATTGAACTACACTTACTATTCATTTATTTACAAGGATTTACACAAGGGCGCTTAGCGTCTCAGATTCTTGTTTCCTTCTTGTGTATTTATATTATTTTATATTGTTCAATTCAAGATTGCACTTATTACACAGATCCTTAAAGTAAGTAAATGCAATCATTATAGAACGCTGACAACTATTTACTATTATATCAGCGGTTTTATAGTTGATGATATTGTAATTGGAACGTTCACAGCTATATTTTCGGTTTTTCGAGTATCAGAGGAAAACGAATAAAGAGTCAAAATAGTTCTATTTTATGCGTTAAGAGTGGATTCTCCAAAGTAATTGCGATGGGGTAATGGTCTGATAACAGCTTATAGCTTTGCTTTATATGGATTTCTAAAATTTGTCGAGGCTAGCAAGAAACATGCCTAAAAGGAGGTGCGAGAAGTACTGTGTTTTTTCCTGTCTCGATTTATACGTTGCGAAGTCAGGAAAAATTAAGGTTAATTAATTTAACCACTGAAGTTGAACTTCTCACATGACAAATCTGTATTAGAAATTAATCTACGTTAATTATATATAAACTACTGTTTGTGTAATTATATATATATATATATATATATATATATATATATATATACAGGGTGCCCACAATCTATCTCAGTATATGGGTAACTTTTTTATTATAGAAGATACAATATTGGTTAAATTAGCAAAGTTGAAGAGAAATTTACGAGTAGTATGATGCTTTTTTGAAAACTCACCTAGACGCTCAACTTTTTTAGATATTTGAAAAAAACTGAAATTTGCCATTTTCTTCAAACGCTAATAACTTTTAACGGTTTAACCTATAGAGAAATAAAACTGCTTGTAAGGTAACTTTTACGTAGAATTCAATAGCGTATATGACAATTTTAATTGGAAATGGGTTTTCAAGCTACAAACATAACCTCACTTTTTTTAAATGGAAACCATAGTTCAATATAACCCAAATGTAAAGGTTTTTCTTTTCTGATTACCCTGATGTAAAAGTTGATGTACTTATTTTCAGTAGTTTCTTCATAATAAAGAAAAAACGATTTATTTATTTGCGGACATCAAGGAGTCCATGGATACATATTACAAACAAACAAAATGTGTAAAAATCAATAATGGAAACACAAGTTTATTGTAACTAAATTTATTATAAACTAAGAAAAATAAAATACTTAAAAAATAAACTATCCATACAATACAAATAACTTAATCAAAGGAAACAAAAATTAATTAATGCGAATATGCCCACTCCTACATTAACATATGCTCAAAATGACCTCCATTAGCTTGCAAACACATTTCGCACCTTTTAATTAGGTTTTGGTGCACCTTATTTAACGTTTGTGGTTTTATACTTGTAATAGCTGCTGTAATACTATCTTTGAGTTGCTCAATGTTATTGGATTTTTTAGCATACACTACATCCTTTGCAGTACCCCAAAGAAAAAAATCCAGTGGCGATAGTTCTGGTAACATTGCCGGCCATGGAACAGGACCTGCATTGCCAATCCAATTTGGAAAACTATTATCAAGATATTCAGAAACGGCTTGAGCATTGTGAGCAGGTGCACCGTCATGCTGAAAATATTTTAAGTTTTGCAGTAAATGAAGTGGCAAATTATCGAGCATTTCTTGCAATTCGTTTTGTAGAAAATTCAAATAGTGTACACCATTTAAATTATAATTATAGAAGAAAGGCCCAAGTATTTTATTACCAAAAATGGCACACCACACAGTGTATTGCTAACATGGGTTTTGTATGGTTTGTAGCGGTTTTGTTTTAAAATTAGGCGAGCTTTTTCTGTAGAAGTAGCGCACTCAATTGCAGTTTCTCGGGTGGACGCTGTTGGCTTAAAATTTATGTAGGCTAACACACGTTCTTCATCATCAGTTTTGAATTTTCTTTTATCAGTACTGGGTTTTGTAAAAGCACCAAACCTTTTTTAATTGTTTTCTAATTTAGAAAACAATCGTTTATCTGGCTGCCTTCTTTCCAAATATCTTTCATAATACATATCACCAGCAGCATCACAATTTCTGTTACAGGCATAGTAACAAAAGAGCATGTCATTTTTTTCGTCGTTTGTATACATTCTCTATTATAATCAAATAAATTTAAAAGTCTTCTGCACAAAATTTGCAACCCAGAGCAAATAAACACTTTAACTAATAATATCTGACAAATGCCAGTTGTTTTTTGTTTATTTAAAATATGTATCCATGGACTCCTTGATGCCCGCAAATAAATAAATCGTTTTTTCTTTATTATGAAGAAACTACTGAAAATAAGTATATCAACCCTTACATCAGGGTAATCAGAAAAGAAAAACCTTTCCATTTGGGTTATATTGAACTATGGTTTCCATTTAAAAAAAGTGAGGTTATGTTTGTAGCTTGAAAACCCATTTGCAATTAAAATTGTCATATACGCTATTGAATTCTACGTAAAAAGCTACCTTACAAGCAGTTTTTATTTTCTCTATAGGTTAAACCGTTAAAAAGTTATTAGCGTTTGAAGAAAATGGCACATTTCAGTTTTTTTCAAATATCTAAAAAAGTTGAGCATCTAGGTGAGTTTTCAAAAAAGCATCATACTACTCGTAAATTTCTCTTCAACTTTGCTAATTTAACCAACATTGTATCTTCTATAATAAAAAAGTTACCCATATACGGAGATAGATTGTGGGCACCCTGTATATATATATACAGTGTGTCCAAATTTCGAGTCTCTACATTGTGATTTCAGTTATTATAAGAGATAGAAATTGGGTTAAATGGGGAAAGATTTGGAGTAATCCAGGCCAGTTTTGTATCCGTTTACAAAATTGGTGTAAGTTGTCTGGTTTTGGAGATATTCGAAGAAAACTAAAAATGGCGGATTTTGTTTTTTGATAATAAAACATGAATCATAAGTCGCACCATCACAAGACTTGCACATTATTAAGACACTTTTCTAAAAGGAGTATTTTAGCATGAACAGAATCATTCGACTGTCTTTTGTTTTGGAGGAAACGCCCACAACTTTTGTTTTTCTTATGGCCGCTATTTTGAATATTAAGTGAATATTATGCGCCTTAAAATTACCTTTTCAAAGATATGCCACATGTCTATAAAAAAATGCAAAACTATCCTAAATTTTAAAAATAACTAAATTTGTATGTTCTTTAACTTTTGGTAATCCCAACAGGGCAAAAATTTAATTTCTACTTTATGAAAAGTACAATACACATTTTATAAGGTACACAAACAGCATTTGTCACAAATTATTAATTATGGTGGTACTAGAGTTAAAATGATATCGTTTTATAATAGTATGCGGTGGTATGTGACAAAACCAAACAATTGAATTACAGTTATATGTCAAACAAATTCTAAAATTTAGATAAACTTGTGTGTGTTGTAAGTTTTGGTGCCGGTGGTGCTGCATTTTTAATTTAAAAAATGGCACATGTCTACAAGTTTTCGAATGAGGAAAAGTTTGATATGCTAAATACTTATTTACAATCGTTTCGGAATGCTGATACGGCATCCGCCAGATATTTGGAATTGTATCCAGAAAGACGACAACCGCATAAAACATACTTCAGAAAAATTGTAATGAATTTACTGAATTATGGTGCTTTTGAACAGACTAGGGAACAATACGACTTAAACAATAGGGATCGTATTCTAAGCATTACTGAGGCGGTAACACGAAATCCATCCACATCCGTAAGATCTGTAAGCCGTGTACTTAATACTCCAAAATCAACTGTTTTTAATATTTTAAAAAAGGAAAAGTTTCATCCTTATAAACCTACTATTGTCCAAGGCCTCAAAGAGAAGATTTCGCCAGACGAATGCGTTTTGTAATTGGTACATCCAAAATGCGAGGAAGAACCGCACTTTCTAGAATTGATAATATGGACAGACGAAACGCGGTTTACCAATTGCGGGGTGTTCAATAAACATAACACGCATCACTGGAGCATTGAAAATCATCATCTGACGGCGCAACGCAAATTTCAAACGAGATATGGATTTAACGTTTGGTGTGGCATCTTAGGTAGTTAATTATGATATAAATATTTTAGTAAATTAACCAATGTAATTAATACTTTTATAGGTAATAATTTGATTGGACCCTTTTATTTTGTCAATAACCTCAATGGCGCCAGATATACGGAATTGTTAAGAGACCAAATAATTCCGGCTATTAGAGGACTTGTACCAAATGATGATGATTTTCGAAAACTATGGTTTCAGCAAGATGGTTGTCCAGCTCACAATTCCCGAAGTTAGCGCCCTTTTAGCTGAACATTTTGGCCAAAATATTATATGTAATAGTGGACCAACTATGTGGCCGGCAAGATCACCAGATCTTACACCACTTGATTTTTATTTATGGGGTTTTGCTAAAATGAGGTATATGAGTTTGAACCGCCTCATAATATAAACGAACTGCAGGAAAGAGTCCGTGACATTCTTAACTCTATAAATAGGCGCACGTTAAGCAGAGTTGTACGGAAAGTTTTAATTAATTGTCGAATGTGCCGTGATGCAAACGGACAGCATTTTCAGCATCTACGGAAGGAATTTAGATGATAGTTTGCTGTTTCGGTCACATTTAATTTTGTTCCTAAATTAGATAAGATAGGCTACAGTTTTATGTTTAAGTTAATTTTAAGATTTATATCCAATACTTTACGAGTTCTACTTAACAAAATGTATGTGGTACTATTACTACTACTACTGTTTGGAAAGTAGAAATCAAATTTTTGCCCTGTTGGGATTACCAAACGTTATAGAACATACAAATTTAGTTATTTTTAAAATTTAGGATAGTTTTTGCATTTTTTATAGACATGTGGCATATCGTTGAAAAGGTAATTTTAAGGCGCATAACATTCACTTAATATTCAAAATGGCGGCCATAAGAAAAACAAAAGTTGTGGGCGTTTCCTCGAAAACAAAAGACAGTCGAATGATTCTGTTTATGCTAAAATACTCCTTTTAGAAAAGTGTCCTAATAATGTGCAAGTCTTGTGATGGTGCGACTTATGATTCATGTTTTATTATCAAAAAACAAAATCCGCCATTTTTAGTTTTCTTCGAATATCTCCAAAACCAGACAACTTACACCAATTTTGTAAACAGATACAAAACTGGCCTGGATTCCTCCAAATCTTTCCCCATTTAACCCAATTTCTATCTCTTATAATAACTGAAATCAAAATGTAGAGACTCGAAATTTGGACACACTGTATATATATATATATATATATATATATATATATATATATATATATATATATAATGCAGTTTTGATAGGTTAATTTTAGGGCTTTAAATCTAAAGCAAAAGAAATAAATTAATTAATATTTTGGTGTGGATTAGAACTTAATTTAGTAATATTCTAAACTTGGAAGGGAAAATAGCCCAAGAACAAGCATGCGTAATTATTCTTCAAGAAAAATATGATCATATATACGAACTCTATTTGAAATAATCATTTAGGCTTTTTATAAAAGCGTGCTATAATTTCATCGTATTAACTAATATCAACTTGCCATGCGTAACTACTTTAATACTTATATTTCATAATTGGCTTTAGCCATGAATTTGAGCATGGTTTTCTGTATATATCTGACGTATGGTCAACAACTTGACACTGTCCGATATGATTGACAAAATGCCAAATTTAATTGAAAATTAGGTTAATGTATGGTGCGTTCGCGATTTAAATTTGTCCATTATTTAATTAAATCGCTGGTCTCGGTTGCTCAATTGTTTAGAGTGTCCAAGTACTAATTTGAAGTTCAAAGGTTAAATCCTGTCCGAAACTTTATATTTTTTTTCTCAATTACTAGCTCAATTTGAATTAATCATTTAAGCTTTACATAAAAGCAACTTGTATAATAGGTAAGTTGGCTCAAATCGATCTATTTCGAGCCAAAGAATCTCTGTTCTTACGTTGTACACGTATTTTCCGGACACCCTGTATACTAGTCGCCATAAATAAATGAACACCCAGTAGATATTGGTACATTTTATTGAAATTTTCAGGAAATATGTATTGTACTTGTACCAAAAACGATCAACGTTTCTGCAATATACAATCATAATATTAATATTAATAATACGTTGCTTCCCCTTCTGTTTCTTATACATTCAGCTAGTTTATTAGAGGTGCTCAAAATATCCGAATCAAAGCTAACCTGTGATATGCTATCCCAAGATTCTAAAATAGATTGCCGAAAAACATCTACACTGTTTGGTGGTGGTTGTATACCCCACATTGTTTAATCAGTGAAAAGGCCGGCAAGAGAGAAGACAATGGAAAGCCTGCCAACTTTAACAGTATCTAGAAACTCTAGTAACCCTCGCGGTAATGTAGCTATGCATGTTGCTTGCTGGAAAATGGGATTAACCAGTTCTAGAAAATACGGTACATATACTGATGCTAACACGTCATTGGTGTAACCAATTGCATTTGATGTTCTTGGAATAACAACTAAGGAGATCTACACCCATGGCAGATCTCTTCCCTTATCATCACACTTTGAGTACGATCCATATGGCATTGTACAGAAAACTGCAAGTTTCTTCTTTCACTCTTAACGTCTCTGACCGTTCTGCGATCATCATGAGTCCATAAATAAAAATCGAAATTCTCCACTAAAGACGACTCGATTCCTTTTTCGTTACACCATTGTACCTGTACAATTTTATAGCGTAGAGCTAAATGTATACCAGCCATAGTGTATACAATCTTAATCCAAAAGATTTAACTATTCGATTATGGTTCGTATGGAAATTTGTTAGTTAGTGATAACTCTCTTTTGTTGAGGAAAACTAGTCCTGAAAAACCATAGGCCTCTGAAACAATCGGTCGTAAACGTGTCTGTTCTTCATTATTTTGTGTTCATCTTTTCCAATGTAGAACACTCGTAGGGGGAGGACACTGCGTTTTAAACGACTAGTAATAGCATGAATGAATAAGTACGACTATCTAACTTCATTCAAACTGACTTAATTGATTAAAAATTATTACGTTATCGAATACGGAACATTTTTCTACAACCCAATAGGACTAATTAAAACAACAAGTATGCTTGTTTTACACGAACACATGAGTAAATTAGTAACAAAAAACAAAAACATTGTCTATGCTAACTTGATTTATTGGTTGTATACCTACTAGACTAGCTGAATGCATAAGCAACAGAGAGGAGCAACACATTATTATTGTTAATCTTATGATTGCACGTTACTGAAATTTTGATCTCTTTTTAGTAAAAGTACAAAACATATTTTTGGAAAGTTTCAATAAAATTTACCAGTGTCTACTGATTGTTCGTTCATTTATGGTAACCGTATATAATTCAGAAATTCTACGGCAAAGAAGCATCAAAGATCATATGTAGCATAATCTTTAGTGCTTTGTTAGTGCGTCACTTTGCTTCTATTCCCAACACAGCCGCACTTCCGGTTTCGGAAATATTCAACTTCAAAGCTAAGATCTGGAAGTCGACTACAACTTTTTTGTTGCGGAAGCACTAACGATCATTTGAGCATTATCTTTATTGTTTCGTCTGTGCTTCATTATGCTACAAACCCAAAAGTAGCCGCACTTCCGGTTATGGAAACATAAAACCATATTTTTAGCTATCCTTCACACAACTTCCAATTTCCTTAACTTAAAGTGTTCTATTCAAGCGTTACCTTTTGGACGTATCATTTCCGAAAAGAAAAATGAGGTAGGGTTGCATTTTGATGCACAATGAATGTCTATAGACGTTTGATGCATCAGATTATTTATGCTTCTGTAAAAAAAAAGATTAAATATATCTCCCGATCTGTACTTTAGGGTCTAGTATTTCCAAAACTGGAAGTGCCGCTGTCATAAGATTTAACGCACAATGAAACACTAAAGATTTTACTACATAAAATCATTACTGCTTCCATAACAAATAATCAGCCAAATTCCGGATCTGCATTTTAAACTCCAATATTTCCGAAACTGGGCTTGCGGTTGTGTAAGAGCTTGAAGCATAAGGAGGCACCAAGGATTGTGCCACATATGATCGTTCGTACATCCATAACAAGAAAGTTATAGCCAACTTGCAGATCTGAACTTTGAAGTCAAATATTTCCGAAGTAGGAAATGCGGTTGTGTTGATGTTTGAAGCATAATGAGGCACTGACAAAACACTAAAAATTGTGATTACATATAATCGTTAGTGTTCCCGTACCAATAGATTGTAACCAAATTCCGGATCTGATATTTGAAATCAAATATTTCCGAAACGGAAGTGCGACTGCGATGTGGTTTGAAGCACATTGAAGCACTAGCCAAGTACTAAATATTCTACTATACAAGATATCTAGTACTTTCATAACAAAAATTTGTAACCAACTTCCAACTTCTAATTCTGCAATTTGAAGTCGAATATTTCCTAAACCAGAAGTACGGCTGCATTGGATTTGAAGGAGAATGAAGCACTAAAGGTTATGTTTCAGATAGTCGTTAGTGCTTCCGTAACAAAAAAGGTGTAACCAACTTCCAGATTTGAAATTTCGAGTCGAATATTTACAAAACCGGAAATGTGCTGCGTTGGGGTTTGAAGCACAATGAAGCACTAACGAAACACCAAGCATTTTGCTGACATCTTCTGTGCTATACATGTGTGGCCAACTTCGCGGGGTTACAAAATTGTCATGGGATTCTTCTATCCATTCTACTCTCAACGTCAGCTTAATTATGCTTTTTCCAAAGCACAATTTTTAATATACCGCTACTTTTAACTTCGCAGCTTATTAAGTTGCAAGTAAAATTTTCCGAAAATAATATGTGTATTGTAAATTGCAGATAATGCATTAAATGACCAGCTAGCGTTAAGATTTATCCCATAATTACGACTAGTAACTAAACACACTTATTTCGCAACTTCTTAATATAATTATATAAATAATTATTTTTCAGGGATGGAAAACAATTTTTTTCCAACACTATATTCATTTATGTTAAAACAAATTATTCATCATCTGAAATCTGTTGCATTATACATAAGCAAGTAAAACAATACCTACCTTTCCGAAGTGTTACTTTAGCATAGAAATTTTTTTTAGTAGCTGTATAAGAACGTCTAGAAAAATACAATTACGATTTTCTATTCCAATTCTAAATCAGTAAATATCATTCGTTTATAGTATGGGGGCATTATTTTCATATAAAATCAGTTAAATTAATTTGTATCCTCAAAAGGTTTCCATATTTCTGATATCTATATATGTATGTCACTGAAATATAGACCACTATCTTTGAAAGTAAAACAAACTGCGGCAGCTGTAAGTGGCCACAGTTATTGTATTAGTAATCGTACTCCGCTGAGATATGAAGCACTGGAGAGTACTAATGAAGCACTAACTTTCGGCTTTATCAAATATTTGAAATCGAAACAAATCACGACCAGTTGCAAAAATGTAAATGGCTGTAAGTTTTTTATTAGCAACCGTATGCCTTTGATATATGAAAAACTAAAGAGCGTTAACGAATCATCCCACTTTCGACCGTAAAAGTTTTTGAAATTTAAGCAAACCGCGGCTAGAATTAAAAATATAACTAGCCACAACTTATTTATTAGAAATTGTACATCACTGAATTATGAAACACTAAGGAGCACTAACGAAGTACTAAATTTTGGCTAAAACAAATTTTTGAATTTCAAACAGACCGCAACTAGTTGTGAAGTTAGCCGCAAAAATGTAAGGGCCACAACTTTTTTTATTAGTCACCGTACGCCACTGAGATATGAAGCTCTACACCGCACTAGTGAGTTATTAACTTTCGGCTGTAAAAAGTTTTTTAATTGAAAAAAACGCCGGTTAAATGCGAAGTTCCGCTGGAAGCTTAGAAGTTGCCATTTTCGGCGATACGATTATTTGGCGATCTTCTTGTAGAAAGCACTAAAAAGCACTAACGAAGAATTAACTTTTGACACCTATAAGAACATTAGCGCTTATAAAGTTGCGACTAACTTCACGCACCTTCTTATATATCATTCAGGAGTCAACTTTCCAAACTTGTGAAACTTTCTATTTGTTCTTTTTAAAAGTGACGGCGGTTGTGAAACAATTTTTGTGGTAGCCGGAATACAAAGCTGCCGATATACAGTTTGTATGACGTCTAAAATACGTATTTCAAAAAACGCAATACACTCGAAAAGTTGTGTCCTCACTTTTATCAAAGTACGTGATATGGGGATTTTTAGAACTAGGTAAATACGTACAGTTGCTGATATGACGATTTAGAATGTTGGCATTTAGAGAAATGCCTTCAATGAGTCAATTCACAAAACTATTTTCATACTTTAGGTTGAAATCACCATAATGGTGACTTTGAGTGTTTCCTCGTCCTTTCCTGCCATACATTTTTTTAATGTAGATACATAATATACCGCGTGTCCTTCAAAATCTGCAACATAAGTATTTACTAAAGTCAAATTGAGGGAACTACGGCGTACCTACAGTCAAAAAAACGATAAAAATATTTTTAGATACGCGTGTACTGACGCCTGTTTATTTACACGTAAATAATTCAAGAAGTATCGGTAGGCACGCAAAATCTAAAAGTAATTCTCTCTCTTTTTGAATCATATATTTTCACTATTCATCTCTTTTTAACATTAGTAAATTTCTATGTTGCGCATTTTGAAGGACACCCAGTATATATGTATACTTCTCATAAGTCATAAAAATTCTTAACTTTCAGTCCATGTTATGTTTATTTGAATAAAACAATTAGTCATTGAATTGAAAAATGTGTGCTTTATTGCAAGCTGTCAGTAAAAAGCTTCGCATAATTAAATCCAACAGAAACGCTGAAAGCGTGTTAATTGTGAATTCATGGAAGTTTACTTGCTTCCCGTCTATCTCTGCTGAAGTTGTTTATTACTTTTACTCCATAAATATTTATGGATTTGTCCTATTGACGTTACTTTTTTTTATTTGTTATCAAATTTGCTTCATGCACAATGCATTTTGTAGCTTTATCACAAATTCATGTATTCAATTATTTAAATTAGCGTCCAGAACGCTTCGTGGTTTTGTGTATATCATCTAGGACTCAAGACGAAAAGAAAAGATGGTAATTGACGTTGAAATGTATGTTTTGGAATAAAAATACCTACAATTTAGACTGCTTTATATTCTATTTTTTAATAATATGGTAATTTAGACGTATACATACATACCTTGTCCTAAGCTATTGTTCTTATTTTTCTGGTTACGTCGTAAATTTGTCACTGGACGCTTTAATATTGAAATGTTTCAAGTAAATTTGCAAGTCATCACATATACGTGTTTCTACGTTACTCAATTTTATTAATTGATCAATTTTAAATTTAATTATTAACGGGTAGTGAGTCGATGCCAATTAAAGGGTGTTTCATATCGACGTGTCCATTTGCGGGTGATTCAACTTAATATATCAACCTACTGAGTTATTTAACATAATTAAAGAGTAGTTATTACATGGGAATCGGATCGGGATGTACGAGGCTTGTACAGTAATTGCTATCCATAGTACCGTAAACCTGAAAAAATTATTTCCATATCAACACAAATTATTCAGCGATTAAATATACAGTTGACATATATTAGATGTTCTTTTTGTATCAAATAATATAAGACATCTGAAATACTCGACTTTCACAGGCTTTTCAAAGTGTTGTGTATTCTAATAAATGACAATGTATTGAATACAGTTTAATGAATATTTGAGACCGATAATTACATAAAGTATGTGTGTAATACATAGATCTCCAGCCGTGACATTTGGCTGTGATTGACACACCAGTCTGTTCAGAAACTTGAACTTAAAACTAGGTATGTTCAGAAAACTATCCTACATGCATAGCATTTTCCCTTTTCTTATTAAAGATCTAGTTTCCTAGGAGGCTTTATAACTCTGCCAAAACGAGTTGTAGGAAAAGATGAGGTGGTTGAAGAAGCTGAAATTAAATTTATACTTAACCGAGGACTAGTAACCCTGGTATTTAAAGTTGAATCGACAATTGGTGCAGACTTACTTTCAGGTTTATTTTTAACTTCCTTTACATTAATTACATCGGGTGAACATCTAATTGTGGGTAATTACAGTTTCCGGTACGTTATCACTTGACACACTAGCACTCGGCGCATTTGTATGTTTGCACTTTTCTGATAGCACGTAATTGTGAGGTGGTATGGGTAACTGGTAGTCAGTCACTCATACGAATATCATCGAAATGGATCATTTTGATATTATTTTCAATTTGTATCAGGTAAGCACTAAAACTTAAAACTTTCTTGATCACACCTTTCTGCTACAACCTTGTTTGCTTATTTTTAACAAAAACGTTTTCATTTACTTTGTACAATTAGAGCTTTCGTCTCTCTGAACCAATTTTAACTCTTTTATTATGGCAGGACGGTTTTATCAAGTCAAATGGTGTTCTTGGTCTTGTTTTTAAAATACTTCCAGCCGGTGAGATTCCTGTTATAGTTGATGGTGTATTTCGATATGTAAACAAGAAATTTTATAATTTTGTTAAAATATCTTTTTCCGACATTACTTCCCCTTTTTGAGGAAATAGAGCTTTTGTTAGCCCATTTCTTATTGTTTGAACTCCACGTTCTGCTGCCCCATTACTCTTTGGGTGGTAAATAGGTGCTCTGACTAGCTTAATACCATTAACTTGGCAAAAGGATGTAAATTCATTAGAATTAAACGGCGGTCCGTTATCAGACACCAATTCTACCGGTATACCAAATATAGAAAAGATATCTTTTAATTTAGCTGTAGTTTCTGCTGCATTAGTACCAGCACTCATTATTTTAACTTCCGCCTATTTGGAATTTTGGTCTACTAATATTAAAAATACAAATTGATGTTTTATGAAGGAATCTATAAACACTCTAAAAAAATTATGCGGCGCGTTATCCCAAGATAACTGTATTTTATTATTGGTTGTAAAATTTTGAACTTGGTGACAAACGTTACATAATGCAATGAATTTTTCTATATCTGCATTCATGTTAGGTCACCAGCAATAAGAACTCATAAGC
This sequence comes from Platerodrilus igneus, assembly GCA_036346225.1. Classification (NCBI taxonomy): domain Eukaryota; kingdom Metazoa; phylum Arthropoda; class Insecta; order Coleoptera; family Lycidae; genus Platerodrilus; species Platerodrilus igneus. Next base: position 594,370 of record JARFIW010001700.1, read on the forward strand.
ATCTTACTGCGGACAGTACCAATGTGTTGTTCATGAAACAACCTTAAGATTTCATCTTGTAATTTTTGTGGTATAATTACTTTATTTCGCCGCAGAATGCAATTCTGCTCGACTGATAGTTCATTGCGTCTTTTAAAGTATGGCTTTAGGCTTTCGTCTGAAACCGAATGAGGCCAATTCGAGCGGGTAAGATCAGTTACTTTAACTAGTACCGAATCTCTTTGTACCGCATGAGCAATATTCTCTGCGTTTAAGGGAATTGCATTGTTTAAGTTAAACGAGTATAGAATATCCCGAATTTCATATTTATCATTGCACGGTAAGCGAGACAGCCCATCCGCATGGTTGATTGATAATCTTTTTTTGTATAGAATATCATACCGATACCCCGAAAGCGTAATTGCCCAATGGGTAACTCTCGCTGCCGCCAACGTTGGAATGCCTTTGTTTTTACCGAAAATAAATTGTAACGGTTGATGATTCGTTATCAAGGTAAAGAGTGACGACCACATAGATATTTATGAAAATTTTTTAATGCAAATATTATTGCTAATGCTTCACGTTCTACAATACTATACTTTTTTTCAGTAGCCGACAATGTACTAGATGCAAATAGTACAGGTTTTTCTAAGTTATTTATTTTATGACTAAGGACGCATCCTACACCGTAACTACTAGCATCACATGTGACATATATAGGAAGTTTCGAGTTGTAAAGTGTTAACACGCTATCTGATGTTAAAGAAATCTTTGCTTGTTTGGAAGGCATCTTCGCAATCTTTTGACCAACTACTGGAAAAATTGACATTGGCTTGACAGAAATCGTACAAAGGTTTTAATTTTGACGATAACATGGGAACAACGTTCCCATAATAATTTACTAACCCAAGATAAGCTTTTAATTCGGTTAATGTTTCCGGTACTGGCGCGCTTTTAATTGCACGAATTTTTTCATCTGTTGGGTGAACTCCATTAACGTCAATGACATGGCCTAGGAATCGCACCCTATTTTCAAAGAATCTACTTTTTTTTTGCATTTACTTTGACATTAAACTCATCGAGTCTTTCTAAAACCTTTTTACATTTTCGTAACATTCTTGTAATGATGACCCAAAAATTAAAATATCATCAAGATAACATTTATTCTTTTTTAATCCTGATAATATGCTATACATCACCGCTTGGAAGTTTCCTGGTGCTGAGTTAACTCCATAAGTTAACCTTGTATAAGCAAAAAGTCCCAGATGAGTGTTTATAACCAACATTTCTTGTGACTTTTCACTAACCTTTAATTGTTGGTAAGCACCCTTTAAATCTAAAATAGTGAAATATTCATGACTACTAAGGCATGCAAAAATATCTTCCGGTAATGATAATACGCAATGATCACTGTCTAAAGCTGGGTTTAAAGTGTTCTTAAAATCTACACAAATTCTTATTTCACAAGAATTCCTTTTTGGAACCACCACAATGGGACTTGCCCACTTACTATACTTGATCTTTTTTATTATACCGGACTTTATTATCGTTGACAATTCCAACTCTACTTTTTCTTTTAAAGCAAAAGGCATATCATATGCTCTATGAAATATTGGTTGTGCTCCATCTTTTAATTTTAATTCTATTTCGAAATTATTAATGCACGAGTTTGGTTGCTCATTAAAAACATTTTAAAAATCTTCTTTGATTTTTGATTCTAAAGTGACACTTATTTTTTCATTTGATTCATTTATAAGATTTTTTAATTTAGGACTACTTTCCGACATCAACTGACAAAAATCTTTCGACTTGGTTTCTAATGACTGTGACTTAGTACTAAAATTAATTTTTTGTCTCCATCCTGGATTTAATATATTTAACCAGTTTCTACTTAACAATGGAGTAAATTTATGACTACTTTTTAGCACTACTAAAGGAACATTTACTACTTCATTTTTGTACTTAACAAAAACATCTGTTTCACCTAAGATTGTGACCTCTTGACCCGTAAGAACTCTTAGCTCATAATTTACATGATATAAATTTAGATTTGGTAAATATTTACTAAAATCCTTAACATGTATTACTGAACGACATGTTCCGAAATCGATTTCAAATTGTATTTTGTTACCTTCAACTTCTTATCCAACTTTTTCCGGCTCAATCCTATCTGGTTCTAATGATGACAAAACTCCTAAGACCAAGAAATCATTTTCATCACTTGACTGATTTTTTTTCCTCTAATTTATAGACTCTTGAACTTCGACATGCACGACTTGTATGTCCAGGTTTGCTACACTTAAAACATTCCCAACCCTTAGCAGGACATTTGCTAGGATCATGTTTGCGTGTACAACGAAAACAAGGTTTCCAATCTTTTTTTGACTAATGGACGAATGATTTTGTTTACTTGAACAAGAGCCTTGACCACTGTTAGAGGATTTCTTATATACCTTTTGACTGAAAGCTTATCTAAGCTTTCATTGACATCCGCCAAATTACTTTCGGTACTTATGGATTTGATTTGACCCTCAGCCAATTCCATTGACAGGGCTGTTTCATACGCTTTTTCAAACGTTAAATTTTTTCGGATAGCAGTTTCCGTTTTATACCATACGTCCGTACACCATATACTAACCGGTCTCTTAAACTTTCTGACAAAAAACTACCGAAGTTACAGTATTGTGAAAAGTTTTTCAACTTAGCAACAAATGTTTTTATGTCCTCATTCTGCTCTTGCACAGCATTATAAAATCTATACCGTTCTGCAATTACTAACCGTTTAGGACTATAATGATCAATGAGTGACTTTTTCAATACATCAAATGACTTCGTACTTGGTAGTTCAGGTGCCAGTAAATCTTTTAACACTTTATATGCTTCGCTCCCTATTAAAGTTAACAAAAGCGGCACTTTCTTATTATTTTCTATACCATTACAAATGAAGAGTTGTTCTAATCTTTCCATATAAGATGTTATATTTGACGCTTTGGAATTGAACTGTTCTATAGATCCAATCAACGACATTTTTGTTCTTATCGCCTTCTAAGCATAAAAATATTCGCCCCAAGACCGACTTTACCGCAAAAAGTCTTTTTTTTGAGGTTATGTGCACCACGTTTTAGTAACCTACAAGCACTCGCGTTGTTCGAATCTGGACTCGTCGCCAGTTATACTGTTGTGTATTCTAATAAAAGACAATGTATTGAATACAGTTTAATGAATATTTGAGACCGATAATGACATAAAGTATGTGTGTAATACATAGACCTCCAGCCGTGACATTTGACCGTGTTGACACACCAGTCTGTTCAGAAACTTGAACTTAAAACTAGGTATGTTCAGAAAACTATCCTACACACATAACACAAAGATTGTAAATGTAATTTACAAAATAACGTCAAAGATTCTGCTGTTGAAAATTTGATTAGGGTTGCTATTTTCCAAGAATTCGTGATGTTAAAGTTTCTTTGATTAAAAGATTTATAGTTTTTGGAATATGACACATGCACTGTTGTTAAACGAATTTTAGTCTAAATTGTTTGTAAAAGTGGCATGTACAGTATTGTACATGATATCAACTAATAATATAGACAAAACAAAATTTTTGCTTGCTTTTAATATCTTGAAGACCCAAAGTTGCAATTGTTGGTTTTTACAGATGTTTTAATATAATTCACGTGACTGTAAAATATATTTCTCTTAATAATTACAACTGTTAAAAATCTAAACCTTTTAGTATAAAAAAATATCATCAATATAAAGAAATGTAATTAAACAAATTAGTTTTCTAAAATAGAAAACCCAAAATCATACAAAATTGCAACTAAAGAGCAATTTGCTATTGTCAACATTAGTTTGCCGTAATCATAGTGGCTTATGTAAATGAAAAAATAAATCAACCAACTTTACAAAGACAAAGCATTTTACTATCTATTCCAGGTCTCAATATTTTTATAAAGCTCGTAATATTCCGTGAAAAAATATTTTACCGGTACCAGTATAATAAATGTTGTAATTTGTTTGTTGCCATTGGTGATTTTTTTATGTTTGCAACAAAGTTTCTAATGCAGTTGAGAAGGAATTACAGTGTAAATCATTTTATTTTGTCAAAACCCTGGAATAGTACATGGACATTATTACGCTTGCTTTAGAGATCATCTTTTTTTTAGGAATTCATGGTCTGTCATTTTATGGAAGTTCAACGGTTTGCAAGTACCTAAGAAGTTTAGTTCTATTTTGGCTCTAAGCCGTCATAACTATCTGACCAAAATGCAACATTTTTTCCTTTTAACGATGTTCCGTCGTCTAATTATAAACGCAACTGCTATACATCTTTTTGTTTTACGCACTTTCTGTTTAGAAACAAGTTTCTAATGCATGTAAAAAGACCATAAACGAGTTATTAGGTGTAAATGTTTATCTTCTTTAAAAATATCATTTTAAACAAGTTCTAGCCGGCGAAAATATAAAAATATCCCTTGATTGAAACCCCGTACTTTTCCAAAATGTAAATACTAATTCAATAATGCATTCCTCTTCTTTAGAAATTTCATTCAATAAACGTTATTTAATCCCAAACGTAATGCACTGCATTTATTTGCATTCTTGGAAAGAAACTTAAATCTTTCCAGACTCTTCATAAAACTATTAATCAATTTGTAAAGGACATCGAATTATCTTCCGCGAATGTAAGTTCGTGGAACGCGATAACACCGGTAAAACTATCAACAAAATAAGATAGTATGATTTTAATGGCCTTAAATTATAACAAAAGGGAGAGATACACGCCAATCAGTTCCATTCGTTAGTAATAGGTAGTAGATCTTAGACTGACAGGCAATTAAAGATAAGAACACATGAAACTACAGATAATTATTACATCATGAAATGAGTCAGATTTCCTAGAATGTAATCGAAAGATTTGAAAACAATGACGTATTTAGATTTTATTATATAAAGGCGGTAAACAATGAGTCGTCTATTCAACATTCGATCATTCATAGATAGTTACTGAATCGCTATTTTATGGAGCGCACCGACGACGTATTTATTGCTTCAATATATTAAAATAAAATTACTTTAGAAAACTGACAAAGTGGACTTCGGCATATAAAGATTAATTAAAATGAAAATTTAAAAATGGAACCAGAAATTTTTTGATGCAGTTATTTCTAAATAAAAACGATCTTTAGATGGCAATTATAATCAAAGACATGTTGTAATGGGGACACCAATATCAGCAAAATTTGACGATCCACACGCAAGTATAACTTTGTTTTAAACTCTTAGAGAGACAATTTGTGATACTGTGAGATTAAGCTAGTATAAGACTTTTACATACAGAAAATTACTTGTGAGTGGATAATTTTTTTGAGGTCAAATCTCGAGATAGTTTGAACCTTACCAAAAGTTTTGCTCAAGGTCATTGATCAGTCACATTGAAACCGGATAATCGGAGAGTATTAAAATGATCCAATTGCTTTTAAAAAACATTTTGCGACTTGCATATGAAAAGTTTTTGAATTTTTAATTATTAACAAAAATTAGGCAAAGATTGTATTAATGTGTAGTAGTGATGAAATATTGTTTCTTTCTAGACTTATGTTGTAAATAGCATTTATAAGCTTTCTTTATACTTGTGTGTGTAAGATATATATATATATATATATATATATATATATATATATATATATATATAATATATATATATATACTGCTGTGAATAGTGTGTAGCTATTGAAAATCTGAATACGTTTTATTACCTTAAGATGCCGGCATTAGCTGACTCAGACTGAAACAACGAAATTTCAACATCACAATTATAATAAAATAATTATAACCAATCCTTTAAATTATAATAATCGCTAATATTCACTAACACCTTTCTTCAACACTCAGTATCCATAAAAATTACTTACGCCCGAACATAAAACCTGCCAATGTAATTTACAACTTAAGTCTAAATACAACATTTTGTAACTACTAAACATTAATATAGTTACCCCCAGTCCTAGTTTATACTCAGTAATTCAACAACTTTTCTTATATGTCACAAACATTTTCTTTTCTAAAGGGGTGTGGATAAATTGTATACTCTTCAATCAACCTGTATAGGTGTGACTTATCAGTGGTCCATAGGAAACCCTTTGTAAAGATCAAAGGAACTCGAGATTTAAACTCATACATCAGGAAATTATCCATTCACAAATAACACCTAGGCACTAAAATCTTATACAAGTTCAACACACTCATAGAAAACTATATCACGCAAATGACTTTCTAAAGCTATACAAAGATATACTTGCGTTTTTGACCATTAAATTATGCAGTGTTCCTAATTCATCGAACCAAGTCGTTGAATAAATTCCCCTCTCTATTTTGTACCATAATAATTGCTTCAGAAAATCAGTTTTCAATTCCTTCGTTTATGTCTCCATTGATACATTAATTAACTCCATAATTCTGCTTATCATTTAAATCATTCATATTTCAATAGTATTTACTTTTATACATTGAACTTTACTTCATACGTTTAAAAATTGTTCGAATCAATATTTAAACGTCGAGCATGACCTTGCATGTCATTCAAATTACAACTTTTACTTTTTGTAGTTACCAACAAAATATAGTTTATAAATAGATCGACTATTATGAATGACCAATCTTCAATTCCTCGTTTGAATTCTTTCACGGCTTTATATAATAAAATCTTGAATACGTCACAGGTTCTAGATGGCTTCCACCGTATTCTAGTGGGTCTGACTCATCGCATAAAATTCTATTTATTTTACGTTTATAACTTGTCATTTTTAATTTATGAAATCGTAAAAATAGTAAATACTCCCTGTATGTTTGTTGTGGTTTGTTTAGCATTCTTCTTAATCTTCTATGAGTGGTTTCATTCCCAAAGAAGATTAAGAAGTAAAAATAGTCTCTTAATTGGTGTAATTCTAAAGTAAATGACATGCTCACTTGTTTTCGCGTTTATTGTGTCTAATTTATAGTCGTAAAATGTGTTATCGCATTATATTATCATTTAATAGGTTTTTCAACGTCTTATCATATCGTAAAAATAGTTTCTTAATTGGAAGAATAAAAAATGATTAGCGGTAATTGTTTGTTATTTGATTTATGTCCTTTACACGTTTTGTCCCATCTAAATTATGTTCGTAAAAGCTTTTAATTCACTAATTGGTCTGTTTCCATTCATTTTGTTTCATAGTAAAAGATAATTGCTATGATTTATAAGTTCATTCTCACCACCGAATTGACCTAGAAAAATCTAGAGAATTTTGAAAATCTGGAAATAATAATGCCGTATTCAAGCTAAAGTACGCGCTTCCAGTTAAATGCTTGAATATTGTTATGATTGAAGTTACAAAGAACGTTTAGCATTTGAAATGAATATTTGTACTGCTCTAAAAGGTTGTATTCTAGAACTTGTTTTGCGGTCTTTTCAATTTGTATATAGTGCATTAAAAACTCGTCTTTTAATGATACTTAGTATTGCAAAGCACGCATATTTCAATCAAGGAATGAGTTTGTATCTTCGCCGATTGCGTAATTATTCTGAACTTGTTTACATTAAAGACACGGGTCTCACTTATGCACTAAAAATGCTATCATAATAAACTTATCTTACGATACAGGATATTTCTGTACAGAACTTAAATATTAAAAGTGTTAATTTTCTCGGGCTTAAGGGTAATTTAATTACAGAATATGGTACTCAATGACCTATCTATAGTCAATTATCGCATCATTTTCCCCCAAATTAAAATACAAAATTTGAAATCGATCTCGCTAATGTATTTTAAATAATCATTAGCTGCCAATATTGTCCATTTTATGTATAAAACTAATTAAGTAACGTATCTAGACTGCAAACAATGGCATGTTTGCGTCAGCGTTTCAACTGATACCGCACGTATTGGTTTTAAATAGACCAACCAACCACTCTCTGACTCATCCCTCTAGTAGGCACCAGCAGTTTTCTAAATGTACGCGTGGTATTTCTCGTATTTCAAAAAATATACAGGTTATTTTCCAATACATTTTATGTAGAACAGTTATAGTTGCTGCAGGAGTTTTATACAGCTTTGTAAAAGTGCGTAATAAACCTGAAGTACCCACACCCCTGCCGAGGATATTGATCATGAAGGATTGAATGGATTAATTCAAATAGTACAAAAAAGGACCACTACCAAACGCTGAAGGAAAAGTGAATAATGGCGATATTTGAAATCATTTTATTAATAATTATTTTGCAAATTTAAAATAAGGAAAATTTTGGGTTACTTGAATTTGTCTACAAATTAAATACTTTCGTGCCAATAAACGTTGTTTGTTCTCGTCACCTAGGTCCTTCCTGAGACTCTTATAAATTTGTGTTGAGTTTTTAACTGCTCAGCATTTCACTTCACAACACCCGAAGCATTAAACTCTAATGCAATCCTTTTTGTTCATTAGAAACAAAATCTGTCTTCTTATTCTCTATTATGTGCTTATACCAGCGCTTCTCAACCTTTCTGTTATTGCGACCCAGTTTACCAATGTAAATATTCTCGCGCCCCCCCACTACCGAAAAAATGATTAGTTTCCCCACTCCTTGTGTTAGGCCTGTGTTTTAGTAGGCGCTGCTTTTTGGCCAGGGCCAGGGTCACGTTAAGTTTCAGTCTATCGGCTTTGCTAGTGCTCCTGTTGTGCGAGTACACTTCAGAGGTTATATAGTGCATACACTTGTATAGAACCAGGATTGCGAATCAATCTTAACTGTAGTCAATCTTAATTTAACATTGTAAAAGTATTATTTATCTAAAATTGATAATTTTCTAGAGGACCTAAATATTAAAAGGCAAGTACAAAAAATATATTTATCATTTTATCATAATCATGCCATTTAATTTAATTGGTATCTGAAAATAATAAAGAATAATAGAAATATTTAAGAATTTTTATTTACTTTTTCTTATATATATATTTTAGAAGCAACAGAGGCATATTTAGAAAAGATTATGGATAAATTTTTATATGGGCGTAAGCGAGAATTGGAGGATTGTGAAGCATCAACTAGTGCACAGGCTAGGCATGTTTCAAAAACTAAATCAAGAAAATATTGCGCAGAATACCTAAGCTATGGATTTACGAGCACTGAAGTAAATGAAGAAGTAAGGCCCTAGTGTGTTATTTGCTCAAAAACTTTGGCAGCTGACAGTATGAAGCCAAATAAACTTAAACGACATTTGGAAACTCTTCATAGTGAATACGTTAAAAAATCCCGACAATTTTTGAAAGTAAATTAAAATCACTCGAGAAGCAAAATTAGTTCTTAAAAGCACTTTGTCTGCGAATGAACAAGCTTTACTTGCTTCTTACAAAGTTTCGTATCAAATAGCCAGATGCAAGAAACCTCACAATATTGGTGAAGAGCTAATTTTGCCAGCTGCAATTGAAATTGTAGAGACCATGTTCGGAGAAAATTTTGCCAAAAAATTAAAAGCTATTCCACTTTCCAATGATACAGTTGCTCGTCGTATTTCTGACATGGCTAAAGATGTACAGCATCAGCTTTTTGCAAAATCGCGTGGAAAATTGTTTTCAATTCAACTTGATGAAGCAACTGATAACAATAAAGATGCTCATTTGATAGCCTATGTACGTTTTTGTGATGGTGTATCAGCTGTAGAAGAATTACTTTTTTGCAAACCGATACAGCAAAGGGCAATATCAACTGCTTTATTTACCATCTTGGATAATTTTATAAACGAGGCGAATATTGAATGGGAAAATTGTGTTGGAATATGCACCGATGGTGCTCGTTCAATGTCTGGAAGATTTCAAAGCATGCGAACACTAGTAAAACAAAAATCTTCACAGTGTATCTGGACGCATTGCATGATCCACAGAGAAGCACTGGCGTCGAAAGAAATGAGTACTGGTTTAAATATCGTGTTATCTACAGTCGTAACTGTTGTAAATTATATAAAAACGAGACCTTTAAAATCAAGAATGTTTTCTGAACTTTGTAAAGATATGATTTAATGAGCGTCAAAAACCAATATTTGAGGGTAGTTGCTAGTTGAGTTAAAACGTATTCAATTCTTAAATTAAGATTGGATAAAATAGCACGGTGCAAATAAAAAATTGTTTTAAATTTAAATATGTCTTAAAATAAGCTCTTCTTAAGAATTATACTGTGCAAACGGCCATTATTAATTTGAACCTTAAATGTGCATTCTAAGTTCTATTCAAATTCAAAAGCTATTAGTTAATCGGAAAACCTAAGCCTTGTTAACAAAAGAACATAACCTATATGGTAACTACTACAACCAATCTAGTTATTATTTAGAAGATACTAGATTTATCTGGTATCTCAATATCAGTATGATATATTGTCTTTGTTGGTTTTCTTTTCGTAAAGCTAATTAAAAATATAAGCACATCACATCTTATGGTTTCTGGCTTATTGAAATATTGTTATACAAAGATTCCTTAGATATAATCTCTTCACCAATGCTATTAAGGATTAATATTTATTACTGATTTAATCTTTAATTTATATGGACTTGTAGCTTTATTGCAAACAAGATCGTTTGCAACAAACTGAAATTGTATTACACTGACATAAACGTCTTTTTTAGTGTTAAACTGTTTTTGTTTTCTTTGTTTCAATGATCATGAACTGTAACTTTTACGTGAATGAATTATTTAAGTGATATGGCACAGAAAGAACAAATTAGTACAATCTGTAGTGCACCCATATCAAATAATTGTATAGGGTGCTGTATTTTAGACGCCCATTTAGTGATATATGTGCAAGAACAATCTAAATGTAGATCTACATTAAAAAATATGTATATCTGTTAATTCTGGTTAACTATATCCCAAATACGCAGTCACGGAATTTTTGTATGTCTATCTCTCGGCATAATACAACAGTTAACTATTTTCATGGTCTTCAAAAGTCTCCTGTAAGATTCGACACCTAGTCTGGCATTGTAATAGTTACAATAGTCGAATGAAAACGTAGAAATGAACAGATTTGGTTGTTCGTGTAACACTTTAAACTAATTATATCTTTACCAAATCTGAGCCGTCTAGGTAGTAACTAGTAGAGTGAAGGAAACAGGTACTATGAATCCAGGATATTTTGTCATCATTTTGACGCATTTTTAAAAAATTGGATCACTATGTATTGCCAACGGTTTCAGATACATATGTTACAATAAAATCCAGCTACTAAATCGATTTGTGCATTAGAAATTATTCTAAATTTTGATATTTTTGAAAAAAGGTAAATATAGATGTTTCTAAGTTACGTCGTGTTTGGTGCTATTTTTTCTTATAAAAAAATTAATCAAATATGAATTTCTAAGTAGTTTAGTGTTGAAATGGTCCGTCATTAGCCTCAAAAAGTTGGATTAAGTTTAGAATTTTTAAGTTAGTTTTTGACGTAACAAAAAACATGTTCATCAGAAATATGTTTATTTAAAATTCTGATTGGTTTTATTTAATGGGTGAGGAGAATATCCTCGATAGTGTTTAAAGCAACAATATAGTAAATTATAGGTTGGGAAGGTTCACTTCAGCCTAAGTGGTGAGGAGAATATCCTCTGAAGTGTTCCAGAACAACAGCTATAATTTTTTTCCTACTGATGATGACCACATAGTGGTCGAAATACGTATCTAGTAATTTAAATATTTTTTGTGGTTAAGGGTTTTTATTTAATTTTATTTATGGTTTTATTTGTTCAAACTTATAACTATGCAACAAAATTGGAAACATTCCTATCGTTAATATCGAGCCCATAATCGATCTTTTGAACACTGTGGTGATACCTCGGGTCATGTTGAGATCCCTCGCTACGAAGTGTGGAATAGAATATTTCGATAGCACACCAAATAGATCCATGTTGGCCTCTTCAGTAATCCCAAACCTCGTCTTGCCGGCACCGTTGTACACAGGCACGAACCATTCATAATTTGTACCAGGCCTTAGTTCGTCTTCTTGACTCTCTACTCGTCTCACTTCATCATGTTCTTCGGCATTGTCGTAGTCGTCACTGTCGTAGAGTTCCAATCTGTTAATGTGCACAACTCTTGACCTGCCCTTTAGGAGCTTACGAATCCTATATACTACATCGTTGATTCAGTTCAGTACTTCGTAAAGACCATCCCCGTTTCTTTGTAGCTTTGGCGACAATCCACGCCTCCGTCTGGGATTGTAGAACTATTTGCGGTCTTCCGTTTGAAAACCAGACTTGTGCCCGGATTTCATACCTGGTCTTCAATTCGCTCGCTTGCAATCTGAATATTGTTTCTTACGTATCCATGAATGTCATGCATTTTGTGTTGAGTCTCTCGACATAACTTTCGCGTACAACGTTTGCTTCAGGTTTATTACCGAACTCAAGGTCATATGGTAAAAGTATCTTTCGTCGCAGCATAGCACAAGCAGGAGTCTGTTCAGTACTCTCGTGAACCACAGATCGGTAGGCCAATAAAAATAGATATATGTAGTCCCATTAATATTCAGAGACTACCTTAGAGAGATACTTTCTCAAGGTGCGATTCATGCGCTCTATCGATTGAGGGTGCAACGGTGTCGTTCTGGACTTTATCGTCACCAGCAACCGATGAACTTCTTGAAATAGCGCCGACTAAAAATTTCGGCTCTGGCCAGAGTGCAGCTTAAAAGGTATTCCAGAACAGCAGGAAAACTCATTGACTAATACTTCGGCGATGGTTTCTGGCTTCCTGGTTGGGTATGGCATACGCCACAGTCCATTTTGTAAAGTACTCCATGGTCGTCAAACCTAGAATTTTGGGATTAGTATTCCTACGCGAACCAACTATAATCTATGGAGCCACCCAAGCGATGATACCGCAAACAGGAACAATAATAATTTTTGTCCGCTTTAACATCGCAAAAGGTTTTTTTTATCATCCCTTCGCCATGATTTTAGTTCGTTGTATTAGGGTTTTTATATTTGATAGCACCTAAAACATCCTTTAACTTGTTAAAAAACTGATAAATGTTGTTGGTGTCTGTAGAGGATTGGAATTTTATATATTCATCGCCTCCTAGTATAGAATTTTGAAAAAACTTCTTTAAAAATTAAGTCCAAAATAATTTTCTTTGAAAATCGACACTGTTCGTCAAAGAATTGTTGAATATTGCACTTGGTAAATTATAGGAATCGTTATTCTTACCATCTGAGCTAATGTGCCACATTACTTTTTGTTCGGTGTTAAGAGGAATCGCGCAAGCTACCTCCAGGGATGCGGATCTTTATGAAAATTAATTCAAAACGATAACCGTGGAATTGGATTCAAAATCGCTGCTATTTATACCTTTTTATGCGACATCAAACACATTTATTAAATTTTCTTTGGTACGATTCTTGCAATTATGACTTCTCTAAGTTTTTTAATTTTTACAATAATAGTAGCTTCTATAGTCTTTTACTTGATTCCTAAACCGTTGTCTAACTAGAATGTAATCTATTTGATATCTTCCTAGATCTCCTGGCATCTTCCACATGTATCGTCTTCTAGCATGATGTTGAAATAATATGTTTGTGATGGTTAATTGTTTTTGTTGCAAAATTCTACCAGCCTATTTCCCATGGCGTTTCTCGTGCCTAAACCAAATAAACCTACTACCGCCCTTTCCCTACCCTTACCTACCCCTGCATTAAAATCCCCGTAATTATTTAATTTTCATGTCCTTTTACGTATCTTAGTATGTTTTTGATATCTTTGTAGATCTCCTCTACTTCTTCCTCACTGTAGCTAGAGGTGGGCATGTATACTTGTGTTATTAGTGTATTTACCGGTTTAGATTCCAATCTAACCGTGAGTACTTTTTCGTTCTTTTGTAGGTAGTTTTCTACATAGTGTCCTATCTTTTTTGTAATAGCTATTCCCACACCCGAATTTCCTTCCTCTGATCTTTTGTGAATTACTCTAAAGTGTCCGCTCCAAAAATCTCCCGCCTCTTGCTACCGAACTTCACTGATCCCTACTATGTCTAATGCTAACCTATCCATTTCAGTTTTCAAGTTCTCTAGCGTACCTACTTGCTTCATACTTCTGACATTGTACGCTCCGACTCGCAGAAAGTTGACGACTTTGTTTTTATACTTTAGAAGGTCGTTAACGAAGGAAAAAATATTATAGAATAAATCCTTAAGGAGATTTTTATAGGAAGGTTTTAAATACGTATTTATTTCAATTGAACTTGTTAAATGACAGTTCGTACGATTTGGAATAGCGTATAAGGGTAAGATAGTTTAGTTTAGAATCTTTAAGAGTCGTTTATTAAAAAGAAATAAAACAAAGTAATTAGGAACTGCAATATATTTGAAGGATGAAAGAAATAGTTCGTTTTCAGAAATTTACCGTAACACACTTTCAAGATCACATTTTTGATATGCCATCTGGGATTATAAAATTATATATTGCGATCGTTCTATTGGTGTTGTTTTGGTCGGACTCTAGTTAGTTCTTGATTTTATTTTTAAAGTTCTTTAACTATTTTTTATTTATCGACACTTAATTGATCAAACTATAAAATACTGGATGTGGTTCGTCAATAATACTATCCCGGCAATTATATGCAAATAAACAACTAATTAATAAATTCGTTTCCTTAATTGGACTTTGTAACTGCAAATATGGGTACTCTCAAGCATCACAGCTCCGTGTCCTTACAATGGATGTGATTGTTGAGACATCAGCTGTTGGTTGCAATATGTTATTCTGAAAGTGCGACTATAAACCTTATACTTGGTAATAATTGTTATACATTTCGTAAACACAGACGTAGATAATTCAAAACACAAGCAATTGGCTACCACTATCCAAAACTAGCAATTGACTGACTAAGCATGTTTGAGTGTGGCGTTGATGGGAAAATCCCGTGGTATTATCGTGTTCACTACAGTTTATTTGGCGCGTCGATCACTTGCTAACTATAATTTTATCTTCATTTAAATAAAACTTCATCGAAGCAGTGCCTCGAAATACTTACTCCTGGATAAAACTATGCGACCGTTAATTGAAATTGACAGTATATTGTAGTGTTGGCATAACCCAATGAAATTTACGAGCGTCAATGTAGCGTGAAACCATGTTCCTATAAAGATAAATAGCAGACCAGGGCGCGGTTTTCAGTTAAACTTAGCAGTTCTGGCCTTAGGTTTTTTATAAGCTAAATACCAGAAACATGTTTTAAATTGCAGTATCACTTACAATGTGCAGAAACACCGTCCCAAAGTTGAGGTTGTATTTCGGGTCATTATTCTTTGTTTTAATGATGTTCACAAACGGAATTGGCTCTAATTTTATCAGTAAGTATATGGTATTAAGCGCTGTGTGGCACAGCATCAGTGACACTTTCAACAGACAAGACAGTGCGCTACAATGAAAATAACCATCACCGAAGAACACACGTAGAACTGTAAGCTTTAAGTAAACGTTTTGCAACGTCCCTAAAGTTAAAAAATAATCTTATTTTGGCTGGTCAACCTGTTTGCTAATGCATTCGCAACTCGTCCGATTGCCATGGGGTTGCATACAAAAATCTGCTTGGTTGTTTGTGCAAATCATCGAGATTGAAAGAAAGGGCAGTGAATTTCATTTTTGTGTAGGGATGTCGATTTCTAAGTATCGATCGCCGTAGTGGTGATTTTACAAAGCCTATGTAAGAAGTATGTACGCACGGTAGAGCATTTGAGGAATTGTGGTGTTTGATGGAGGTTCCTTGCAAAGGGCGGAATAACTTTTGCTACTGGTACCCAATGAATCACTGACAGCCTTAAAAATATGTGTTTGTAGTTACTGTACCCCACGTACAACATTTCCCAGAAATTGCCATCCGGCTTTCATTTTGAGGTTCAATAATGCAAGACCACACGCTGCCACTATTATAATAACTGTTCTAAGAGATACTGGCGTTGCACTTTTTGCAATTATCAGTAAAAATCTAGGATCTCGATCTTATGGGTATTTGCGGGATCAGTCGATCAGTTGGACATTTGTGTGAAATCGCTAGTACTTAATGAGCAACAGGTAACTTGTTTCGAAAGAATGACATCGGATAAAGCAAAGAAAGAGTTTACCGAGAAAAATGAAAACGAACGTACGTGAGGTAGAAACACACGTTATTAGTTCACGTTAATGAATTTTTAAATATTTGATTTTATTTCTTATTATTCCGGTATTTAATTTAGTTTACTGACCTTTAAAATGTTGATGCTTTTTATATTTAAGGTAGATTTAGTCAAATTTGTCATAAAACTTCTTATAGACCGTAAAAATAATTTGAATTGTTATATGAGATAACAAAAAATAGTTTCCATTTTTATTAGTGTTTTTTTTTATTTGTATAAATATATACTTCACAGTTTCTAACTTCTATTTTTGCTATAAACTTCGTGAAATAACTCTCGTGTCTTACTTCACCTTTGTATCGATTTCTATCTAATACATATTTAAGACAGCATCGGCGTTGAGATGTAAATATTGATTGATAAAATTTTTTAAAGGGTTTAAACGTCCATTCGCAGTCTATGAATTTTTATTTGCATTTTAAAATATAATTTCTAACTGGCTGTTAATGAAAGATTTAGCTGGCAACAGATGTAAATATAGAAGCTCCCATTTTAATTATTTCGATGGTGAATCTGCATTCGGAGTAATTGTATAAATTTGGGTTGTTAATTTTCATTAGCTACTAGTTTGCTACTAGGGCCCATAATTGTTGCAGAAGGAATGGTTTTTTCAACATACGTTGAACATCAATGACTTACAGTTATGTTTTAATAAACCCAGTGATTTTTTTTAAAAGCTGCACCTGTATATCACAATAATATATTGGGGTTTTTTACAAGTATTTGTTTTGTGGCTAATATAAATATAAGCGCATCAAACCTTACTTTCTTGTAAAACAAAGATTTAATCGATATCTACATTCTAACGTTATTAATGAAATTGTATTTATTCATGTCGCAATCTTATATTTATAAGTTTTACTGCTTTACACAAGTTTAAACTTCCTCTTTGGCTGAAAAAATGTTGTAGTAACTTTGTACTTTTACTTATAAGTGCAGTAGGGCTTCTGTAGTCCACTGCATCTACTGGCCATGTCAAATTATATAAATCTGGTGGATTAATGGAATTTTGATAAAAAACGAAGTTAAGTATACATTTAAACAAAGGCGTTAAATTTGTTTATGTATTTAGATTTGTATAATTTTCCAATTGTCTTGAGCAGTCCCGGTGGCATAATAGGAAAACGCATCGGCCGCGAAAACTGAAAATACAGGTTCGAATCCTGTCTGGGATCTAATATTTTCCAAAGAAAGCTTATAAATGCAATTTACAACTTAAGTCTAACATATCATCACTACTACTCATTAATACAATTTTCACCTAATCCTTGTTAATAATAACAAACCTCAAAACTTATCATATGTAAAGTCACAAATTTTTTTTAAAGAATAATGTGGATAATTTAAATATTCTCCTATTATCCCGTCTGTGTGACTGATCAGCGACCTTGAGACAACCTTTTGTAAGGGTCAAACCACATCAAAGTTTGGTCTCTAAATTTTATATAATAAAATTATCCAGTCACAAGTAATTTTCTATATCCAGAAATCTTATACTAGCTTAATCTACTTAATAATCGCACAAATGGTTTCTCTAAAGATTTAAAACAATATTATACTTGCGTTTTTGGACATTTAAATTGTAGGATTGATACGTTGATTCAAACTTCATCTCCAACTACTGTATTTAGAATAATATTCATCGTTCCATTTTATGCTTCCATCTACTTTAATTAAAATTTTGTGTCGAAGTTTTACTTTATAAGTTTCAAAATATATTATTTTTAATAAATATAACTGACTGCACGAAGATTTAGCGTTCATTACAGTACCGTCGACAAGTATTTTTTAAACGAACAATTCGTAACCCTCTACCAACTATTGGTGAACGAATTACCTTGAATCAAACCTCCTGATTATTTTTACCGGCTTTTATATCATAAAAATGTTATTACGTCCCTGTTCTCGAATGCTTTAATTACTATTTTAGCAGGTCTAACTCATCGCACCATGTAATAATTAATTGTAAGTTCG
>JARFIW010001700.1:2417500-2572500 GCA_036346225.1 Platerodrilus igneus
TTTTAATTTTAACGTGAAACTCGCTTGTTTAAGTAGAAAGGGGTATTTAGTATTGATGTTCTGGATTATGATGAAAATTTGGGTATATCTTTGAGCTCAATTAGACGAACCTGGTTAATTAACGTAAAGGGTGGTAGATGCTCCTTTGTACTCAGACTCCGGTCTGCATATATTGTTATATTAATTAGTAGGCATCCTACAAGGACTTTAATTCTGGATGCACATTAAATTGATAATAAAATTAATCTTGAAATTCTTTTTAAAACTGAAATTTATGCTGAATTTTTAATTTGAAATTTTAATGTATTGTGAATATTGATGTAAATAGAGTTAACGTTGATGTTTGTGGTAGGAATGTGTTTGTCTTTTTTTATGAATGAGGATGAAGGTTTAACTAGAGGAGCAGCCGAGGCGATTAACAGAAGAAAGTCAATGGACCAACACAGTTAAGGTAATGAATAGCTTTTTGTAGGATTCACAGCATTCTTTGGCATCCAATTCGTAGGGGCTCGATTCGAAAGCGGAGTACCCGGATTTTAGTGGATTCACAGCAATATATATGTTTGCTTTTCTGACCATATTATTAGTATTATGTGTAGATTTTCTGGGCATTGGTGATCAATAATATTCAACTATTTTTGTATATCTATTGACGCGTTTCGGTTTTTGCAACCATTGTCAAAATATCTAAAATACATAAAATTAATTACAATATATAAAACGTTATTTGGTATAAATACAGTATAAAATAATAACATTATAGTTTATATCTGTTCAAATTTTAAATAGCAGAATTTACATATTGAAAACATGAAAACATCAATGGATATTGTGTCAATTGCTACAATCTATGTGTTAACTGTGGGACTGTTTAAAACAAAGTGTAGGCGAAAGTTTTGTTAGTGTAGATAAAAAAACATCATATTTGTTTTGTTGTTATGATAATTATTCTGATATTTTACTAAGATGCAAACTATTGATTTTATTATTAATTATGTTATGGTATATATTAACAAAGCCATCATTATCAGTTTTTGAATTTATAGTATTATGATCTCTTTGAATTTGTATCATTTCTAATATGTTTCTTTTTGTTTCATGTTTTTCGGTACCTAAAATGCTAATATTATCAAAATTAAAATTATGTAGATTGTTTAGTGCGTGGTTGGCGAAAGCGGTACATCTGTTATTGGTTTGATAGAGTATTTATGTTCATAAATTCTTTTGTTTATGTATTGTTTTGTGCTTCCTATGTAGGTGCTAGAGCATTCTTTACAATTTATTTTATATATAGTGTGTGTTTTATTTTTATCAAGAATTTTTGGTTTCAATTTACTAAAGAATTTATTTGTATAGTTACTTGGTTTATGTCCCACTTTAATATCGTATTTTTTAAACATTGTTGAATTTTATGAGAAAGTTTTGGTATGTATTCTAAACTTATATAAACATTATTACTGTTATTGTTTTTATTTTCTTTGTTGTTATTATATATTTTATTGATTTTTTGTTTTATAATAGGGTCATATAAAGTTTTAGGGTAATTATTTTGTTGTAATACTTGTTTTACTTTTCTCAAATTGTGGGTCTAAATTTTGAGTGAGACAACTGTACTGCATTGTCTACCAGATTAATATCCTTAGATGTCATATCTCTTTTTACGAATATCCCAATTAAATTAGCATTAACAGTCATAAAGAAAAATTGGGAAACGATAAAACCTCACACAACATTACTTTTAGATGAATTTATTAAAGCAACAAAATTATGTCTACAATCAACCTATTTTAATTTTAATAATACCTTTTATTTCCAAGTTTTTGGAACTGCCATGGGTTCACCCATTTCATCAACAATAGCCAACTTAGTCATGGAAAAATTAGAAAACACTAAAATAACAAAATTGAGTAATAAACCCCATTTTTATAAACGATATGTAGACGACTGTATCATGTGTCTACCAGAAAACAAATTGCAAACACTTTACAATTATTTAATTCATTCCATAGTAAATTATAGTGCACTATCGAAAAATATAAAAATTATATATAATAAAACAGGAAAAAATTTTACAAATTGGTTTACAAAAAATATCTGATCTGGCAGATATTTAAATTTTAATTCAACCGTTCCTATACAATATAAAACTAACGTCATCAATAATCTGGTAGACAATGCAGTACAGTTGTCTCACTTAAAATTTAGACCCAACAATTTGACAAAAGTAAAACAAGTATTACAACAAAATAATTACCCTAAAACTTTAAATGACCCTATTATAAAACAAAAAATCCATAAAATATATAATAACAACAAAGAAAATAAAAACAATAACAGTAATAATGTTTATATAAGTTTAGAATACATACCAAAACTTTCTCATAAAATTCAACAATGATTAAAAAATTACGATATTAAAGTGGGACATAAACCAAGTAACTATACAAATAAATTCTTTAGTAAATTGAAACCAAAAATTCTTGATAAAAATAAAGCCCACACTATATATAAAATAAATTGTAAAGAATGCCCTAGCACCTACATAGGAAGCACAAAACAATACATAAACAAAAGAATTTATGAACATAAATACTCTATCAAAACCAATAACAGATGTACCGCTTTAGCTAACCACGCACTAAACAATCTACATAATTTTAATTTTGATAATATTAGCATTTTAGGTACCGAAAAACATGAAATAAAAAGAAACATATTAGAAATGATACAAATTCAAAGAGACCATAATGCTATAAATTCAAAGACTGATAATGATGGCTTTGTTAATATATACCATAACATAATTAATAATTAAATCGATAGTTTGCATCTTAGTAAAATATCAGAATAATTATCATAACAACAAAACAAATATGATGTTCTTTTATCTACACTAACAAAACTTTCGCCTACACTTTGTTTTAAACAGCCCCACAGTTAACACATAGATTGTAGTAATTGACACAATATCCATTGATATTTTCATCTTTTCAATATGTAAATTCTGCTATTTAAAATTTGAACAGGTATAAACTATAATGTTATTATTTTATACTGTATTTATACCAAATAACGTTTTATATATTGCAATTAATTTTATGTATTTTAGATATTTTGATAATGGTTGCAAAAACCGAAACGCGTCAATAGATATACAAAAATAGTTGAATATATATATTACTTCGCCACAAGACACCTTTTGGCTATGAATGGGCTAGTGAGTCTGCTAGTTCAGGAGTAGCTCTTCTCTTTACACTGTGACTTGTCTATTTAATATTATCATTCTTAACTTTTAATATATTTATTGTCCTGATGAAGCCCTTTACAAAAGTGGGCGAAACGTCGACCTTAATTTATGAAATGACACGGTCCCAACCCGGACCCATAGATAATTATAATCACTCCGGCCGTAAAAGCCTCCGACAATATCAATTAGACTAACCTGTTAAATTAACGTAAAGGGGTGGGAGATGCTCCCTTTTATTCAGACTCAGGTCTGCAAATATTGTTTATTTAATTAGTATGCATCCTACAAGGACTCTAATTCTGGATGCAAATTAAAATGATGACAAATTTGAACTTGAAATTTTATGATGCTGCAATTTATGCTGAAATTTAATTTTGAAGTTTTAATGTATTGTGAATATTGGTGTAAATAGAGTTAACGTTAATGTTTGTTGTAGGAATGTGTTTTTTTTATGAATGAGGATGAAAGTTTTAACTAGGTGAGCAGCCGAGGCGGAAGGATTCAAGAGGCGATATTCAGGTAAGAAATATATATATATATATATATATATATATATATATATTGCTGTGATATACTCCTGTGAATGCGGGAACTGGGTCCTTTCAACAAAAAAATTCTAGTCCCACCGATTGGGCGTCATAAACTGCTGTGATCCTGTTTTCGCCTCGGCTGCTCACCTAATTTTATAAACCTCCTCATTCATAAAATTAAACAAACACATTCCTATCACAAACATCAACGTTAACTCTATTTACATCAATATTCAGAATACATTAAATTTTCAAATTAAATTTCAGCATAAAATTTAGTTTTAAAAAGAATTTCAAGATTAATTTTATTATCATTTTAATGTGCATCCAGAATTAAAGTCCTTGTTGGATGCCTACTAATTAATATAACAATATAAGCAGACCGGAGTCTGAGTATAAAGGGAGCATCTACCACCCCTTTACGTTAATTAACCAGGTTCGTCTAATTGAGCTCAAAGACATACCCAAAGTTTCATCATATTACCGAACATCAAAACTAAATACCCCTTTCTACTTAAACAAGCAAATTTCATCTTAAAATTAAAATTTTATGGTTAGTACAATTTCACTAATGTCCATTTAAAGTAAATCAATTATAAAGTTATTCAACACACACAAAAATGTCAAACAAAATAGTATAATTTACCTGAAGGTTACTGTCCTCGTAGCTTCAAAGTACATCGTCCCTTTAGTTAATCACTCCATTCCAACAGGATTATATTTACGGCTTCTAATTCTCAACGCTTTTAAAATTTTCTCCATCACCATTTATTTAGAGTTGTTTCTGGGCTTTTCCGGAACTCATCTGTGTATATCTGACCCTTGTTTCGTGGATCCAGACACGTATTTGAACCATTTAATTATTAACACCCCCGAAAAATAGCAAATAACTTCATACTTCTTTCACCAATATACGCCAAAACTGCCTACTTTTGTGTATACATTTGTCGTTGTAAATTTTGCTAATTGGTACAGTGAAACTAAATTTTATTACCTTGTATCTAAGTGCACTGAAGTACATTCATGTTAGCACGTAAATAACCAACTATTTTGAATCACTAAAATATACGAGCAAAATTTTAAATTATTTTATCAAACTAAAATGCACTGTTTAACATCTTCAATCAAGTCGCGGATGTAAGAGCTTTTAACGCATCGAATAGTCAAAGTCTAAGAGTCTAAGAGGGCTTGTTTATATTCATCTCGGTATATATAGCAAAAAGCCGGCACGTCGCTTTTGTCCTCAAAACGGTAATTCTAAAAATTCCTTATTCTATGTTCCCAGTCCGTCGCTCGCGCGTCGGTTTTACGAATTTTCACTCGTCCCATTTAAATCTCAGAAATTTCAACACGGCACGCAAGCATGTCCGAGAAATAACTAATTGACTTTTATACCGAAATTGTTGTTTCTACCTCTGATATTTGCATCCTATTTTCAACCAATTGTGACCCTCGTGACGTTGCTTAAATCCCGCCTTTTACTATATGTGTCTTTGCTTGACGCATTTTCTCTTTCCTTTTCTAACCTGTTCGTATTGGTGCAAATTGATATTCTTTATTATCGATTATATTTTAGTCCATGTGGACTGTTATCTGGGTTTAATAACCCCGTATCGCACATTCTCGTGAATATTAAGCCCCGGTTTCTCCAAGATTCTTTGAAAACATTAATTATCTGCAAAATTTTCGCCGTACGTGATATTTAAACTACGCAGGTGTTCAAAATAATATTAATTCTCAGAGCTTTTTAAATAAACCCTGTTTTGTATTTCGTGCTAAAGCATCTGACCGTTTCCAATATCCTTAGAATCGACATGTTTATCTAAACAAATTAAACTGAAATTGCCTTTTAAAATACGCAGGTGTGTTCAAACGTAACATTTTAAATACCCTTCTACGATTTGCATTTTATTGGGTTTTTACAAGTTTTATGCTTATTATTAATAATGGTTCAATTAACTCCAATTAAAATTAATACCCTTTAAATTTTAGTGAATCCTAACTAAATATTAGTTGTTATCTGTACGTTTTGTTCAATACCGGTTACTTAAAATAGGGTTAATTAATATAAATTTCGCACGTAATTTCCATTTGTTTAAGAATAATTACATTACACGCAGAGCTTTTTAATACTGCTTCTTTTGATATAAAGCGTCTTGTACATGATTTAAATCTCTTATGTTTAATGAAACTAATAAATTTTTATGCTTCACGGTTTTAATAACGCGTATTATCTAATAATATTCATTATACACGGTGATTAAAATTATTTGATGTGATTATTTAATTTTCTACCCTGGTCTAAATATGAGTATTTTCCCCCTATTTGAATACAAATAATCCCACTTATTTGAATGCAAATATTAAGTATTTAGACAAAAAAAAATTACAAAAAAAATTGCCTATCTCTCTCTACCCTTATCTATCTAACTTACCTACTTTGTCTCCAATCCAAAAAAATATTTACACCTATCCTATATCCCTATCCTATTCCTAACTCTCACCTAATTTTATAAACTGAAATTATCCCTAACTTCATCCTACTTATCCATCTAATCCTATATACATCCTATATACCTATCCTATTCCTAACTTTTTAACTAATCTTCACTATACTTTACTTCCCCCTACCTAATCTTATATACCTATCCTATTCTTATTCTATTCCTAACTCCCCACTAATCTTATATGAAACATCTATACTTAACCTATCTTATTTTCTTCCTATATTTAATCTTTATTCTCATCCTAAACCTATTCCTAACTATCTCCCGTATTTATCCTATACCTAGCTTTATTTTCTATAAACACCTACTTCTATCCCTATCCTATTTCTATTCCTATTTAAATCTAACTCTCTTCTTGACCCTCCATGTCTTTCTTCTTACCATCCTAATACTCTTCATCCCTATTTCTCCCCCTTCTATATCTATACTTATCATCCCTATTATCTCACATACAATAAACTTATCATCCCTATTATCCTGACTCTTAAATATTACTTCTTCTTCAGTCCCTACACTTGTCTGTTTCTCATTTATTGTTGTTTCCCTTTCTGCCGACAAACCAAACAATACTACTTTAAAATTATCAAATTTTCCCTCTACGGAAAATCCTCTGTACCTGCTAGAATGCTTGTGTAATGGAATCCGCCAGAATGAATCCCTTAAATCTACTTGATTAAAAACAAACTTGCCATCTTTACTTAATTTCGCCTTCACCTGCTCCCGATATGCTGCTGTTGCTTCTACTCCCACTAATTCTGCATGTTTTTGTACTAAAGCTTGAACCTTTACTCTCCTATCCTCTGGACATCTTATCGTGTTGATCTGTTTACCTTCATCATCCTCTACCTCTACTACATTAATACTCAACCCTGTGTCATCATCTGTGACTTCATAACTGCCCTTCCATGGCACTACCCTATCCTTAATCCTTATTACCTTCCTTTCCATATCTATTTTGAAATACCTTGATATTTATCTTAACATTTTTTAAATAAATGACATCAACTCATCTGTATGCCTTTGCCAAATAAAATTTTTTTTTTTTACATTAAAGTATAATCACCATTTATGTAAATATCCGAAGGATATATACTCGTAATTTTTAATAACTTGTTACCTTCCATTGTACCCTATTAAATACTTCCACATAGTTAGGATTCTTTTAAATATCATCGCGCTTCCGTTCCGATATCTTGTATAACTACCTGTAATGAGAGACGCCCCTGATCACGCTTTATAATTAAATAACACTACTTGTTCCTGTAAAGCTCATCCTAATAACATTGAAACAAGTACTTTTCCAACACTCTGTAGAATATTATTAGCGTATTTAATTTGAGTAGAAGTACTTCAATCTATTTTTATTGTTTAAGATAACACAGCAAATATACTCGGTTATCTACAATTCTTGTTTTCTGAAAAGAATATATTCCCTTTATTTATGAGTAATGATGCAAGTTTGATATCTATTGTTATCTACTTATGCATTATAACAACTTTGAAAGTGTTCTTTTGACATGTGTTACTCAAACATTTGTATCGCTTATTATCTCGTTTTCTAATTTCACTTTCACTTCTATCCTGCCTTTTGCCGTTATAACATGTACTCTCTGCATGATTAATTCTGTCATTTTAAGAGCAATGCACGCATCTTTGGATAGGCTGTATCCCCGGTGAATAGCTTTTCTACGTAGACACTGCTCTTCTACGTAGACTCAAATGTACTACGTAGGCCAAAATATTTTTGTTACATAGCGCCAAATGCTTTTTTGCATCGGCTCTTTGTTGCGAGTATGGTCACAGCATTAAGGGATCCTGACTACCGTGGCGATGTTTAGCTGATTCACCTCCGATGGCTTAGCTGAAAGATAAGTATTCACAGTACATGGAGGTATGTTGCGATCTTTTCATTTGTACATTGTTTTTTTTATATCAAGAGGTTATTGCTTATCATCGTTTGACGTTGATGCGTAACCCATGCAACACTAAGAAACTCAAATCGCATTACTCCGACTGGTGGAGCTAGTATATAAATTCCTGCTGGGAAACTAGCGTTTCCTTTTACTTTAAATTGCTTTTGTTTTGTTCATTAACCATTAGCTTTATTTATATGTAGAATACGAAATGTGCACTTTGTATCTAAATTATTAAATTGTCCGTAGAGTATAACTTTCTTTGTTTGTTGAAATAGAAATTTTTATTTTTATTGTCAATAAAAGTTTGTGACGATGTCCTTTCTTTGTCTATGTGAATCTGTTTGTATTAGGCTCGTTATTTCTACGCTTCTTCTGTCTTTTTTATACGTAATCTTGATGAACGTGGGTCCTTACTTTATTGTTCTTTCTGTTTCTATCTGACCCGTTAAATTAGTTCTTAACATCAACTAGGCCTCCATAAGATTGATTTTTGGTATTATATCGATGTTCTTATGTAGTGTTGTTTATAATAGTAAAATGAGTATTTTATGTAATTAGTGTCCCTTGTATGTATGATTAAAGTTCTGGCTGTCAAATACATTATTATATATATATATTATATATATATATATATATTGCTATGATAAGAAGGTAGATTAAGGGTATATTAGGTCATAAGGGTCGTAAGATGAATGTAAATATTATTAACGTTAAAAAATCCAAACAATTCCACCATTAAATAGGAGTAAATCAACTATTTTACATAAAGTCAATAGCGATCACACTGTATATAAATTATAAACAACTTAATTCATAAGAAAGAAGTTCATTATTCAATAATCAGATACTATTTAGCAAAAATAATATTGTGTACGTCGTATAATACGTTCTAAGTTAAGTTCTAAGTCCAGAACTGGAAAGAAACGAGCAAAAATAAGGTTTTAAAGGCATCAAGTTTCATCAAAATAAACACGTAATTGGTGAAGATAAACAACCTGGCATACTAGCTATTTAATAACATTAAATATATCGACGCATAAATAAGTAAACGCGTTCAAATATGTCATTATAAAATATGAATACGTGACCAAAAACATTGTATTTCAATAAAATCCAACATATTTGGAATAACAAACAATATATAACAGGCGGTCCGTGATATGATAAAGTTTGGACTATAGTCGACGACAAACATGAAGACATGACAAAATGCAGTAAAAATTTGGCAAGGTACCGCCTTCATCGACAAGCACACGATGAACATCCATAGGAAAAATAGATAGTAGGAGTCTATAAACACTATGGGGACATCATAAACATGCAGTATATCTTTGACAAATTCACTAACCACATCAATTGAATGTGAACTATTACGTAAAAATAAACTTAGTGAGAATTAATAATTTATTAAAATAGTGAAAATTAAAAGTGCCAATCTATATAACGAGAAGTAGCCGTTTTGATCTTAAAACGTAAGGTAAACTATTAATTGAGTTTTATTCTAATATCTTTAAATATTCATCTGAATGTACCACTAAATATTCGTCTGAATGTACCTCTAAAAATACTTCTAAATAAACTTACAAGGAAACATAAAATAAACGTCAAGATACTCAAATCAAACTACAAGTAAACTCCAAGTTATTGCAAATTCCGAAAAGAGAATTCGAGCAACAATTAATTAATCATTCTGGTCAACAAGTAAAGAAATTTCGCTAACAAGTCAAGCTGTAACAATCCAGGGGTGCTGACCATCGATATTCAAAAACAGTTCTTAGAAACATTCAGAGAAAATACAAGTCAGAATTTTATTTATAATTAGTATAAGACTGTTTTTCAATTTTTAACATTTAATATTTGCTATATCAAATGTCTGTAAGAATCATCAAAAATCATTAGAGAATTTGAAAAATAGATAAAGGATCGTTTTGAACGTTCAAAAGGTACTTAAAGGTAATTACAGTGGTATTTTTGCTGGCTTTCAGGGAACATAGATTTTGATGTAATCAGATAAATATCAATATTTTATTCAGGGGCTAATTTTTGAATATTAAACAAATTAATAAGTTATTGACATAAAAGTGTACATATTATCGATTATCATATTGTATATTTTTGTATTGCTTCATTTTCATTTTTATTTATTTTAACAGATAGGTATCAGAAAGAAAAGGGGTTAAACATTCTTTATTGTCGTGACGTAGGGCACTCTGTGTTTAATAGATTGAGCTAGCCGAGGCATACAAATTTAAGGAATTATAGGATTTAGAGACGCAGAGGAAAGAGGCCAAGTACGAACATAACAGTAAAGTTTTAAAAAGATACGGCAACGTTAGGGGTTGTGACATAGCAAGGTTGTATAACGAAATAATGGTGGGCAGAGATTACAGCAAGATTAATACGACACCCAATCTTTGGGCTATTTCACGGTAATTTATAGAATACCGAACGTAGGGGATGAGATCACAGCAATTAAGATATCGTGCCAACGTAAGGGGCAATTCACAGCAATTTATTAGGACACCCAACGTAAGGGCTAAATTCACAGCAATTTATATAACATCCAATCGTGGGGCAAATTCACAGCAATATATGATAACGCCGCACGCCGATGTAATAAAGGTCCAGTTTCCTACTGAATGCCACTGCTTTGTGTCTTTCTCTGATCTTCTAATTTTAATTATGCCATGACTAGCCCAGTTTAATTCACACAGAGTGCACAACGCTACGATAATCAAATTAATTTACCCCTTTAATTCTTACCTGTTTGAATGATAAAATGAAGTCACTCAATATTCGTATAATGAAAGGAAAAAATATCTACACTTCACAATTTTGTAATCCCTTAAATAAACCCTTCAATCAATTAATATTATTGGATCATTTATCCCAAAATTATATTCCTTACTTTAATTTAAAGTCACCAAAAAGGACACTTTTTACCGAACAAAATCTAGAACGTTCAAGACCCTTTATCCTTTCTACGTCAATTTCAACGTATTAAATATTTTTGTTGACTCCTTGCAGTTTGAAAAAAAATATATTCAGTGTTTGAATTTAAATATGAAAAGATTCCTTATACTAGTTAGCCCTGACCTGTGATATCCTGATTTGATGTTGCGTGTTGTGGCTCAAACCCCCTTATTATCTTCAATCGATAACCAATGCTCTGCTTTGTACTCCTTCACGTGCGTGTGAACCAATAATTCAGTATTGTTACTCCTTGTTTCCAAAATTCAGCTTGTGCTTTACTTTATATTTTTCTGGATACGCCTTAGATCCTTTTTAGATTTCTTAGATACACATTAGATACTTCTTAGAATTCTTAGCTTTGTTAGCTTTTTTAGAGACACTTTAGAATTCGTAGGTTTCTTAGATCCTTTTTAATATCACACTTAGAATTCGTAGGTTTCTTAGATCCTTTTTAATATCACACTTAGAATTCGTAGGTTTCCTGGAGCCCTACATTTTTATAAACATTTAATTTAAATTAATTAACAAATTTCTACTCACGTTTTCCAGCAAAACGGCAAAAGCTTTTTCATATATCTTCAACGTAATTCGTCATCAACTATTATTACGCAACACCACTTTTTACAATAATATAATTTAAAATTTATATATTTGACACGTAAATATTCAAGTAAGAGTCTTGCAGGTTCGACGTGCTTCAATTGAGACTGCCCTTTCTTATCAAGTTTAGGCGTTATATAGCTTTCGCTAACTACATTTGGATTGGTGTATCCGAACAGTCTTACAAAGTGTTGTAACCAACCATTGTTGTTTTTGGTATTCCTAGACTTTTCAAGTTTATTTCTGACAAAACTATTCTGAAGATTCATATCTTGCTGATATTTAGTATGCTACACTTCGTTTACAGTTTTACCTGGTCGGTAATGCAGTTAACAAAATGTTACGCTTAGATTCTGGTACATTGAAATGGCGATAGATGGCTCTTAAAAGCCGGTAATACAATTACCAAAGTTCATAAGATACACATGACGTCACTGATAATTTATATTGCGCCATAATTAAGAGAAGGTACATAAAATTTAAACAATGAAAATTAGATAATCTACTCACGTGAAGGATCAACTAACCGGCAGGAAATCCGCCACGGTAACCTCGGCATCGCTGCTGGTAGAGTTGGACATCCAAATTATCTCGGGGTCATGGTCCAGGGTCATCTTCGTTCCTATATGCAGTGGAAGACGGGAATAGGGAATTAAGGAAAGATACTCAAGATAAGGAAATCTACATAATAAGATAACACGACACCCGGCACGACTGTTCACTTCAAAGTTTGGCGTAAAAGCCACGTTTCCGCGCGAGAACCGCGGAACTCCCTACTCTTTGTAGCATTGCTATACCCCTATAGGGATAATTCACACTTCAATTGCACTATTGTGACGTGCCAGAAGCCCCGCCCAGTTCATTTAAAAATGTTCGCGCGTCTTGCGTATTTAAAATTATGGCGGGAAAACTTCCGTACATTAAAAACTGAACTAAAACAATGTTTAAGTGCAAATTCAGTTTGCACGTAACAATCGCGACAAAGCCACAAAAGAAAAACTTAAAAAGAAAAGTCTGTTAGCACAGTAACAGCTTAAAATCTAAGTCCTTACTACCCTACATAAACCCTAACTTAAAACCTACAAAATGTTTATATAAGGCGCCACCTGGTTTTCGACCGATAGCACGTCTACCGAAGTACCAGGAAACGGAATAGGTAGCCCGATAGTCTATGACTACACTACTTACCGACAGCACAAATTTGTCGGGGAGCATGAAACACTGCTTAAACTAACACGGGTGCGACAAGTCGCCTAACCTATCTAAACCTATCTAAACTTATCTAACTAAAGCTAACATATAGTTCTTATATGCAAACACACATGAGTGTCGCATCAAACTATTCTTCTTTTTTGGCAAGAAGTGCCCAAATTTAAAAAAGTTCATGAGAGTGCGTCACTTGCACTCTAGCAAATTTTGTTTCTGGTACTTTGGTTTCCTCCGATGCACATTTAACTTGTCCATGACACAGTTGTGAATCCACAAATTTACCAAAAGTACCGCCTACTAAATCCTTATATGCTAACCTGACAAATTACATTTCTAAATCTGGGTTAGCTTTTTCACTTAAATTTCAGAAAGATAATTCCCACGTCTGGTCATATATACCACACGTTAGGACGATAAAAAGATAAGATAAGATCTCAAATTGATGTTAAAGATAATAGATAAGGTAAAGATATTAAGCTTAAGTTGTTATCCTCAAAGGTAATGAATAAGATAACGGTATTAAGCTTTAGTTATTATTTGAGATACTCGATAAGATAACACGATATTAAGTTAAAGTGATTATAAGAGATAGTAGGTAACATGAATTTAAACAGAAGTTATTACTAAAGATAACCGGTAAGATAACGCGAAATAACTCGAAGTCATTCCTAACGGTAGTCGGTAAGATAACGATAAATTAAACCAAAATTATTACTAACAGTAATTGGTAAGATAACGATACTAAACTAAGGTTATTACCAAAGGTAATCAATAAGATAACGATATTAAACCTAAAGGTATTGTCAAAGATAATAAAGAAGACAAAGATATTGGCCTAGTTATTACCCAAGACAATGATAACAACAAAAGAGTGGCTCCAGTAGAGCCGTTGAAATGGGATTGACCCGTGCCCTCTAAAAAGAGAAACCTGTGAAGCAGGTCTGTTCGCAAGAACAGCACGGGGGACCGGCAAAGACATTTGGGTGCATTCCTGCACCCAGCGTTGATCGATATCGGTGAAACTATCACCCGATATCCACACGGTATATACGATATACAGATATATACACATTCACTCACACATTCACACACTCATACATACCTTCACTGCCAGAGCCCATGCACTGACAGCGGCACCGCATGACCCCACGAAAGATTCGCAGAGACATGGTCCAGGTGTCTGTGAAACCTCCCGCACAACCACACGGTGACTAACAGAAATGAAAAGGCAGTAGAAATAGGAAAGGTAAAAAAGAAGGAGGTTGGTTTTGGAGTGCATAAGAGGCACCTCTAGGTAGAAGAAAGAAGAGGAAGGGCTCGCATTGAGCAAAAGCGACAGAGGAAAGGTGGATAGCAAAGCGCTACTCAACCAACAAGTGTGGTCAGTAGCTCGGAATGAGGGAACATCATTCTTATGAGGCAGACGGGTGTTCCGGGACAAGAACAGGTCCACCGAGAGAAGAATAAGGCATAGCGGAGATAGCGGGTTAAGAAAAGTATAGTTTTGGACAAGCGTCCGAGAGAAAGTAGAGAATTGTCCCTATAAAACACAGCGCAGTCTGAAGGACCACCTGCGATATTAATCCGACAAGATAAGATATACACATTTTAAAATTCACTAGACTCCTAAGAGAACTAGTACGATAATTTTCCTAACGAGTGCTTCGACTACGATAAGAAAATCAGACAAAGATAGACACGACAACTTAAAAGTATCTTACAGATACAAACACACAAAACAAACTGTTTTAAGGTAGTTTTTAAATCGGTAGCACCCTAAACACACAAAATGCCCAATTATAAGCAGTTAAATACAGATACACTGTCCCCATATGCTAAAACAACCGAGAATTTAATAAGATAACAATAAGAAGCAATAGCACCTCACCACAAAGTTCAATAAAAACAACGAAAAAATGTTTATAAGTTATGTTGATTTAGTAGAAAAACAAATAAAGATATAGTGTAATGATGTAGTATAATGTGGGCGACTGCAATAATTCAGAAGAAAAACACATGGAATAGACAATCCTAGCTTTGCAACTGCGAATATGAACTATTTCTTTCAATGGCATAGACTGCGCGTGTCCTATGTGAGCCCAAAGAAGAAAGCATTCACTCAACATCAGCCAAAACCAGTCATAAAAATTCAATGGGTTATTTCAACCAAAGTTACGACAATTACCTTTCAATTAAACCATATAAGAGAAATACTAAAGACCGAACAATATGTAGTAGGAAAATTTCAAGGGTTAATTAAATGAAACGACAGAGCTATATTGGGGGGTGTAGAGGATGAAGTGATATATGAGTAACGGTATGGTCGAGGAAAGTCAACGAAAAGAAAAAGATAGCTAAATTAAGGTAAGTAAAGTTAAACGTGTAAGAAATTATATACTATATGAGAGAAGGAATAAGTAATTAAAGATACTAATTGATGACGAGAACAAAAATATTAGGTAGATGGTGAGGAGAATGGGACATGAAAAACTTAATTAGCATTTG
This sequence comes from Platerodrilus igneus, assembly GCA_036346225.1. NCBI lineage: Eukaryota > Metazoa > Arthropoda > Insecta > Coleoptera > Lycidae > Platerodrilus > Platerodrilus igneus. Next base: position 2,432,988 of record JARFIW010001700.1, read on the forward strand.
GGTCAGCAGAGAATGGCTTAAGGTCTTTAATATGCCACCTGCCTTGGCGTTTTCCTTCAGTATCCTGAAGTTCATAGATAAGGGGACTAATAACACGTGTGACTTTACAAAGAATGAATTTAGGGGCCAATTTTGAAGAAAATTTCTTAGATGCATCCGATAAGACATAGTTCTTTTTCCAAACTTGTTCGCCTAAGGCAAAGGAAATATTTCGCTTACGCAAGTTATAATGGTCCTTGCTTTTTTCGTAAGCTTTTAACAAATTTTTTCTAACGTCGTTAAAGATAGAAGGTAATGACTGTTGGTCCTTGTCCCAACGTACTTTATCGTCAAATTCAATTACGTTAGTATCGTTAGGCACTAAACCATAGTAACTCCCATCGATTGGGGTATATCTTCCAAAAACAAGAAAAGACGGAGTGAATTGGGTTGCTTCGTGTTTAGATGTACGCAAAGCTTGAGCAATTTCAAAGATATGTTCATCCCATGTAGTATGGTCTGAATCAATATAAGACGAGATAGCGGTAATTAACACTCGATTTACTCTCTCGGTAGGGTTTACTTGGGGTGATATTTTGCGTTAAACCAAATTTTTGTACTTTGTAACTTTTAACGAAATTCTGAAAATCTTTAGAGATAAATTGTGCACCATTGTCACAAAGAATAATCTGGGGGACACCAAAGATAAGAAAGACATTCTGTTCTAGGAATTTAATTATTGCAGCGGAGGTAGCTTTACGTAAGGGTTGCACCATAACAAATTTAGAAAACCAATCGGTAACAACTAAAAGATATTGATTACCTCTTTTCGATCGAGGAGAGGTCCTAATAAGTCAAGCGATATTAATTGAAAGGGATAAGATACACGCTTAAAGTTACCCATTAAACCAGGGCGAGCGTCTTGTGAACTCTTATGAGAACCACAAATTTTGCAGCTTTTAATGTAGCGACAAACAGATTGCTTAAGTGTGGGCCAGTAATACAATTCAGATATTTTCGCGAGAGTTTTGTAACACCAAGGTGTGCAGCTAAGGGATCGTCGTGACATAATTTGAGCACCTCACTGCGATTTGCAGTGGGCACAACGAGTTTCCATTCAGGTATATTCGATATTTTATGTGGGGACGAGGATACAAATTTATACAGTCTATTATTAGTTACTCGAAAGGTAGGAAATTTGTCGGGATTATCGGAAACTTTTTATCATATTGAGGTACCAGGTATCCAGAATTAAATTTGGAAGGTTAAGAGAAAACATCTCGAGATAACGCATCAGGTACGATATTTAATTTGCCAGGCCTATGCCTAACATCAAAAGTAAATTGAGATATACGCAAGTTCCATCTTGCCAAACGACCTGCGGGTTGTTTCAAGTTATTAAGCCAAGTGAGTGCTGCACAATCAGTGATTACGGTAAAGTGTGTACCTTCGACATATCCTCTAAATTTCTCGATGCCAAAGATAACACCCAATAGTTCTCGTTCGGTAGCAGAGTATTTTTGTTCGGCAGAAGTTAAGGCACGGCTCGCATAAGCGATTGGATGTTCTAAACCATTGTTTACCTGGAACAACATTGCACCTAACCCAGTAAGTGAGGCATCGGTTTGTATATAAAACTTATCATCGAAATTTGGAGAGATTAAGATAGGTGCTGAAGTGATTAGTGTTTTAATTTGTTCGAAAGCCTGTTGGGATTCTAAATTCCACTCGATAGTTTGGGATTTCTTTTATTTTTAATTAAAGCGGTAATGGGTGCAGATATAGTTGAAAGGTTAGGTAGAAAAATGCGATAGTAGCTAATCATTCCAATTAAACGTTTGATTTCGGTAACAGTTTTGGTGTTTTAAATTTAGTAATAGCATCAACTTTAGCGGATCTGCTCGTAAGCCTGTTCCATCGACAATAAAACCAAGAAATGTAAGGGATGAACGACAAAATTGAGACTTTTCCCAGTTTATCTTAAAACCTGCTGCATTTAAACGTTCAGCAACTTCATCTAATGTGGCGATATGTTCATCGAAAGAACTTGAGATAACTAAGATATCATCTAAAAATACAAAGGCACGTTCTTGATGTAAGATAGGACCTAACGTTTGATCCATAGTACGTTGTAAAGTTTGTGGAGCGTTACAGAGACCAAATGGCAAAAAATTATATTCGAAAAGACCTCGGCCTGGGACACAAAAAGCAGTTTTTTGACGAGAAGATAAGTCAAGAGGTATCTGATAAAAAGCTTGTCTTAGGTCGATAGATGAGATAAATTTTGCGTTACGAAGCCTGCTCAAAATTGAGTCAGTTCTGGGTAGAGGGTAAGCGTCTGGAACAGTAACAGAATTTAGCTTCCTGCCATCAAAACAAACACGCCATTCGTCATTCTTTTTCCGAACTAGCAATACGGGAGAGGTCCACGGTGAATTTGAAGGAGAGATAACACCAGATACTAACATTTTGTCTATTTCCGCATGTAAATGCTTTTGTAAGGCAGGCGATAAGGGATATTGACGTTGCTTAAAGGGAAGGGCATCACCTGTGGAGATAACGTGTGTTGCCGTTGTAACACAACCAAGTTCAGAGGTATTAAGTTTGCGAAATTTGTCGATTGTAGCGTTAAGAGTTACATCTTGGGAGTCAGTAAGAGAGATTTTGTTAGATATTCCTGTAGATGCACAGGAGTTCGTTTTAATAGAGGTTTGCCATGAAAAATCCTGAAAGTAAAGTGACAGATTAAAAGTTTACAGAAATCAACGCCCAGTAGAAAAGGATACGCTAATGCAGGGACAATCAAAAATAAAACATCACGTTCAAGAGACTCTACACGAATTTTTAACTTAAGGGAACCGGTTACATGTATTTGATTATCGTCAGCTAAATTTATGGAAGTTTTTCAGGAATAATTTGAATTTTGATATTTTGTTGAGATAATTGATGTAAACCTTCGTTATTTATAAGAGAACATGAAGAACCTGTATCCAGTAAAGCAATTACATTTAAGGAACCAATTGAGATAGATAAGTGTGGACGGTTATCGAAGGGTTTTTAACAAGTTGTGAAACAGCGGTAGTCTTTTATGATAAAAGGAATTGACGGTTTGTAACCACTTAGACCACTCGGCTGGAGTAGTGTAGCATAATTCCTCTAATAAAGGTAAGGTATTTTGTACATTAATAGTAGCGGTATTATTATTAGATAAATTTAATGACGGTACAACGTTAGAAGTGGTTTTATAATTTAAATTTATTGGCGTCTGTGTCCGTTGAATGATTGGTGTTGAGGGCGATTTTGGTTTCTTGAGATATTCACACCCTGATTTGAAATATCTCGACGGGAGTTTCCCGATACGTTAGGATTACAGTTGGTGCAGTTAGATTTGTAGATATTTGAGCGACCACAGCCATAACAAAAAATATTTCTAGGGTAAGTGCAGACAGTATAGTTATGTCCACTTCGCTTGCAGTTCCAACAGGTAAGTGCGTTATTAGTTACGGTAGAAGGAACGTTAAGTGTAGATACTTTACGGGAAGGTCGAACTTGGCAAGCTAGATCAGGTTCGAGAAGACCAGATAATTTCTCGGGTGGTGGTCGATATTTGTCAATCCTTGACCTCACTTCTTGAAGAGAGCGACATAGGTCTTTAAAATGAGCTAGCGAAGATATGGGCTGTAAAGCCAAACGTTCTGAGAAATGGGGGTTTAAATTTCTAAGTAATTGATCGATAATTTCGGATTCGGAAGGTTTTTTGTCGAGTCTGCTATATAAAGCTTCTAATGAGGTAATAAAAGACACAACATTTTCGTCGGGACCTTGAGTTCGGTTACGAATTTCGTTCCAAAGATCGTTAATGTAGCCATAAGGTAGGAAGTCTCGTTTTAAACAGGCAACTAACTCATTCCAGGTAGAAATTTGGTGTCGTATGTTTCTATACCATATTAATGCTGAGCCTGCGAACAAATCACCAGCTGAGATAAATAGGTCCTGGTCGGTACACCCGCGAGAAATTTTAAAATCGTTAATCCGGTCAAGAAAGGATGATAAAGAAACCTTCGAATCAAACCCTTCAAAGGTGAGACCCCATTTGTATACAGGTATAGGTTTTCCTAATGGTTTAGGTTCGGCAAGCGCAAGATTTGAAAAAGGTAACGATATATCTACGTCTGCGTTAGGATTAAGTCTTTCTAAAGAATTCCTTCAAGCAATAACACCTCGGACAACAAACTTTGTTTAGCTTGAGTCACTTGGTCATCGTTATATAAAGATAATGAATCAACTCGCTGTTTGACGTGAGTTATTCTTGAAGTCAATCTCCTAATTCGATATTAGTAGCCGCAGGATCTGTTTTGTTTATTATACCCGATATATCATCTAAAGATAATTTAATTTCTGATACGTTGAGTGGCCAATCGCCAACAGGGTTCTTTAAGATAGCCACGCCTTTGGTTTCCTGTGACAAAACAGCCCTAAGTTGAGATCGCCTATCATTCTGATTGGTCGCAGCTATGATACTTCTGCACTCCAGCTCGTAGATCAATTCCAGCGATTTTAAATGTGATACGTTCATTATGAATACAATATTCAAGACACGATATAAAAAATATGCGATTTTGACGCAGGTTAGAAGGTAAAAAACACGTTACAGCTACTTTAAGGTAATACGATACGATATTTAGAGGTAAGAACTTGTTAGAACGTCACCGATAACACCAAAGAAACACATTTAAGGTATATGGAAACGAAATCAATGTTCAGTTAAATACATATTTTATAGATAATGACAGACAAGCCTTCCAAAATGGAAAATGGGCGCAGAGGATATGTTATTTAACCTATAAGGCAACAACGTATAGTCAAACACTTCTTAAAAAGGTATACTAGCAATTTATTTCACTCAAGTGTTTTTAAACACTTAATTTTCATGTAAAAGATAAACCATAATGCAATTTTAGAATGTAACATAAAGATGTATTTAAGTTTCAAAAACGGCCTTTCAAAGTTAAGGAAAGCAACTAAAGATATTTTAATAGGTAATTCTATAATACTGTATTTAAAGACATAAGGTAAGGTAAATACTTACATGAATAAAAGTAAAGTTCTTTAAGTGAAGAAGCTATTAATGCATTGTATCCTTATAAAGGAAATTATTCTAACCTAAAAACAAAGAAGAAGCCCTGAAGTTCATAGCCTGAACAGGTTGAAGGCGCCATCTGCTACACTTCGTTTACAGTTTTACCTGGTCGGTAATGCAGTTAACAAAATGTTACGCTTAGATTCTGGTACATTGAAATGGCGATAGATGGCTCTTAAAAGCCGGTAATACAATTACCAAAGTTCATAAGATACACATGACGTCACTGATAATTTATATTGCGCCATAATTAAGAGAAGGTACATAAAATTTAAACAATGAAAATTAGATAATCTACTCACGTGAAGGATCAACTAACCGGCAGGAAATCCGCCACGGTAACCTCGGCATCGCTGCTGGTAGAGTTGGACATCCAAATTATCTCGGGGTCATGGTCCAGGGTCATCTTCGTTCCTATATGCAGTGGAAGACGGAATAGGGAATTAAGGAAAGATACTCAAGATAAGGAAATCTACATAATAAGATAACACGACACCCGGCACGACTGTTCACTTCAAAGTTTGGCGTAAAAAAGCCACGTTTCCGCGCGAGAACCGCGGAACTCCCTACTCTTTTGTAGCATTGCTATACCCCTATAGGGATAATTCACACTTCCAATTGCACTATTGTGACGTGCCAGAAGCCCCGCCCAGTTCATTTAAAAATGTTCGCGCGTCTTGCGTATTTAAAATTATGGCGGGAAAACTTCCGTACATTAAAAACTGAACTAAAACAATGTTTAAGTGCAAATTCAGTTTGCACGTAACAAGTATTGAATTACGATCTTTGACCGCCTGTTTTGTTATTATTGTTGGACTTTGGTTTAGCTTATGTCTGTTGTTTTGTGTAGATAAAGCTTTTGGAGAATTGAACAAAATAACTGATGTAATATGAGTGATGTAAATCCACATGTTTTCGGTTCTGTCTAGTATTTAAAACTTATCTTTGCAAGTGCGTTTTTTATCAAAGCGCTTTATTATTACTTCTTTATTACAAGCGTAATTGCATGAAGACTTGCTAGATTTTATCTTATCTCATGCGTATCTATTTTATAAACTTGAACATTAATTGCATGTATAATTATTTCTCCGCTGAATACGTGTTCTCTTGTTGAAAGATATGCTTACTGGCATTGATTAAAGGTAATTGCGGTCCTTATACAGGGTGTTACATAATGTGTAAGTTATTTATTCTCCTGGCTAATAAATGCAGTTTTTTGATTCCTATTGCTATTTACAGTTACTACGCGATCCTTACGACTCAATACACCCCTAAACAACCCCTTATCACAGCATTATATACATATATTTATATAGATATATACATAGGAGGGGCGGTGTGCTTTGGCAAGAGTAATACTTCCGAATCGAAATAATTGTTATTTGTTGTCTTTCTCTTTGAAATTTTCTTTGAAATCTTAATTAAATAATACTCTAAACCACAAATGGTTAGTTTCTTATCGTTCTCTTTGAAAATATTATGAAGATTTTACCTTTATCTAATTAATACTTTTAAACTATAAATGGTTAATTATTTATCTTTCTCTGTAAAACTATCTTTAAGGTGTTATCTAATTAATACCTTAAATCATAAATTATTATATATCTTACTTTTTAGATTTGATTTTGAGATGCTACTTTGTCTTACCGTTACTACAAAGAAAAACTATTTATGTAACTTTCTCTTTGAAATTGAATGTTCCAAACTTTTGGAATTTATGATAAAAAATAGGATTTCTTGTATATATGAAAAGAACTAACCTGCCTTTTAGCATTGAATTTTGGTGGCAAAGCAATAAGAATTTATATATTGTTAATGCAGTAGTACCGGATAATGTGTTAACGTAAAGTTTTTAATTACTGCAATATACTTTATTTTTAGTGTGCTAATAGCCAGTATTCTAATTTGTTTGATTAAATAGAATACCTTGAAAGTATTTAAGAATATTTGTATGCATTAATATGCTACGATGAAAGTAAATCTTGTATTTAGTTTTATAACGAAATATGTGTTAACTTTAAGTATTCGAGTTTGATACTCCCGGTAATTTTGTGTGTTTGATGTGGAAACAAGGCCCATGCGTATTCAGATAATATAGCCGGATGATCAGATGGTATTTCTGTATCCTACTATTGCAAGGATAACTGCGGCTTAAGAACCATATGGCGCCTAAAGATATTACCTAATATAAGTTTTCCATGCATATGAACCCGAGTACAAAGAGACTTTTTTTTTCATTTTTCTTTTTGAAGCTTTGATGCGATTGTTTCTCCTCATTGACTTCTAAAGTTTTATTTTGATAACTAATCGTAGTGGGTTTCCAATCCTTCGTTAGAAGTATATTTCCCATTGTAATTTCGTTAAAAAGTAGGTCATAACGCATTACAAATGTGATTTTGAAGTCTCATCACTGCTAGAGGAATAACTTATAATTCGAATATGTATGTATTTGACGCATAGACGTTTTCACACCCTTCGAAGAATGTGCATCATTGTTTCGACCAATAAGGAAGTGCGCTATACAGGCGAGAGATTTATGATCTTGTATTAACGAACGTGACGAATTAATTGACGACTAATGAAGAGTTGTAACCGTTGTTGCTTGTAGTCTGTTTTAAAACATTTACTTCCTCTCTAAAGTTTTCATGGTTTATGGCACATTTAGGAGTCCAATGGCATAACTATTGAATGAGGCGATTTTTATATCGCCACGGATGGTTTGATATTTTTAAAATTGCGTGATCGGATTGCGTCACCTTCCTGAAATTAAATTCTAAATTTTCTTAGTTTATATTAAATAATTTATTTGATTGTTGTTTTCAATTTCGAACGTGAAGTGTATGTGCCTTTGTATATTAACTTGAGCTTATCTGTTAATGAAACAGCTGTGTTTGGTGTGCCGTTTACGAAAACAAAAGAGTCTCCAACATAGGGAAATCATTGATTGATTTCTGGACATGGTTTGTTGATTATTCCTGTCTCTTTTATATTGCCCAAAGTCACTGTGCCTCAGAGAAGTGATAAGGAACTGCACATTGTGAATGAGTTGAATTAATTACAATTATTGAGAACTGAACAATTCTAAAATTTTAAGTGCTGATGGAAATGTGCTATAAAAATGCCTTTGCAAGTATTATTTTTAGCTTAGTTTAATACATCAGTTTATAGTCAAATAAATACATCCCAGCTTAAAATTAAAAATTAATTGTCTCTACAATCGATAATTAAAAATAACTGTCGCCATAAATTTTATACAGCACATACTTGCTTCACAATTTTTATGGGATTTATAAAAAAAAAACTAGCTTTAGCTTTATTATCAAGCTTCACAAATTAAAATTAATTAAATCCTTATACAAACGTTGTGGATGTCGAGATTTGTAATTTGTAGAAATCTATAGATGAACTTCCTCAAGCAACTTGCTTTACTCGATCAATACCAAAACAAAGCTTTTTACTACTGCAGTATTTTGAACTGAGTATTTCACTACCTCGTTTGGGTGATTCCAGAACTTAAAAATAACTGCATCCAAACATTTAATATTACGCTGTATTATATTACAAACTTTACTTATTTTTCCTTGGACTCGTTTTCCTATTGCTGCCTGCATAATACACTGCAATGACATTACCTTTTCATTTCGATCTTGGGGAAGTTATGACCGTCGCGACGCCGCGCCGGGGCGCGGCCATCAGTGAACGTCTAGCACCCCAAATATACGTAGTCGTAGTCGCTATTAGCTTATTACAGTGTGCTATCTAGTTAGGAATATTATATTTGTAATGGATTTAAAAGACAAAGTAGCTCTTGTGACCGGGGGTGCATCAGGCTTTGGAAAAGCTTATTGTGAAGAATTAATTCGACAAGGATGTAAGGTAAATACATTTTTCTATGAAATGAAAATAATAATTTTAAGCATGTTATTGTAATACTGAAACCTTAAAGCTGAAAAAATTTTTTTTACAAAATTTTAGGTTGCAATTTGTGATATAAATACGGAAGCTGGAGAAGATCTGCTACATTTATTTTCTAAACAAGTTAAAGATAGGGTTATCTTTTGCCCATGTGATGTAACGGATTATCCGCAATTTGAAGGTACATCTTTCAAGTATGAAATTTATTAATAAGTAAGTTATTGAATTGTTTTAGAAGCGTTTCAGACTACAATAACTAAATTTGGAGGGATAGATATAGTCATAAACAATGCATCAGTTATGAATGACAGGTTATGGGAACTGGAAGTTGATGTCAATTTGGTATGTTTAATAACTACACTAAAAAAGCATAGTTATGATTAATTTTCAGAATGGAGTTATACGAGGACTTCTCCTAGCGTATCGGTTTCTTAGTCGCGACAAAGGAGGCCGTGGTGGTGTCGTTGTAAATATCGGTTCTTCGTGTAGTTTTCACCCTATGATATCCCTTCCTGTTTTCACAGCGACTAAGCATGCTATCGCAGCTTTAACACGTTGCTATGGAGACCAATATCATGTTAATTTAACAGGTGTACGAGTCGTAGCGCTTTGCCCATCGCCCAAAGAAGCCGCACTTTCTGGTGACCCTCGTAAACGCTTCAGTGCAGATTACGAACATGCTTGGCAAGCGGATACAGGAAATACCGTGCCCTTAAAGTAAGCAATATATAATACACTTCTACTTTATGACTTCAATTTTAGGCCGGATTTTGTAGCTAGATCTTTGGTTGAAATTATTAGAAAGGGTCAAAGTGGCAGTTGTTGGTTATTGGATGATTCAAAACCGCTTAAGGAGCTAGTTATTTTTCCACATCATTAATGCCTTATGGATTATTATAGTTTGTACCAATTTGCTAAGTATTTAAGTTGCAATGTTGAAAATGTAAGATTATTGATTCGCTTGTTTCGAACTAATGATAATTATCTCTTCAATTGTAAAGGGATGAAAACTATTTAAATTAGAACATCTTTAGTTAGCTGTGAGAGTTGTTGCTGGTGTTTGAGCTTGTAAGATATACTGAGAGACAAATTACACATTTTGAAAATTAACTAAATTTTTTTAAAAGTTTCGAGCTCTAAAAGCTTGTCTTGCAATTATCTGCAATGAACAGGTATAGAGGAATTTAAATTTTCATGTGCTATTTCATCAGCGATTCTCAACGTGTGGGGCGCGTCTCTCTTGAGGGAGACCATGCAGAAAAGTAGATGTTATAAAAACTCTGCTTAATTTGCTAAAAAAAGCAATACAAAATTTATGCTTACCTAATGAAAAATAAAATATACGTTTCGCTTATAAATAGTATTGTATCAGTACCGTACAAAGTACTTAAAAAATTAAAAACAAGTTTAATAATTATTAGCGACTCTCTTGGATCTGCCTTGAAAAGCAAAGGTTTTGAAAGAAAGGTTTAATATTGAAAATAGACACTGAGTTCGTTTTCTATATTGAACTAAAATCTATATTTTGTCTTCAAAGCAGCTGTGACGCGTAAGCTTGACGCTAGTGACCTTTGAATTTACTTTACCCTGAAAACGTAACAAAAAAAAATGCACCAGCTAGCTTAGTGGTGAGGGCTGAGTTCAATAATAATAAAAGGAATTTTGTTAGGGGTATACAATTCTAACACCTGTACCTACCTGGATAGGGTCTCTGAACGTTCAGTCCAATAATAAAACATTAAGCGCCAACCCACCTGGACACTGGTCTTTGGCCTCAAAACAGATGGTGAGTGATCTGCAGGACGACTTTCTCTGCTACTTTAACCAAAACACAAATAAAAAAAAGACAAGACATTTCCTTAACCTACTTTAACAAACATGAAAATCATGACTTTTAACAATCACGATCAACACAGATAAACTACATTCCAACCTCAATTTTGGCCAAATTGCATAGCTTTAAAAAAAGAACATCTCAACTTTATTTAATTATTCAACAAATTTGACTGTCTATATAAATTTCTATAAACAAAATGGTGGTGCTTATTTCTAGTACAACTCGCTTTGTGTTTGGCGGGTACCACGCAAAAGTCTAGATGTTAATGAATTAGGCGTGAATAATGCAATATGTCAACAAAATATAAGCAGGTAGGAAGTAGAAAATTTTATCATTTACAGCGTTCTACTTAATATGCAGAGTCTTTTCCAAAGCAAGACAAACTCATGGTGGCAATAAGTAATCCTTTAATAAAACTGAATGTTGATGAAAGCTTCCACTTATTCGGGTCACTTTGACTCAGTTACGGTAATTTTCATTTTCGTGCTTTCGAACGCGTTTCGGAAATTTTTCACTGGCAAACCCGAATTTAAAATACCGTACTCTCAATTACTTAACACTTGACGGCGCTCAATTTGGTTGACGGTCGAATGAGTTCTAGTCACCAGAAAAGTATGACTGATTTATTGTGTCCAAGTGATTCCCACTATTATGATTTAATGGTATATAGGATATAGGATTTACGTGACATTCTAATTCACGGCGTTTGTGCGACTTACACTAACCTTGAGGTTATGTCAATGGTTTCTCGGTGCATGGGAAAATGTGTGTAATGGTATTTTTACACGGTCTGTTTACTACCACATTTGTGCCACTCGGTTTGGTCTCTACCCATTTAATTATTTTATTTTATGAGCTTCTGTCTGGTTGAGTAATTTATAATAATTTTGCTACCTTTGCAAAACATGAGAATATTTTCGATTCAACACCTGTAAGATTATTCGTCATAAAAGATATGTTAATGATTGTCGAATTTGGTATGTTTATAGTGAGGTCCCGGTTTAATTGCTGGTTGTGAGAAAATGTCTTAAGTACTTTACTGCTTAGTTTTGTACTTTATTTTAATAACATGATGCAATACTCCAGCTGATAAATTGTAAACTACCAGACTTCCAGAAAATTGATCGCATATCTTCTTATTACAGTTCATAAACTAGCTAAGTTTGATAAATATTTTCCTATATACCAATGTCTGCATAATTAGTGCACTAATGTTACAGCTAGCGCAGAAAATTCTGTTCCGCAAAGGTAGGATGTTGAAAATGGTAATAGTATACGAAATAATCTTATTTTCAATGCAAAAAGCGCATGATATTCCTGCCCAAAATTGGAAGGATGATTTGTTGCTAAGTTGTTTTCGATTTCCTTACTTACTGTAAAATCTATGAAGATTTCCCTTTCGACAGTTGAAAGTCCTCTGAGAATATTTTAAAATGGATCTCTAACACACTGGTAACTTGCTACGAAATAGTCGTCAACAAGAAAATATGTTTTGAACTTCTTTGCCGGCATGACTAAATAATGGATACAAGAACAACTTTCACATTTGCTCTTCAATCTTGTAAGTTTTAACATAGCTTCCACGTTTGCAAACATTGCCAAATTTTTTTGTTTTAAATTTCTGCTATACATTTACAATGTTTTCAAAAATCAGTAAATGTGCCACTCGTTTCTTGGAGTGAAAGATTTAAGGTGTTTAATTTCTCAAATATTTGAAACAAGTAGCTTAGTTTCATCACAAATATACCATCTGGAAACTTTTCAGCTTCCGGTTGATGCTCCTCTTCTAGAAAAATTACAATTTTATCGCTTAATTCTTAAACACGTTGCAAACATTTCCCACTTTATAATCATCTTGCCTTGCAATAAAATAGTAACACTTTTTGTGGTGTAACCATCTTATTACAAAGTGCAGGAGAGGTTCTAGATTGATTCGTACAATTTTGGCCCTAGAAAATCTAGCTGTTAATTCATAGAAAACATGGTCAAGTACTCCGTTAACAATCCTACTTTGGTAAAATATCGAAAAAACAAAAATGGTTGCCGACTAACTCAGTGGGACGGGTAGTGTAAGTGCTTGAAGAGGGTCCCGAAAGGCAATCGGGTTTGAAATATGTCTTAATCGGGAAATATCTTGGACGCCATCTAATTTGAGGGTTTTCTAGGGACTATCCACGTAAGCTAAGAATAATAGAATGGGTTTACCTTTTTTCTGTCTTCTACTTTTAATGGTATCCCATATTTCGTCTTCTAGGTGCGCGGGAAGGAAATCTTCCTTCATACCAGAAACCAAAGAGTCCCAATTTGATAATGTGCTCTTAATACTACGGTACCAAATAAGTGAGTTGTTGCAGAAAATCTCTACTCCCGAACAGAACAGGTATTCATGCGAGACTTTACGCACATCTGCTAACTCGTGAATTCTGTCTGGGCTCACCAGAAAATTTGACACCTCACGTATCGAAAGATACGGGTTGCTGAACATAAGTAACTGTCTGATTAGGTAAATTGATGCTAGCCGACTGTGCAAACCTGCTCATTTTTGCCTATATTTTCGTTTTCTCCAACTTTATGAAACAGATCGACATCAAGGACATGCGCGGTAGTTAAGATTTCGTTATATATTTAGAATTTTCTTCCAAACTCTCATCGGGCAGTGTCATACGCTAAATTTTGAAAATAAATTATTCACAAACAGCACCGAACAGAGCTAAATATAAAAGATATAATAATTATAAGTGTTGGTTCGAGATACAAACAAATTCTTTTTTAATTTTTATTATTGGAAACAAATAAGAACCATATAACAGATTAAAGTAAACAGAGAAAATCGAGCCCCACACTTCGCGGCGTTATTTGTATAACATTTTGAAAAAACTCCGTCTTAAATTATTAGTTATATCTTATTATTTTGTTGGTATTTAAAATAACGCCAATATCTTACAAGGTCTATCACTAACATATCTGCAAAATAGATGAAGAATGCAACAACTTGCAAATTAAACTTGGTACCCTGTAACTATTTATAATTTTTGTTCCAGTAGTTAGGTCTCACTGTAAGGAATTTACATAATTTTCTCTCAGTGTCAAACGCTAATATTGTGAACACCTGAAATTTCTAACAAGCAAAGATAATCCTAAGTATAGGAAGTTAAAGGGTTGCTACAAAAAAAAATAGAAACAACACATTACTTGCAGGCTAAGCTTAAATTACCTCATGCGGAGAGACATGAGCTAGGGTCATGAGCGATTTTGTTGACGATAAAAAATTTTTAGACGCATTGCATTTATTAAAACACGAACAAAGTTGAACCCGCAAGGGAAATGCAAAAATCCTTATGTACGACGAAAAAAAATGAATTACTAACCCACCTCTAAAAACAATTAATTTTAAACCTGAAAAATAAATAACATAATTAAATTATCAATGAGAGAAAACTATTTGCGTTCTGACAATAAATATTTTCTTTCAGAAATCATTCGCACTTAGAAATAAAAATTAGATATTTTAAGTGGAAAATATGTTTACTAAAATATTTACTTAATAAGCATTTTTAATTTCAAAAATAAGTTTAAGAATCAAAACATTCTATTCTTCAAATATACTAAAACAATTAAATTATTTACAACAAATGTTATTCCAATTAGACAGACTGGCTTGTTTGGATCACAAATAAAAGAAACAAGGACAGCACATGCTGTTTATTACATGATAAAATTTAGCATCAGGGCAACAAGTAGAAAAGTTTTTCTTAGAAACTTTTTGAAAAATAAGGCATAGTTAATTTTGTAAAAATAAAATTCTGTTTAAAGTAGCTGTTAAACCTCAAATTTTAAAACTCACTTCATTTGGCCGAAAAGGCAAGTCCACTCATAACAAGTAATAAACTTAAACTTACATATAGGACAGTCTGTCCTGCCAACAAACATTTGTATATTAAAGCAGCAAACAAAGGCACAGAACTCTTGATAGTCTCTGTAAAACCAACAACAACATAATTTACCGCCATTAATCCTAAAACGACAGTGGAAAATCATGTACATCTAAGTGAAACAATACGCTTATAAAAGCCAAGTGGTTTGCTGAATCTCTGAAAAGGCGTGTACATACCACAAGGGCAATACGTTGCAATTACTAACATCTGACATGCAGCTAATATGGTTGAATTTCCAAGTAGTTAAATGCATATTTATTTAAGAGTAAAATAGATCCACTAAAACGCACCACAATAATAAGAATTGCTCTACCATTTAAGAGACCCGCTCTGGAAACACTACGTTAGTTTAGCACTCACTTTCAGTACATTTATTACTAGTTTGTACTACCGATGTTAATATGCAAATTTCTCATATCTATGAACCAATCCTTCCTTTTAAAGGAAAAACTCAATTCAAATACTCTACTTTTTGCACCACGCCAGTATGTATAAATATCAAAAATAAAATAAGCCCTGCTCATTCTGTTGTTCATCGTTTTATTTTTCAAACACCACTCCCGTACGCTTGCGCTAACACTTCATAAGACGTACAATTCAAAAGTACAATGTTTTATGCATTGCTACAAATTCACTTAACTTGAGACGCAATAAAAATAAGAACCAATAGCAAAAGACGGATTATTAACTACGAAATACACAACAACCAAGCATATTACGATAACATTAGTATTTATACTAACTGTTTAATACTTAAGCCGAACTGTGAAACCAAATCAGCATAATTTAATGTAGCGACAACGTACGTATATACCAAAATTTGCTCCAAGATTTTAACATGTTACAACCCAAGTAAAAATACAATTTTTGCAAACTGCAAATCAAATAAACAATTTAATAATCTACCAGTGACTACTAAAAACAACATTAAATAAAGTGTGCTATTCCTAAATATTCTTCAGCAGTCAAATTTTTTTATCGCTTCTAACAATTCCCTTCTCCATCATAAACAAAAGAAATTATTAATCTACTACTATGACACTGTAGATTCCAAATCTCAAGTCAATCATAAGTCCTCTCTAATCAATTTTCTGTTAAGAATTACCTTTAATGGTTGAAATAGATCTATTTATTTAAATGTTTACAGTCTTTACTACTTTGTAGTGTTAAAATCTTACAGTTATCTGTTAGCATTTACCCTAAATAAAGTGTAATCCAAACCCTAAGTATTATTCAGGTTTGCTTATAATGTACAATTTCTGTATGTTTACACAGAGAAAATATTAAATATAAATAACTCTCTTTACATAAATACCTTGCTACATACCTTGACGTAGCCGGAGGAAAAGTAAATACCAAGCTAACTATCAAACGCGGAGAGTGGGGGGATTCACCTAAATACCAAAAACAACCCAATAAAAAGAAAACACATTGCCCACACTTATCTATTAACACATAAAAATAAATAAAGGTTTCTGTACAAACAAGCAAAAAGAAAATAAATTAGGTGTTAATATTTCACAGCAAACAACTATATTGTAGGAACAATTTAGAAATTTAGATACGAAGTGCGCATCTCGTATTTACACAAAATAAAATTAATCAGTAGTAAATCAATATGTGAGAGCTTTTGTCAAGCGTTTTTAAAATTTCACTTAATACTTTTTGTAAAATAACTAATTAGTAAAAAAGAATTAACGTGTGAGAGCTTTTGTCAGACATCTTTTAAATCGTTCATAGTACCGTTTATAAAATAAACCAATCAGTATAAAAGAGTAAGCGTATGTCTGTCCAACATTTTTAACAAAGGTACCTCACACCTGTGGAGCGATAATATCGCTTAGCAGCAACGAACAATAGTTCTACAATGTCACGTAACTACACCAAACGTTGACGGTTTGCGAGCTAAGTATCCGGACACCTACAGGTAGTCAACTCGTTTTCTTTGTTTTCACAAAAGAAAACGAGTTGACTACCTGTAGGTGTCCGGATACTTAGCTCGCAAACCGTCAGGGGTGAGTCAGCACAGCAACGCCATAGTCGTCAGGATACACTTACCCTGCTACCATAACTGCAGCAGCGGTCTACGGACAAAAGCAGTTGGTAAGAACCCATTTGCCCTCCAGCTAAAAAATCTAAAAAGAGAATCTGATTAGAATGGGTACGCGCGGGGAAACTCACCAATACACGCAAGACACCTCCTAGTTGTGGTACAGAAAAAAACAAACGTGCATTGCTTTTGAAATACGGCGAAGAATAATGTAGAAAATATGTCAACGCACAAGCTGTAGAAGCAAATTTAACAATGGTTCAAATAACACGAATTCGTACTGCAAATCCTCGCTTATCGAAGCGCGATTAAAACTGGAGAACACGGTTTTATCAGATAGTGGGTGACCTTATTTCAACAAGTCTTTACATCGGAACAATAGAGAGAACCATTATACGCGGTCGTAATGTATACCAAGATAACACGTACCTAAAGCAGGATATAAACTACTTAATTGTAGCATAAACTTGTCGTTTCGAAAGAAATAAGTTCAAAATGAAAATTTGTAGAAAGCGTATTTATTATTAATTATGTTGAAGGATTTAACAGATTACCGAATAACTAAAACAAGGCATAGACTATTTAATTTATCGAATAAATTTTCGTTTTAAAAGCAAAAAGGATTTGAGTTAACCAGGGAAATTTTAAAGCAAAATTGGAAGGTAACAACCTTTTGTGAACGCTCTTTATACTCTTTAAATTAACTGCAGTGCCCACTGTTTAGTATCGATTATTTGTGTTTACCTGCTTATGTTTAACAAAACAGTATTTCAATGTATTGTATTTTGTTATTTTCTAAGTGTATTAAATTACTTCGGTATTCAGGGCTTAACAATTATACTAGTAGTGTTTAAAGCAATCACGTGTTTAAAAACTTCTTTTGGTTTTTAAATCGGACTAAAAATCCAACTGAAACTTCTAAGCCTTATTACTTAATATTGGGAATCTCAAACTCATAAGTTAAACTCAAATCTTTACGCCCAATGGGTACCATTTGATATCTCAGCTCTGTTTCCCTAAATTTGACATCTCACAAAACCTAATCTTGTCTGCTTACTGCAAGACTTCCCATAGCAACTCTAAATTATTAATTTTCTGCAAATGTAACAGCGTATTAATGTTTGGTAAAATATTCTTAGATGAGCCTCTTGCTTTTATACGTTTTAACGAATGTTAAATTTTAAAGAGATTATAATTAATTGAATGTTGCTTTTAATTTCACATAGAATTTTAAATGATTTGAACTAGCTGTTTATGAAAAATTTAGGTTTGATACTCGTATTTACAGTTTCTTGTTATCGGAGAATTGATTATTTAATGCAATTATAAGGTTTTAAGCGATTTGTATTATTAAGGCTTGCACGTTAAACTTGAAATTGCTTAATTATCACATTAGATAATAGTTATAGGAATTGCCTTATAAAATAGATTAGAAAGATGCATAAAATTAAGCATTTAAGATTCATTTGGTATCCTTCAACCAATGTTGGATACAAAAATTATTGATATTGTGCTCGACTCAGTTTATAAAACTGGTAAGGTTTTTAGTTTTTTGCTTATTTTATGTGTTTAAAATTACAATTAGCGAAAATAATTATTCTTAAAAGTAATCTACATGATTATCTTCATCTTGTAGGCTAGATGTATGTAGGTGTGTTTACCTCTAATTCACAGAGTTCGACTAATGCTAATTACATTATGTGTTTTTTAAAAGTATTTATATCAGGTTTGAATAAATGTATATAAAATTTGATACAAATTTACATATCAAAATAAGAACAAAAATAAACAAAAAAAAACTTTTTATACTGCAAAATTTTTCTGAAGTATGCTTTCATGCACATGTAATACTTTTACCCTTTAGAAGCCTTGTTCACGTTTTATCGCAATTATTTATCAGTTTGTTTAGTTATGTATATACTGAAGGTTTTACTAGCTGTATTATGAATAGGTCTTTTTAATAGTTTTGTATAAAGTAATACATTGTTACTTGTTATTTTTGCATTAAATGTTTTTTAAGGAAATTGTTTTATATCCTATCCGCTAAAACTGTTTTACTGCTCGACCTATTTGCACATAGTCTAAAAATTTTGATCGCTCTAATATAACAAATAGGCATTATCCCAGCAAAAAAATGTATTAGAATGCAATAACTTAAAATGCGATGCAGCATCGACTGTCTTTCAAACTGAACTAGAATAATTGGTTACTCGATTTAACTAGTAATCCAATTTGATCTAATAATGCAGTTCCAAATTTTGGTGATCCAACTGTCGTGAAACAATAACTTCTATAGCTCCGCGCTTGAAGGCACTAGTAAAATAATAAATTCCTGAACCACTAGTAATACAATTTATTAAATTGAACATATGATCCACTGAGTACGCCGTACGTTGGGGTGCTAGTGTAACTTTATAAATTATCCAAAATGAAATAGGGAACTGTGACCAAAGGGGTACTTAGAACAAAATGGCCCCATGCCATAGGTGCTAGTTAATTAATAATTATTTAACAAGGATGGAACAAGGTTGTTAACTTAGGCGGTCCAAATGTGACCGCGGAATAACTCGGATTACACCCTGCGGAGGACGCAAGAGTGGTCGTAGATCTATTGTCAATACGGTTTGAAAAAACTATAAAAAATGAAGGAGAGAGGCGCCACTACATCTAATAATTCAACAACTAGATGGAACTACGTACAAGAGGAGATGCAGAAACCATAGCGCAATACTTATCTCAAATGTACTTAAAGTTCACGACTACCATTCGCAAATGAAGAGACCGCACCTGCAAAGGAAATTACAGTTAGCACATATATTGCGATTACTGTTCGTGACCCAAAAATAATATAATAAACATAAAAATATGTCACAGTTTCATAACGGTAGAATAACTGAAGATACCGGGGCCTCCTGCTGCCTGATCATGAGAAATCAAGTGCCAAAAAGCGCCTACATCCAGGAGACCTGAACAACCGCACAACTAGCACGAAACGGACGATAGATGGACGTGCTAGACAGTGCAACCAATTCATTCCACATTAGGTAAACCACCGATATTGATGAATTCATGGTAGTGACCAACCTCGTAGTTGCACAGGGAATCATCAAACCCAGCACATCCAGCAACATTTCCCCAATAGCCATTGTCGAGAAAGAAGATGGACGAGCCAGGTTCTGCGTGGACTATTGCAAGCTCAATACGGTCACCAAGGATGAGAGCTGGCATCAACCAATCATACATGAAACTCTACGAGATCCAGGAACACGTAACAAACTGCTTGATCACCTTTCCCTCCAACCAAACAATAATAAAATTCCCGATGACTCCACCGACGAGAACCGTATGCTACCGCCCGAACACATCAGTGAAACACAAGTAGCTAACATACAACTCGCCGAACTCGCCGACCAAGTGAAAACCGCCACGGGAACCACGCCAAGCCAAGCTATTTTGGGTTACGAGCTGTCAAGTCCCGGAGACTGGGGCGGAGCTGCAGCAGATAACTAAGGGGACTAAAAAGTAAAATTCATGTAGACGACGCACGACTAGCCCCACAGCGACCACCGCCACCTGCCAACAATACATACTACTTCATACTCCTCCGCAATACCCTTCGAGCGGGGGAGGGGTGATGTCACAGACCTTGTCTCATGACAATCTACATCTTATAAAAAGGCGCGCGACCACAACACACGTATATATACATATATAGCTTAACGCGGCTCACCCCTTTTACGATGATCACAACCCCTAACATAAAAATTGCGCACGCTGATTGGCTGCGCGTCACCCCACCAGCCTCAAGAAAGAGTATAAAACCAGCTGCATGAAGTCCAGACCGTCACTGGACTCAGTCATCTAGCGCTTCTCTTAGCCTAGAGAAAAACAGTCAAACCCTCAGCGCTTCTCCTAGCGTGAGAAACTACTGGAAGACCCTGGCGCTTCTCCTAGCCCGGGGCACCGTCGTAGAAGACCTCGGCTCTGCTTTGAACCCGAGACAGCACGACGACTCCGACGTCCTGGCGCTTCTCCTGAACCGGGGCACCGTCGAAGAAGACCTCGGCTCTGCTCTGAGCGCGCGGCAGCACGTCAACGCCAACGTCGACATCAACTCCGACGCCACAACGCTGCATGGGCGACGCCTCGGCGTAGAATCAACACTCGTCCACCCGGACGACCCAAGGAAGTTTGCTGTGAGGAAGGCGTACCGAGACGCCGCGGACCGACGCAATACGAACAACTTCTTGTAACTCTTGTATATACTTCACGCCTGTATACAGGGTTGGGATAAAGTAAGGAACCAAGTGAATATCTTTAAAACGAAAAGGACGATATTTATTAAACTTTGTAGATAAATGCAATGAGGCAAAATGCATCTGATGTGATTTTTTTGTTAATAATGTACTTCCAGTTTAGCCGAAAATGCCCTCAATTTTTTTTATTTAAATAGGACACCCTGTATATTTTTGCAGATCTTGATAGATCTTCTTATTTCAAATTCATACATACCAGGGTTAATGGAAATAATCTGTAAAAACAAGATACTAAAGCACTTTACATTTACTCAATAATAAATTTTATTTATAAGATTAACGAGAATGAGAATAATATTGAATTTAATTTAAACAAAATCATTTTAAATGTTCAAAATACTCGCCGTTTACTTCATGACAATATGCAAGTCTATTAATAAATTTCTGAATTACTTTTTCCAAGACTTCTCCATGGATGAGTTCACATTCATCGACGATTCTTTGTTTCAATTCCTGCAGGGATGTTGGTCGTCTAATGTAAACATGTGATTTCAGGTAACCCCAAAGATAGAAATCTAACGGACTGAGGTCTGGAGAACGAGCAGGCCACTCTACAAATCCTCTACGTCCAATCCATCGATTTGAAAAATTTGCATCTAAAAAATTCAAAACCCGTCTATCATAGTGAGGAGGCGCTCCATCTTGTTGAAACCAAACATTTTGTGGTAACTGCCCATTTTGATGGAGTGCAGGAATAATTTGGTTATTTAGTAAATCTAAATACTTGTCACCATTCAAGTTTCCGTCTATAAAAAATGGGCCTATAAGCTTATTTTTCACAATTCCCATCCAAACATTCAACTTTTGTGGATGTTGGGTATGGGCTTCATAAATCCAATGAGGATTCTCATTTGACCAATACCTTAAGTTATGGCGATTAACTGTTCCATTTAAACAAAAAGATGCCTCATCCGAAAACACTACATTATTTACAAAATGCTCGTCGACATTACAGATGTCCATCATTCGTTCGCAAAACTCCAGCCGTCGGTCAAAATCATCATCGGACAATTCTTGAACTAATTGTATTTTATACTGATGATTCTTTTCACTTTTTATTATCTTCCCTACAGAACGTCGACTTATACCGTGGTTTAGTGCCAAATCTGTCGTAGAAGTTTGAGGTGATTCCTTTAATTCAATAGCAATGTTTTGTCTAATAGCTTCGTTCGTAGCGGTCTGTGGTCTTCCAGTTTTTGGCAAATTTTTGATCATCCCTGTTGCATTAAAACGTTGTAATGTTTTAGTAACTGTTGAACGTGATATAGGATTTCTTTCGGGATGCAAATCATTAAAAATATGACAAACTTCTTCCCTAGTTCTAACACGATCGCCAAAACCAATCATCATTAATATTTCAATTCGATCTTTCTCACTTAAATGTACCATTTTTAACCGTACAATTTATTACCGTAAATTACAAATAACTTGACAGTTTGTCTTGACATTTTTCCAACAGTTACTTTACTAAAAAGTACACGTTTAATACAAAGTAAACATCAATTTGCTAATCTAAATGGTTTTTATTCTAATGCGTAAAAACTTAAAAGTGATTGTACTAAAGTGCTTTAGTGTCTTGTTTTACAGATTATTTCCATTAACCCCGGTATGTATGAATTCGAAATAACAAGATCTGCCAAGATCTGCAAAAATATTCAGGGTGTCTCATTTAATTAAAAAAAATTGAGGGTATTTCCGGCTAAACCGGAAGTACATTATTAACAAAAAAAATTACATCAGATGCATTTCGACTCATTGCATTTATCTACAAAGTTTCATAAATATCGACTTTTTGTTTTAAAGATATTCACTTGGTTCCATACTTTATCCCAACCCTGTATATGTTCTAGTTTAGCTTGTAATCATTTCTAATTAGCTGTAATTACTGTGTATATATATATATATATATATATATATATATATATATATATATATATATTGCTGTGATATACTCCTGTTTTCGCCTCGGCTGCTCATCTAATTTTATAAACCTCCTCATTCATAAAATTAAACAACACATTCCTACCACAAACATCAACGTTAACTCTATTTACATCAATATTCAGAATACATTAAATTTTCAAATTAAATTTCAGCATAAAATTCAGTTTTAAAAAGAATTTCAAGATTAATTTTATTATCACTTTAACGTGCATCCAGAATTAAAGTCCTTGTTGGATGCCTACTAATTAATATAACAATATAAGCAGACCGGAGTCTGAGTATAAAGGAGCATCTACCACCCTTTACGTTAATTAACCAGGTTCGTCTAATTGAGCTCAAAGACATACCTAAAATTTCATCATAATCCAGAACATCAATACTAAATACCCTTTCTACTTAAACAAGCAAATTTCATCTTAACATTAAAATTTTATGGTTAGTACAATTTCACTAATGTCCATTTAAAGTAAATCAATTATAAAGTAATTCAACACACACAAAATGTCAAACAAAATAGTATAATTTACCTGAAGGTTACTGTCCTCGTAGCTTCAATGTACATCGTCCCTTTAGTTAATCACACCATTCCAACAGGATTATATTTACGGCTTCTAATTCTCAACGCTTTTAAAATTTTCTCCATCACCATTTATTTAAAGTTGTTTCTGGGCTTGTCCGGAACTCATCTGTGTATATCTGACCCTTGTTTCGTGGATCCAGACACGTATTTGAACCATTTAATTATTAACACCCCGAAAATAACAAAGAAATTCATACTTCTTTCACCAATATACGCCAAAACTGCCTACTTTAGTGTATACATTTGTCGTTGTAAATTTTGCTAATTGGTACAGTGATACTAAATTTTATTACCTTGTATCTAAGTGCACTGAAGTACATTCATGTTAGCACGTAAATAACAAACTATTTTGAATCACTAAAATATACGAGCAAAATTTTAAATTATTTTCTGAAACTAAAATGCACTGTTTAACATCTTGAATCAAGTCGCGGATGTAAGAGCTTTTAACGCATCAAATAGTCAAAAGTCTAAGAGGCCGAAATTCATATTACCACCGGTATATATAGCGAATAGCCGGCACGTCGCTTTTGTCCTCAAAACAGACAATTCTTAAGAATTTCTCATTCTATGTTCCCAGTCCGTCGCTCGCGCGTCGGTTTTTACGAATTTTTCACTCGCCCCATTTAAATCTCAGAAATTCTCACACGGCACGCAAACATGTCCGAGAAAAACTAATTAATTTTGTACAGAAATTGTTGTTTCTACCTCTGATATTTGCATCCTATTTTCAACCAATTGTGACCCTCGTGACGTTGCTTAAATCACGCCTTTTACTATATGTGTCTCGGTCTCGCGCATATTATCTGTCTCTATCTAACCTGTTCTTAGTGGTGCAAATTGATATTCCTTACGATCGATTATTTCAGTCCACATGGACTGTTATCTGGGTTTAATAACCCCGTATCGCACCTTCTCGTGAATATTAAGCCTCGGTTTCCCCAAGATTCTTTGAAACCATTTGTTATCTACACAATTTTCGCCGTACGTGATATTTAAACTACGCAGGTGTTCTAAATAATATTAATTCTCAGAGCTTTATTTTCTGGTATTATAATCTTGGATTTTCACAGACTTTTATGCTTATTATTAATAATGGTTTAATTAACTCCAATTAAAATTGACTTCTATCCTTTCATTTTAGCGAATACAAGTTAAATATTAATTATTATGTGTACACTCTGTTTAATACCGGTTACTTAAAATAGGGTTAATTAATATAAATTTTGCACGTAATTTCCATTTGTTTAGGAATAATTAAATTACACGCAGAGCTTTTTTAATACTGTTTCTTTTGATATAAAGCGTCTTGTACATGATTTAAATTTCTTATTTTTACTGAAACGACCAAATTTATTTATGCTTCATGGTTTTAATAAAGCGTATTATTTAATAAAATTCCTTATACACGGTGATTAAAATTATTTGATGTGATTATTTAATTTTCTACCCTGGTCTAAATATGAGTATTTTCCCCCTATTTGAATACAAATAATCCCACTTATTTGAATGCAAATATAAAGCATTTAGACTTACAAAAAACTTGCCTATCTCTCTACCCTTATCTATCTAACTTACCTACCTTATCTCCAATCCAAAAAATATTTACACCTACCCTATATCCCTATCCTATTCCTAACTCTCACTTAATTTTATAAACCGAAATTATCCCTAACTTCATCCTACTTATCCATCTAATCCTATATACCTCCTATATACCTATCCTATTCCTAACTTTTAACTAATCTTCACTATACTTTACTTCCCCCTACCTAATTCTATATACCTATCCTATTCTTATCCTATTTCTAACTCCCCACTAATCTTATATGAAATATCTATACTTAACCTATCTTATTTTCTTCCTACATTTACTCTTTATTCTCATCCTAAACCTATTTCTAATTATCTCCCATATTTATCCCATACCTAGCTTTATTTTCTATACACACCTACTTCAACTCTTTTATATACACCTATATCTACTCTCTAAAGATTCACCTATCTCTATCCTTTGTTCATTAAGTTATTTAAATCTAACTCTCTTCTTGACCCTCCACGTCTTTCTTCTTACCATCCTAATACTCTTCATCCCTATTTCTCCCCCTTCTATATCTATACTTATCATCCCTATTATCTCACATACAATAAACTTATCATCCCTATTATCCTGACTCTTAAATATTGCTTCTTCTTTAGTCCCTACACTTGTCTGTTTCTTATTCATTATCATTTCCTTTTCTGCCGACAAACCAAACGATACTACTTTAAAATTATCGATTTTTCCCTCTATGGAAAATCCTATGTACCTTCTAGAATTCTTATGCAATGGAATCCGCCAGAATGAATTCCTTAAATTTACTTTATTAAAAACAAACTTGCCACCTTTACTTAATTTCGCCTTCACCTGCTCCTGATATGCTGCTTCTACCCCCACTACTTCTGCATGTTTTTGTATTAAAGCTTGAACCTCTACTTTCCTTTCCTCTGGACATCTTGTTGTGTCGATCTGCTTAACTTCATCATCCTCTACCTCTACTACATTAATATTCAACCCCGTGTCATCCTCTGTGACTTCATAACTGCCCTTCCATGGCACTACCTTATCCTTAATCCTTACTACCTTCCTCTCCATATCTATCAAAACCCCTAACTTCATCATACAGTCAACACCTAAAATGCTCTGAAACTTCAGTCCAGGTACAATTACAAACTCCTGTTCACAGCTTAAACCTCCTATATCTATCCTAAGCACCACAACACTATTTACTACAGCAAACTTCTTTTATTTGGAGCTACTAAATGGCTACGCTTTATAGGCATAATTCTATCACAAACCTTATCCCTAATTTTGCTGACGAATTCCTCCGATATTAAACTCGCCTCTGCCCCTGTATCAAGTAATACTTCTACATTATTCTCAAAATTTCTAAATTAATAATTGGCAAACATAATTTTCCTCAGTTTCTGGCTCTACTTCCTCCTCAATTTTGAAAAATTCACGTGGATGTTCATATACATTTACACTGAAATCTAGTGGTCTGTCGCGTTCTAAAAATCCTGTCCAGGTCTGTTTTCCCTACTCGGTCCTGGTCTAGCCGTCACCTCAGCGTATGTCCTAGGCGTTTCCACTCGTTCCGTGTCTGTATTAGCAGTCCCCCTCATGTCCGGTGAACTATTCCTTCTGGTAGGTTCCGGTCTCGGTGCAGGTCCCCTTCCTAAACTATTACTCCTAACGTATGGTCGTCTCTGTTCCCAATTCTGTCGCTGGTATCCGTAACTATTCCCCCTTCTAGCATAGTTGTCCCGTCTATTGTCAAACCTAACTGTGTTGATCTGTCTTTCCCTATTATCCCGAGGTCGTCCACTACTTACGTCGTCGTACCTCTGCAGGTATTCCAAAAACATTTCTCTGTCCACTATGTTCTGTAGTGCTACGTGCTGTCTTATGTCTACCTCGAAGTGTCGTGATAAATACTTAATAATTTGTCGGTCCGTCAGTGGTGGGTTCAGTTGCTTTGCTATGCTATACTTGCGTATAGCATATTGCTCCTACTTCCTGAAAATTCTCCTTAAATTTCCTGTGATTAAGTCGTCTCGTACCTGGTCTTGTCTGTGGTCACTCCAGTAGTGCTTTAAAATTTGTTTTCAAAGTCCTGATACGTGTCTATGTCCTGTCCTACTAAATTGTACCACGCTTCCGCATTGTCCTTTAATAAAGCCTTTATTGTATTTAGTTTAGTCTGTTCGTCAAATAAATTTCCCACTAGATTTCTTACACTATTAATAAAAATTTGTGGATTTACCCTGTTATCGCCATAAAATTTCATGTGTTGGTCCAATGATACTCCACCTGTAGAAAATCTGGGACCATCCCCCGTTAAATTTGACATGTTGTATTTGATACTACTAACTTCGCGTTCTACCCTGCCTAACTGATCCCTACATGAGTCCGTCACTTCAGTCATTTTTACATTAATCTCTTCTTCACAAAAATTGCGTACTTCGGACCTTAAATGTCCCATTTCCTGTCGAAGACCTGTAATATCACGCTCATTTTTATCTACCCTATTTTCAACTTCCCCCAGTTTCACGGTAAGGCTATTTTTAAATTCTGTAAATTCTTTGGTTGTTGTATCTATTTTTTCGCTTAATGTCTCCCTAACTCCACTTAAGGTCTCATTCATTTGTTCAAATTTCCTGTTCGAGTCCTCTCTAACCCCGCTTAACGTCTCATTCATCCTTTCAAGCATCCTCATTATCATCTCGTTTCCTTGATCCCCTGATTCCGTCCTCGACTGATCTCTACTGCCTCCAGCTTCTTCCATTTTCGAATTTTTTTCGCACAATGCACTATCGTCACTTCCAATTTCCACTCCTTGACTCCTTAACCACTCTTTTCTCTGCATACGTTCTACTCACTCACACACACTCAAAATACTCTTAAATTTATACACACAGAAACTCTCTCTCAGATCGCCAGTTTCCTGGAATAAAATCACAAAATTTTATTTGGAACTCGAGCCCTCACGTTGTGGTCGCCATGAACTGCTGTGATATACTCCTGTTTTCGCCTCGGCTGCTCACCTAATTTTATAAACCTCCTCATTCATAAAATTAAACAACACATTCCTACCACAAACATCAACGTTAACTCTATTTACATCAATATTCAGAATACATTAAATTTTCAAATTAAATTTCAGCATAAAATTCAGTTTTAAAAGAATTTCAAGATTAATTTTATTATCACTTTAACGTGCATCCAGAATTAAAGTCCTTGTTGGATGCCTACTAATTAATATAACAATATAAGCAGACCGAGTCTGAGTATAAAGGAGCATCTACCACCCCTTTACGTTAATTAACCAGGTTCGTCTAATTGAGCTCAAAGACATACCTAAAATTTCATCATAATCCAGAACATCAATACTAAATACCCTTTCTACTTAAACAAGCAAATTTCATCTTAACATTAAAATTTTATGGTTAGTACAATTTCACTAATGTCCATTTAAAGTAAATCAATTATAAAGTAATTCAACACACAAAAATGTCAAACAAAATAGTATAATTTACCTGAAGGTTACTGTTCTCGTAGCTTCAATGTACATCGTCCCTTTAGTTAATCACACCATTCCAACAGGATTATATTTACGGCTTCTAATTCTCAACGCTTTTAAAATTTTCTCCATCACCATTTATTTAAAGTTGTTTCTGGGCTTGTCCGGAACTCATCTGTGTATATCTGACCCTTGTTTCGTGGATCCAGACACGTATTTGAACCATTTAATTATTAACACCCACGAAAAATAACAAAGAAATTCATACTTCTTTCACCAATATACGCCAAAACTGCCTACTTTAGTGTATACATTTGTCGTTGTAAATTTTGCTAATTGGTACAGTGATACTAAATTTTATTACCTTGTATCTAAGTGCACTGAAGTACATTCATGTTAGCACGTAAATAACAAACTATTTTGAATCACTAAAATATACGAGCAAAATTTTAAATTATTTTCTGAAACTAAAATGCACTGTTTAACATCTTGAATCAAGTCGCGGATGTAAGAGCTTTTAACGCATCAAATAGTCAAAAGTCTAAGAGGCCGAAATTCATATTACCACCGGTATATATAGGAATAGCCGGCACGTCGCTTTTGTCCTCAAAACAGACAATTCTTAAGAATTTCTCATTCTATGTTCCCAGTCCGTCGCTCGCGCGTCGGTTTTACGAATTTTCACTCGCCCCATTTAAATCTCAGAAATTCTACACGGCACGCAAACATGTCCGAGAAAAACTAATTAATTTTGTACAGAAATTGTTGTTTCTACCTCTGATATTTGCATCCTATTTTCAACCAATTGTGACCCTCGTGACGTTGCTTAAATCACGCCTTTTACTATATGTGTCTCGGTCTCGCGCATATTATCTGTCTCTATCTAACCTGTTCTTAGTGGTGCAAATTGATATTCCTTACGATCGATTATTTCAGTCCACATGGACTGTTATCTGGGTTTAATAACCCCGTATCGCACCTTCTCGTGAATATTAAGCCTCGTTTTCCCCAAGATTCTTTGAAACCATTTGTTATCTACACAATTTTCGCCGTACGTGATATTTAAACTACGCAGGTGTTCTAAATAATATTAATTCTCAGAGCTTTATTTTCTGGTATTATAATCTTGGATTTTCACAGACTTTTATGCTTATTATTAATAATGGTTTAATTAACTCCAATTAAAATTGACTTCTATCCTTTCATTTTAGCGAATACAAGTTAAATATTAATTATTATGTGTACACTCTGTTTAATACCGGTTACTTAAAATAGGGTTAATTAATATAAATTTTGCACGTAATTTCCATTTGTTTAGGAATAATTAAATTACACGCAGAGCTTTTTTAATACTGTTTCTTTTGATATAAAGCGTCTTGTACATGATTTAAATTTCTTATTTTTACTGAAACGACCAAATTTATTTATGCTTCATGGTTTTAATAAAGCGTATTATTTAATAAAATTCCTTATACACGGTGATTAAAATTATTTGATGTGATTATTTAATTTTCTACCCTGGTCTAAATATGAGTATTTTCCCCCTATTTGAATACAAATAATCCCACTTATTTGAATGCAAATATAAAGCATTTAGACTTACAAAAAAAACTTGCCTATCTCTCTCTACCCTTATCTATCTAACTTACCTACCTTATCTCCAATCCAAAAAAAATATTTACACCTACCCTATATCCCTATCCTATTCCTAACTCTCACTTAATTTTATAAACCGAAATTATCCCTAACTTCATCCTACTTATCCATCTAATCCTATATACCTCCTATATACCTATTCTATTTCTAACTTTTAACTAATCTTCACTATACTTTACTTCCCCCTACCTAATTCTATATACCTATCCTATTCTTATCCTATTTCTAACTCCCCACTAATCTTATATGAAATATCTATACTTAACCTATCTTATTTTCTTCCTACATTTACTCTTTATTCTCATCCTAAACCTATTTCTAATTATCTCCCATATTTATCCTATACCTAGCTTTATTTTCTATACACACCTACTTCAACTCTTTTATATACACCTATATCTACTCTCTAAAAATTCACCTATCTCTATCCTTTGTTCATTAAGTTATTTAAATCTAACTCTCTTCTTGACCCTCCACGTCTTTCCTCTTACCATCCTAATACTCTTCATCCCTATTTCTCCCCCTTCTATATCTATACTTATCATCCCTATTATCTCACATACAATAAACTTATCATCCCTATTATCCTGACTCTTAAATATTGCTTCTTCTTTAGTCCCTACACTTGTCTGTTTCTTATTCATCATCATTTCCTTTTCTGCCGACAAACCAAACGATACTACTTTAAAATTATCGATTTTTCCCTCTATGGAAAATCCTATGTACCTTCTAGAATTCTTATGCAATGGAATCCGCCAGAATGAATTCCTTAAATTTACTTTATTAAAAACAAACTTGCCACCTTTACTTAATTTCGCCTTCACCTGCTCCTGATATGCTGCTTCTACCCCCACTACTTCTGCATGTTTTGTATTAAAGCTTGAACCTCTACTTTCCTTTCCTCTGGACATCTTGTTGTGTCGATCTGCTTAACTTCATCATCCTCTACCTCTACTACATTAATATTCAACCCCGTGTCATCCTCTGTGACTTCATAACTGCCCTTCCATGGCACTACCTTATCCTTAATCCTTACTACCTTCCTCTCCATATCTATCAAAACCCCTAACTTCATCATACAGTCAACACCTAAAATGCTCTGAAACTTCAGTCCAGGTACAATTACAAACTCCTGTTCACAGCTTAAACCTCCTATATCTATCCTAAGCACCACAACACTATTTACTACAGCAAACTTCTTTTTATTTGAGCTACTAAATGGCTACGCTTTATAGGCATAATTCTATCACAAACCTTATCCCTAATTTTGCTGACGAATTCCTCCGATATTAAACTCGCCTCTGCCCCTGTATCAAGTAATACTTCTACATTATTCTCAAAATTTCTAAATTAATAATTGGCAAACATAATTTTTCCTCAGTTTCTGGCT
Organism: Platerodrilus igneus; assembly: GCA_036346225.1. Classification (NCBI taxonomy): domain Eukaryota; kingdom Metazoa; phylum Arthropoda; class Insecta; order Coleoptera; family Lycidae; genus Platerodrilus; species Platerodrilus igneus. The sequence goes on from JARFIW010001700.1 coordinate 2,464,793, forward strand.
CTACTTCCTCCTCAATTTTGAAAAATTCACGTGGATGTTCATATACATTTACACTGAAATCTAGTGGTCTGTCGCGTTCTAAAAATCCTGTCCAGGTCTGTTTTCCCTACTCGGTCCTGGTCTAGCCGTCACCTCAGCGTATGTCCTAGGCGTTTCCACTCGTTCCGTGTCTGTATTAGCAGTCCCCCTCATGTCCGGTGAACTATTCCTTCTGGTAGGTTCCGGTCTCGGTGCAGGTCCCCTTCCTAAACTATTACTCCTAACGTATGGTCGTCTCTGTTCCCAATTCTGTCGCTGGTATCCGTAACTATTCCCCCTTCTAGCATAGTTGTCCCGTCTATTGTCAAACCTAACTGTGTTGATCTGTCTTTCCCTATTATCCCGAGGTCGTCCACTACTTACGTCGTCGTACCTCTGCAGGTATTCCAAAAACATTTCTCTGTCCACTATGTTCTGTAGTGCTACGTGCTGTCTTATGTCTACACCGAAGTGTCGTGATAAATACTTAATAATTTGTCGGTCCGTCAGTGGTGGGTTCAGTTGCTTTGCTATGCTATACTTGCGTATAGCATATTGCTCCCTACTTCCTGAAAATTCTCCTTAAATTTCCTGTGATTAAGTCGTCTCGTACCTGGTCTTGTCTGTGGTCACTCCAGTAGTGCTTTAAAAATTTGTTTTCAAAGTCCTGATACGTGTCTATGTCCTGTCCTACTAAATTGTACCACGCTTCCGCATTGTCCTTTAATAAAGCCTTTATTGTATTTAGTTTAGTCTGTTCGTCAAATAAATTTCCCACTAGATTTCTTACACTATTAATAAAAATTTGTGGATTTACCCTGTTATCGCCATAAAATTTCATGTGTTGGTCCAATGATACTCCACCTGTAGAAAATCTGGGACCATCCCCCGTTAAATTTGACATGTTGTATTTGATACTACTAACTTCGCGTTCTACCCTGCCTAACTGATCCCTACATGAGTCCGTCACTTCAGTCATTTTACATTAATCTCTTCTTCACAAAATTGCGTACTTCGGACCTTAAATGTCCCATTTCCTGTCGAAGACCTGTAATATCACGCTCATTTTATCTACCCTATTTTCAACTTCCCCAGTTTCACGGTAAGGCTATTTTTAAATTCTGTAAATTCTTTGGTTGTTGTATCTATTTTTTCGCTTAATGTCTCCCTAACTCCACTTAAGGTCTCATTCATTTGTTCAAATTTCCTGTTCGAGTCCTCTCTAACCCCGCTTAACGTCTCATTCATCCTTTCAAGCATCCTCATTATCATCTCGTTTCCTTGATCCCTGATTCCGTCCTCGACTGATCTCTACTGCCTCCAGCTTCTTCCATTTTCGAATTTTTTTCGCACAATGCACTATCGTCACTTCCAATTTCCACTCCTTGACTCCTTAACCACTCTTTTCTCTGCATACGTTCTACTCACTCACACACACTCAAAATACTCTTAAATTTATACACACACAGAAACTCTCTCTCTCAGATCGCCAGTTTCCTGGAATAAAATCACAAAAATTTTATTTGGAACTCGAGCCCTCACGTTGTGGTCGCCATGAACTGCTGTGATATACTCCTGTTTTCGCCTCGGCTGCTCACCTAATTTTATAAACCTCCTCATTCATAAAATTAAACAACACATTCCTACCACAAACATCAACGTTAACTCTATTTACATCAATATTCAGAATACATTAAATTTTCAAATTAAATTTCAGCATAAAATTCAGTTTTAAAAAGAATTTCAAGATTAATTTTATTATCACTTTAACGTGCATCCAGAATTAAAGTCCTTGTTGGATGCCTACTAATTAATATAACAATATAAGCAGACCGGAGTCTGAGTATAAAGGGAGCATCTACCACCCCTTTACGTTAATTAACCAGGTTCGTCTAATTGAGCTCAAAGACATACCTAAAATTTCATCATAATCCAGAACATCAATACTAAATACCCCTTTCTACTTAAACAAGCAAATTTCATCTTAACATTAAAATTTTATGGTTAGTACAATTTCACTAATGTCCATTTAAAGTAAATCAATTATAAAGTAATTCAACACACACAAAAATGTCAAACAAAATAGTATAATTTACCTGAAGGTTACTGTCCTCGTAGCTTCAATGTACATCGTCCCTTTAGTTAATCACACCATTCCAACAGGATTATATTTACGGCTTCTAATTCTCAATGCTTTTAAAATTTTCTCCATCACCATTTATTTAAAGTTGTTTCTGGGCTTGTCCGGAACTCATCTATGTATATCTGACCCTTGTTTCGTGGATCCAGACACGTATTTGAACCATTTAATTATTAACACCCCCGAAAAATAACAAAGAAATTCATACTTCTTTCACCAATATACGCCAAAACTGCCTACTTTAGTGTATACATTTGTCGTTGTAAATTTTGCTAATTGGTACAGTGATACTAAATTTTATTACCTTGTATCTAAGTGCACTGAAGTACATTCATGTTAGCACGTAAATAACAAACTATTTTGAATCACTAAAATATACGAGCAAAATTTTAAATTATTTTCTGAAACTAAAATGCACTGTTTAACATCTTGAATCAAGTCGCGGATGTAAGAGCTTTTAACGCATCGAATAGTCAAAAGTCTAAGAGGCCGAAATTCATATTACCACCGGTATATATAGAGAATAGCCGGCACGTCGCTTTTGTCCTCAAAACAGACAATTCTTAAGAATTTCTCATTCTATGTTCCCAGTCCGTCGCTCGCGCGTCGGTTTTACGAATTTTCACTCGCCCCATTTAAATCTCAGAAATTCTACACGGCACGCAAACATGTCCGAGAAAAACTAATTAATTTTGTACAGAAATTGTTGTTTCTACCTCTGATATTTGCATCCTATTTTCAACCAATTGTGACCCTCGTGACGTTGCTTAAATCACGCCTTTTACTATATGTGTCTCGGTCTCGCGCATATTATCTGTCTCTATCTAACCTGTTCTTAGTGGTGCAAATTGATATTCCTTACGATCGATTATTTCAGTCCACATGGACTGTTATCTGGGTTTAATAACCCCGTATCGCACCTTCTCGTGAATATTAAGCCTCGTTTTCCCCAAGATTCTTTGAAACCATTTGTTATCTACACAATTTTCGCCGTACGTGATATTTAAACTACGCAGGTGTTCTAAATAATATTAATTCTCAGAGCTTTATTTTCTGGTATTATAATCTTGGATTTTCACAGACTTTTATGCTTATTATTAATAATGGTTTAATTAACTCCAATTAAAATTGACTTCTATCCTTTCATTTTTAGCGAATACAAGTTAAATATTAATTATTATGTCTACACTCTGTTTAATACCGGTTACTTAAAATAGGGTTAATTAATATAAATTTTGCACGTAATTTCCATTTGTTTAGGAATAATTAAATTACACGCAGAGCTTTTTTAATACTGTTTCTTTTGATATAAAGCGTCTTGTACATGATTTAAATTTCTTATTTTTACTGAAACGACCGAATTTATTTATGCTTCATGGTTTTAATAAAGCGTATTATTTAATAAAATTCCTTATACACGGTGATTAAAATTATTTGATGTGATTATTTAATTTTCTACCCTGGTCTAAATATGAGTATTTTATATATATTATCTCATTTATTCGAACTACCAAAAATAAAATTAAACCTCATTGTTATACAAATATTGTTGCATAATAATTTTGTTTTCAGAAACCCAGCTGGATAACAATACATTCGATCGAAATTATGGGGTAGATAAGGGAACTAAAAATGAAAGGTAAATCCGATAGAGCGTAGGCGCGTATGGAAAAACCACGACATGCCTACCTTATAGAATCGACCGAAAGTTGTAGAGACCACCCACTTTGATATCATATTCAATGTTTTTGTAACCATAGTCTCATTAGATTAAGTGTTATGGTCTTCAAGCAACATAATAGTAATAATGTCAAAATAAAGTTCAAACAAAATGTTTTTATATATTTATAGTTGTGCTGGTAAATACTGGTATTGGCAACTAAGAACATTGCCTTTGGTACGAATATCCTAATTCTGACCACAGCTGCGCTACCGAGGAAATACAAAATAAATTAAATTACAATCCTCAACACTTCCTACAAATTAGATAATCTTGTAATGGACACTACACATATTCTGCCATATACCAAATTCTAACCATGTAGATATATTATTGTCCATAGTCTTGTAATACTATATCCTCTAGCAGAACTAGATCTTAAAGCATTACCTATTGAGTATCTGGATCGCTGAATAAATCCGTTATATAATTCTCTATCTGTTTGCTAGGTACACCTTACGCATTAGGTGATTTTGACCTAGTTAAATATTCCGATTAAAACTCAAAACCTTTATTCTCGTAATTTAATCTTCGTTTATTCGTGTTCGACATTTGTATTTAATATGTGAAGCGATCCTTAATGCACCAATACTAAACTTATGTATTCTATTTATACCACCATCGAATACTAACTTACATAGAATAGATGCTAATCTATACTCTGTAGAGCAAGGGCCGAAGTATATCAAAGACACTCCGAACAAAATCGTAGATTGGTCGGAAGAAAAACAGACAATTTTTTGCATGTAAACGCACATGCAAATCAAAATATTGCCTTTGTACATTTCTAGAAGATGTGGAGGGACACCGAAGCTATCCGTACAAAATCAAAAATTAGGAAACGGGAAACAAAAGTTTGCAAGCGCAACAAAAATATTGTTTGATACATTCTTATACAAATTAGAATCAAGCGATTAGGGAATAGAATTTGCGTGTAAATGTTCACAGACATTGTCTTGTACAGATTAGAATCGAGCAACAGCTGTCCAAAGACACTCCAATTGCAGCCGGAGATTGAGTAGGTGGAAAGAACGAAATTAATACACAAATTTTGCATGTAAACATGCAAGCACAATAAGTATCATATTTAATACACTTTATGAGAGTTTTCTTTATTCGAGCCGATACATTTTCGGTAGTTCCTCTAATAAATTATATAATTAACGTCTACTAGTTGCCCCCTCAACGAAACACATATGGAATGTGTATGCTTCTCATTAATATTTTCCAACCTTTCTATCTAACAATCTGTATTTACATATGTTTTGGCTTTTACGTGATGTCTAGCAGGTACAAATTTTCGAGAATTTGCAGACTTTATTAAAAATCCTACACTTTATAATTTTTGTATTAATTTATCCTATACTATCCATAATCTCGATGATTTTAACAATTCTTTTTTCCTAGGTGTTAACCATATTTTAAACATAATTATATTTATCGTAATTATATTTGTTTTTAAAACTGTTTATTTTCTGCACAACAATTTTCTTATTACAGAGGTATTTAAATTATATAATAAAATCAATCCAAATATAATATTTTAACGGCTTAATTAGTACCGCTATTAACACCAACTTACCCTATTTTTAAAAAATCCATACTTAATACAATAGAAAATATGTAAAAATTACGCTTGCTTATTAATTCGATCACCTCGATTTATTTGCGTAGGTGCTAGAATAGCAGGGATCAGCTATGTCTTCACGGTTTCTCGGAATACATAAACGTATTTCGGAAGTATAATCTCTCATCTTCCAACAAAACATAATAAATGTACAAGAAATTGGGCTTACACCTGGGCATAAAATCCAGGATTTGGAGCGTAGGCTCAAGTTATAGGGTTTTTTGGTAATTTAGGACCCGTACTGTGCTCATTCTGTATGAGAATACCCATTAAAATTAAATTTTTAGAAAAACCATGTGACAAATAATATGTATCTTTATTTCCATTTTCCTCTCTAATGAATCGAAAGATAGCAATACACGCCTGCACATTCTTTGTTTGGTGCTTGTTTTTGTATTGTAACTTAACCATTTTATTTTTTTTTAATATACGTCTACGAGTTAGTTTTCTACACCCTTATCTAGCGAGTAATTGTATACACGGTTGGATATTTCCTAGTTACACATCCAACCACACACCTTCTAACTACCATCACATTCTCTGCTTTTGTAAATCAATATCTAGGTCATCTCGAATCCGACATGTGGAAGTACTACGTCCAACTTATTTAATATATCGAACTTACTTGACATGTAGAAATATTTTAAAATTATTTTTTTTAGGAAATCCCTGTAACAAATAATATGAATCTTTAGTTCATACTCCACTCCAACGAATCGAAACATAGCAACACATGCCAGCAAATTCTTTATGTTTATTGCTGGGTGTAGTAACTGCATACACCTCCATCGTCACACACCACTTCCGCCTCAACATCCTAATACCATGATCTTTAGCCAAATAGATGTAACTGCTCTATAATCGAGCACTAGGACAACCGAAAAAATCAGCAATTTGACTCCCCCATCTGTTTGTTATGGTTGGTATATAATTAATCGAAATCTTAACTTGCATTTTAAAATTTATGTTTAATAAAAACGGGTTATAATACTCTAACGGCTTACCTCATTTTTTAAAAATTCATACGTAATACAATAGGGAAAATGTGGGATGTTCGGGACGCGTTTAGTTTGGGACACTCTTAAATTTACCGCCAAGAAATCGTATGATTGCTTTTATGCCAACGCACTAGGTGGCTTAAAGTCGTATATTCACAATAATGTATTAACATTCACTTAGTGGTCAACACTTGTTGAGGAATAAGGTAAGTGAATGTTTATATATGGTTTTGTAATTTTTGTATTTTACATGCTTTCCTTAATAAAATTATTATAAATAAAGTTTCAAGAGTGAATTTTGTTAGATAGTTAGGCCTATATATTAGTTATTTTTTGGTGCTACAGTGTCTTGTTAATTCTAACACCCAATTTTTGCAATCAAATTTTTTTAACACCCCTGTCGTGTAGGGAGGTTTGAACCGTTTGGTATAGGAAGCTTTGGGACGACCCAAACCACCCACCAACTTATGTGTGGTTGCAATCGTGAGGTTTTGCCTCAAAACCTTATAGATGATGCCATAATTGAGGTTAAAAGTGGTAAAGGGTTAAGGTCAACAGCCCGTAAATATGGAATTTTAAAGAGCACATTATCCAGGTTATCAAAAACCAGTGTTTTTAAAAGAATTAACTATTCAACCAAACATTCCAGTAAGCAAGTTTTTACAAAGAGCCAAGAAACTATATTTAGCAGACTATTATATTCTGGCATCATCACTTTACTATGGATTAAACATAAAGACAGCTCTAAAATTGGCATACAACTTTGCAAAATGCAACAAAATTGAATATCCAAAAGCATGTGATAAAGGGGAGAGTGCAACAAAAGACCAGAAATCCCAATATATCCTTGAGAAAACCTGAGGCAACTAGTTTAAACAGATCTACTAGTTTTAATAGAAATAATATCAATCAGTTCTACAAAAATTTGTAAGCTATATTAGAAAATAAAAAGATTAGACCGGAAGACATATGGAACATTGACGAAACGGGTCTGACATAAACCAAAGAAAGTTTTAACTCAAAAGGGGTGTAAACAAGTTGGTCAAATGACGCCCGCAGAACGTGGTTCTCTTGTAACTGTTTGCTGTAGCATACATGCCATTAGACAGCCTATCCCACCATTTTACACATTTCCAAGAGTGAATTTCCGAGCTATTATGATAAAGGGTAAAATATATAACCACCTGTTTTAAATTGACTTCAACTTATTCCCATACTTTGTTTTACAAGTGGACCAATAGGCTGCAAGGGCGCGACTCATCCAAGTGGATGGATGACTGGAGAAAACTTCATAACTTTTTTAAGCACTTTTTTGAGTATGCTAAACCATCTAAAAATAGGCATGTATTAATAATTTTCGACAACCATGACAGCCACATCCAGATTGACGTAATAAATTTAGCACGTGAAAATAATGTAATTTTACTTACATTACATTTCCATTTATGGTCCATTTAAAACCTATTTTAATACAGCTGCAGAAAGCCTTATGCTGGGGCAACCAGGTAAACCCATCCAAATATATGACACCAGAACTTTCAAAAGACGCAATGGCAAAGACATTTGCGCCTTCAAACATAGTTAGCGGTTTTACTCAGACGGGCCTCTACCATTTTAATGAACATACATTTACAGATGACGACTTTTTGGGAGCTTATGTGACTGATCGTGATTTACCAACTTCCCCAAACGATTTAGTTTTGCAACCCAACATGCAACGAAACGATGTAGAAGATATCGTTCCTAAGCCAGGTGAGCATTCCCAAATAATCACGACCACTTCAGCTGATTCTGACATTATCAGCTCAGAAAAATTTAACCGTTTCCCAAAGCAGCACCACGCATTTCGGAAAAATAGTGGGCAAAAGCCCGGAAGAACTAGAGTGATTACCGAAACTCCCGAAAAAAATGAAATTGAAGAACAACAAGCAGCCAGGAACTGAAAAAAGAAAATTGAAAACCAAAAACGCACTACAAGAAGATTAACATCAGGATCAAAAGAAGAAACGAAAGTTATGGAGAGTTCTTCATCAAGATGAAAATTTGAACGAAAAAGACATTTGCAAAGATAGCAGCTCAGATGTTGATTTTATTAGTGATGAAGAGGAGGTTTTGCCTGAAATTAATTAATTCGCCAAGAGAATCTCTTCTAATAAAATTAAAAGTAGAAGGAAAAAAAGAAAATTTTGTTCATCTTATTGCTAAAATTTTGAACTCTACAAGTTCTCCTTTCATATTTAAAGTAACCTATCTGCGCAAAAGTTCCAAAACAAATGAATTCTATTTTCCTGTTGAAGCGGACACAGATGACATATCAATGAACCAAATCGTTGGAAAGTTGAATGAACCTATTTCCAGAGGTTCAAGTAAAAGGATTAGTAAATATTTATATTTTTGAGAAAATTTAAGTGACGTCCCATCTGATTGGTTCAAACTTCCCCATGTGGGGAGATTTAGGACACTTTTAACTTTTTTAAAAACCATACCCAAAATTTGTGGAGTGTAGTTTTTAAGAATAATGTCAACGCTTTAATATACCTGTACTTTAATATTTATATTCTAGTTTGATGGTTTTCAAAACGATTCTTTAATAAAATCGTCCAGAACCTCCCGCCTATCTCATTTAACTGGTGCAGACGTTATAATAGCATCCATCAGTTATGTTCTCTTTGCTTCTCTGAATACATTGACTCATTTCGGAAGCATAATTTTCAATCTTTCAACAAAAGAATATAAAGGAATTAGGTTTACGCTCAGACATAAGCTTAGAATTTGGGACGCAGATCTGGATTTTGAGGTCATTTTGGGTAATTTAGGACGCATTTTGCGCTCATTCTGCATGAGCGATACCTATTAAAGTTAATTTTTTAGGAAAACTCTCTAACAAATAATATGTATCTTTATTTCCATTCTTCACTCCAACGAGTCGAAACATAGCAACATACGCCCGCAATTTGTTTATGTTTACTGCCGGTTGTTGTAACTTAATCACTTTAAATCTTATTTTTTAATGTACGTCTAGGAGTTCGTCTTCTGCATCCTTTTCTACCCAGTAATTGGATATGTGCAATATATCCAGATTTTTGATCTTCAAATATAACCGACTTGGTTTCCATGTAGATATTTCTAATCTCGTCAATAACAATTTGTGTTACTCCACCTATTTTTCCATCCAAAGATAATGCATTGTCTTTATGGATTTGTTTATTTTCTGCATAACAATCTTTTTATTACACAGGAATTCGAATTATATAAAAAAAAATCAATGGGGTTATAATAGTTTTAGCGACTTAAACTCGTATCGCTACTTCAGCCAACTTACCCTATTGTTTAAAAAATCATTGGATATCTGTTTGGATAGTTTAGATGCGTTACTGTATTGCGTGTGTTTGATTTAATTTTTGGAATATTATGAAACAATCTTTTCTGTAATTTTGGGGAAATCAATTTTGAATTAGAATTTTTATAATTCTTCTAAATTTTCTTCGTTGAAGTTTGAGTGTGAAAGTTTGATAATTAGCTTTTAATTTTTGTGTAGATAGGGTGATACCAAAAATAGTTGAGGTAGGCTTCATAACTAATTTGATATAGGGATGTGTTATTTCGTATTAGCTTTATCTATATTTTTTCACAAAGACATCAACCGAGAAATGCTACAATTTTGTTATTTCTTTGACAGCTATCAAAAGTGAAGTTTTATATAAAACTAGAAAAATACAGAATTTTGTTATAGGGGGTAATTCGCCTTAAGAACGCGCAGAAATTGTTAAATTGTATTTCCAAAACTTTTCTTCGATAATTTCAACTCACTCGCTTTTAGGCGAATGTATTCTAATCGAAGAGCTCTACACAGTGAAACAATTCGATATTTGACATACGCATTTTTAAAAAAGGCACAGTAGGCAATGTAAAGTATACTCGACGACCTCGTCTTGGTTGGTCGTTCGAACAAAATTTGTTTATATTTTTATGAAACTTGGCTGGATATATTTTGCCACGCCCTTTATAAGAGTAAAATTACTATTTTTTGGCGTTATTTTCCAAGAAGGTTCTCTGCCGCATTATTTTATAACGATTAAAAATTATATAAATATTGTTTATCCGCTTAGGTGGATTGGTTGCCGAGAACATGCGGAGTAGACAGCACGATCGCCTTATCTTTCACCATTTGATTTTCTGTTGGGTTACCTATAACCTAAATTTTACCAAACAGCTAACGACTTCATGATTATTGATGGTTCGCGAAAGTAACCCCACAAATTATTCATAATGTTAAAAAATTCTTGAACAGGATGGTTATATGACAAGACGTGCTAAGTAAACATTTAAAGCATCTTTTAAAATAAGAAATTAGTGTCGTGCTGCATTTTTTTAATTTTCTGTTATTAAATTTTTCATCTTTTTATACATTATTGGTTGTCGTGTGAAAATAACTGAATCAAATGCGATCAAAATGAGAAGTTGACTTGAGAACTAAAATACCTTTAAATTGATGCACGGCTTCACCCTCTTTTCCATAAGAAAAAGTTTCTAAATGGCGCCCAAGCGTCAATTAGAAACTTTCGACGATCTTATACCTTCCAGTCAGAAACTAGTAATTTTACTCATATTGGCAGCCCAAATTATACGGGAAAGTTTAACCATTCTAAAATTAAAGGAGGGGCGACCGACTTTTATCCTCACTGTATTCCGATCTTTCTTTAAAACAGCTTTCCGATGATAAATACTACAAACAGTTCTGTTCTAAAGGTTGGCAAATCAAGCCGTGCTCTAAAAATTTGCGAAACATTAATCCTTAGCGTTACTTCTTATTTACAGCAGGTTTGAAGGTCAGAACTGCCAAGGGTGGTAGTTATATCTGTGAGGAAGTTCTTTTCCTTGCAGAATAAACCTGAGTTGCTCTACAAGGATAATATTAAAAATATACTTACTTCAGCGCAAACTTTCAAAAATTTGTCAAATAAGTGTTTATACTTCGTTCTTCTTTTAAAGAGTAGGTTCCTTACATTTTAAATGGGCGCGTTGCCACTATCAACATGTTAATTGCCTCAGACTGCATTGTATATGATATTAGTATAGGTTGATGTTCCAACACTAAATATGAAAAAAACAATCAAACAAAGGCTAGTGTCTAAAGTGACAAATTTATTGCAAATTGTGTACAAAGATATAAATAAAAAGGCGATGACCACAAACAATTAAATGTGTTTAAAATGTTGTAAAGATAAAATTGTTGAACAACTACTGAACAAACATCCAGTAATTGTATAATCTATTCCTAGCTGTTGCAAATAACTTCATGTGGCCCCGCACCTTGGCCTACTTCTTCACTGTTTTTTCCCATTAAAGAGTAATCTTTAGCATTTAGTAGGCCGCTAATAATGCAAGCGCTTAATGCTGACCGATTCAGGTTCATTGGTGAAGCTTCAAACCATTGCCTCGTTTTGGGGTTGTAACATTCAACATAATTTATTGTTGAAGAGCCTATTACCAGACAATCTAAATACACTTATACCTTCAAACTCCCTATACTACTTACCGTTAAAGCCGCCTATAACAAAAATTATGTCATCTAGTATCACGGTTGCAAAATTACTTCTTGGACTAAACATGGGCCGAACATCTTTCCAATTAGATGAGACTCCTGGACTAAACTTTTCACACGTTGTTAGTCTGGTAAATCCGTTGAATCCACCTAAAGCGTATAGAGTATTTTTAAAAGCAACGAGGGATACGCCGGACCGAGCTGTTGTCATAGGTGGTATTAATGTCCATTGGTTATTGAGAGTGTCATAAACTTCCGCAGAGTTCATAACTTCGTGCCCATTAAAACCTCCAACAATGTAGATCTAGATAAAATAAAAATATATTAGATTTATCATGTATACTAGCTCTTTCCTGTACTATATAGTTGGAACAAAATAAACCCAAATATAACTTACGGCACTACTCCACAAGATATCACAACCTACTCACGAGGTTTAAGAGCAAAGTAGTGAGACCGATAACACTGCGAGCGATCTGGTAATGCTGTGTTATTCCACTTGTCTAGACCTGTGCGATCATCCTTTCCAAATGCTTAGTCTGAGATTTAGTTCCGTATAGGCTTCACATAATTTTTGAAAGCACAGTCAATGGAATTGTGTTTTGTTGTGTTACGAAAATGGAACAGCGTAATTTAGAGCAACGTTATGCCGTCAAGTTTTGTGTTAAACTTGGGGAATCGAGAGTGTGATATTGTAAAGTTAAAACAGGCGTGTGGAAAACATTCCTTATGGAGAGTACAAGTTTTTCGTTGGCACAAATGATTTTTGAAAGGCCGAGAACACGTTGTAGATGAACCTCGCTCAGGGAGACTCTCAACGTCAAAAACGGACGAAAACGTCAAACGAGTGCGTGCTTTTGTGCCATCACTCCGACGTTTAACAATAAGCATGATGGGTAACCTAAACTTAAACATTTTCCCCGTACATCCAATTTTGACCGAAGATTTGCAAATGCGAAAGATTTGTGCCAAAATGTTACCGAAGAACCTCACAATGAGCAGAAGGACAATCAAAGAAACGTGTGCGTTGGTCTTCTTGAGAGGATTGCCAATGACCCCGAATAGTTCAGGCCTGTGATCACAGGTGACGACTCCTGGATTTTTAGTATGATCCTGAGATAAAGCGGCAAAGTGTGGAGTGGCACACTGAGACATCTCCGCGACTGAGAAAAACTCAAATGAGCAAATCTAAGATCAAAACGATGCTGATTTGCTTTTTGACAGTAGAGGTATTATACATAAAGAATTTGTTCCTCTAAGACAAACTGTCAAAGCGTTTTACAAAGATGTTTTAGAAGGGCTCAGGAAAATGACGAATCGAGTGAGACGGGACATTACAAACAAGTAGATGCTGCATTACGACAACGCCCCATGTCACACGGCCACTTCCAACATGGAATTTTTGACTTTAAAAGGCATACCTATTGTTTCACAGCCCCCTTAGCCCTTGTTCACCAACTTTCCCTGTTTGGATTACATAACGTCCCTATATCTAATATTAAAGCGAAACTTTGTGCGCCAAAAGAGGTGTAACAAAAATTTTGTCGAGTCTTCAATTTTTAAGAAATTATATTTTGCATAAATATTACTCTAGAAAGTTTTTTAAACATCAGTTAAAGTAAGTATTTTTACAACGTTGAGAATCTTATGCGTGATTTACAACTCCATTGAGTACAGTAGCCTGCTCATGAAAAAAATTAAGTCGATTCCTCGCAAATACACTTTCCGTGGTGTGCCGCCTCTTCACTTTACACGTATTCGTAGACATTTTTGAAAGTACCCGTTTAAATTTTAAATAGCTATTTTTAAAAAATACTTTCGTTATGCGAAAATATCAATCTACGTCCCTTTCTTAAGTATCAATTAAAATATTTCTATAAAGTTGTGAATCACCCTTGTAATATACTGTTACAAAATTCAGAACAGAATCATTTAAATTTTAAGAAGCGCCAAATTTTGAATTCACCGCTTGTTAAAGTAGTTATGCGGTCACCTCCATTGGCGCTCTAATATATTGTTTCTCTTTCTACGGCTGTTCCCATTCTAAGAGTTTTTCTATGAACGATATGCAGTATTACAGCACATATCTCAGTAAAAAATATTGCAAGTAATGAATGCTTCCGAATTATGCTTCTCCTCACAATAACTCTAGCAGGTTTGAAATAGTGGGGAAAGTAGGTTGCATGTTACTGAAATTTATAGACCAATTGGTTTTCAGAAATTTGTAAACTAAAAAAGATGTCAGTGAAAATAAATATGCTCATTAGGGAAAGATTGAACTAGAAATCCTTTTAAATTCAAATTATATTACTCGGAAAAGAAACTATTTGTTTTCAAACTTGTCTAATAAATGATAAGAAAGCTTGAAGTTTCAATATTTTTTTAAGCAAAATAGAGACCTCAAAAATAAAATTTTATGAAGTCGATTCGTAGTACTACTACTTTTTTATACAATTCAGAAAATTTTATATGAAAATATTTAAAAATACCGTTGCATGCGATAATCTACTTTCTAATAAAAACAATATATAAGTTCTCACACGATTGATCTTAACACACACATCTAAAGTCTAACTTTGATCTGAAAGATTTTTTTATTCCTAAAATATAATTTAAAAGTATTGTAGCGTCAATTAGTCTATCTCCGTCCAAAATAATTGCATTAGAACGCAAATGAGACATCTGTACACAAAAGATAATTGGTGAGCACCCTGTGGCGTGACATCTTCAAATAAAGATGGTTGATAGGCTTTACAGCGCCATTTTCTGCAGATTAACTAAATCGACAGGTACAAGGCTTTCACATTTAAGGGTTATTTAGATTACAATTGAAAATCTCGAAAATGTCATTTGCATAATTTTTGGAATGTTCTCGAAATAACTAGTATAATTGAAAATTTGATTATGATACTTGTTCTAATGTAAAGTTGTGAATACAACGTGTTCTAGTTTAATGCTTTAGTAGTCGTGATGTAACTGTTCGATAAGCAATGGATGTACAAAATCCTGCATTGGGATTTTCTCCAAATTGCTCATCAAGTGCAAATTTTCGATAGCTGAGTGGACTGTTGTGTGAAAGGTAAAAAAACCAATTATAAATGCTGAGGTTTTACAATTTCGACAATAAAACAATGCAATAAATCGGAACAGTGTAAACACTTACCCAACTTGTCGAGAAGTTCTTCAATGTTGCGTAGCACAAAAAAATGAGTCCCGCGAAGGGAATACAGGTACGAACCGCAAATGTGGCGCACAAGGCCGTGCATCTACCATACGTTACGAAGTATCGAACACGACTCGTTTTATTTTATTGTTGTAGATAATAGGACGGGTATTATCTTTCACGTGTTTGCACAGTTTCGATAAAACCGCCTAATATCGTCAAAAGAGGAAACCTCATATATTTCTAACAGTAACATAAAATACTATCAAGTGTCCTATATGATATAAATTACTGTAGGGATCGTATAACTTAATATAAATTAATAATTAGTGTTTCGATATAATTTAATTATATTGCTTTGATAGTAATTTAGAAGATAGCATTGTAGTCTATTGTAACCACGAGTTGCTGAAAAAGTTTGTATAATCAGTTTGAAAATAAAGAACTGTTGTTTTGCAATTGGGAGTTTTCGTTACAATGTGTATCTCATGAAATTCACCAAAACCACATTGCAATTCCACATCATTTTTATAAGTTTAGCTTTAATCGCTTTTAGAAATTACTAACCTTGTCTTGTAAAACAGCTGCACTGGCGTCTGAACGTTGTTTCAGCATAGGCTTTATTAGCTCCCATTGATTCTTGTTTGGATCATAACGTTCAGCTGAACTCATTCTAATCCGTCCATTGTATCCACCCATTGCATAAATTTTATTCCTATGCATTGCAACACTGACATAACACCTTGGATAGTACATACAAGCGCATTCCTTCCATTGATGAATAGCTGGGTCAAAACACCTTACTGTGTTAAAATGTTCGTTACCGTCAAATCCTCCAATCATATAAATACATCCGTTAAGTGCGCATAAACCATGATACGCTCTAGGGACTGTATCAGTATCCATGGAAAGCAGCCAGCGGTTTGCTCGAACATCATATGTTTCAATAAAGTTTGTTGGACTGCCTGCACTCCAGCCACCAACCGCAAAAAGTATGTCGTAAGGAACTCGTGGTCTTGCCAATACATTATTAGACTCTATTTGGTTGGATACTAATTTATCTGATAGAGTTAACACATTACTTATGTAGTCAGTGCACTCCTACTGATAAAAACTAGATTACAAATAACAAACGTAATTAAAATGTCCTACCTTGTTTTCAGCAACTAAATAACAGGTCTGTATTGGATCAATTAAGAAGTCTTCACTGACGTTTCCAAGTCTGACACATTTAAGTAAGGATAATAGATGAACTTTCCTGGCATCGGTGTTTACTTCCACCCACCTTAGCAGTGCTTCAAATACAATTTCTTCACTACTTACATTTAACTCGTCATCCTGTAAAATTTCGAGTACTTCATTTATAGACAGTTTTGCAAATTCAGAATTCTCATTCAATAACTGCATAAAATTTTGTAAAACAAATCGTTTGCCTTTTTTCTCCAAATCGTGACAGAAATAATGTCTTGCAAATTTTAAAATGCCCAAGCAATTGCTAGGACGTAATTCATCTAAAAAAGATTCTAATATAAATAAGAACTTTTGTGTATATCTCAACAAGTTCATGTTTATGCTGTAACATTTAGAAATGCCCACAAATTTATGCTTTCGTATATTAGGAAAAATTTATTTAATTAATTATTCAAACATTCCAATTTAATTAATAAATAAAATCAAGTCATGTTGGTATGCATTATTGATTACTATATATTCAGGCAAATAATTTCATATATTTATTCACTGTGCAGTTCTAGTTATTATTTATTTGTATTCTTTGTGACTGCGCATTAATCATGGAACGAGACATTTTGCGAAATCCCAGCAAGTCGTTAGCATGAGTTGTGAATTTTGTTGGGCTCGCAATATGTTAATAGCCTAATTTGGTGTTGGTATGGCACTATTGTTCATGTTTGGTTTTTAGCGCATTGATGAAGAAACATTTTCTACCTGGATGAGTTATTATTCCCAGTAGAAAGAGCTCTAGATAGCTCATGTTGTAGTTTGTTAGTTTAGTGGTGTCATTCTCGTGGATGCACAAGCACTACCTTGCTTTGTGGGAGGTCTGTATGGAAGTAGAGACCTCATTGTAGATATTAAGAGTTTAGGGTGTTTTGATTTCGGGTCAAATGAAGTTTGGTGAGGGTTGTGTTGAATGATTATTGTAGTATGGAGTCTGTGCGACTATGTATTGAGGATAGATTTTGTTCTTGTTGAGCGATACCGACGCGTTCTGTATTGAGTTTGCGGATATTGTTGAGATGATAAAGCAGTGTGCTTCCTTTCAGTTTGGTAGAGTTATTTAGTGGTGATGTTATGTAGATAATGCAGTAGTGCAATCTAATAATTATAAGGTGGAATTATGTGTTTTGATTAGTTGTCTGCTATTAGTTGATGACGTTTTTGTTTGGTGAGAACGATAGCTTCATTATTTGAAATGTGTATTTCGTGTTGTAAGAATTTTTGGACCCTTGCAAATACATGAATCACAGTTGTATATATAGGTAGATGTAGAGTGGTGAAGGAATATGAGGATCTTAAAATTTTGTTTATAGTTTTTGATAGATTTAGTAGTATCGATATATCCTCTTTATACATAGGCTGATTTGTATATATGTGTTGGAACTGTTTATTAGTTAGGTTTGATGTGTAGTGAAACCTGTTATCTTTACTTTTATACTGCTGAATGTTGAATTACTAAATACAACCCTTACCTATTTTGTCCCTTTATCAAAAGTGTCTCTCCAATTAAGACTTCCATTTGAACGTTTTGTACGCGTTAGCTACACACTCACTCAGTTGCTGTCTGTTCCCTTAAAAGTTTATTTAGTCGTTTTCACCTTTTTGCTTAAGTTTTGGTTGAGCTACAAATCTTGGTTGTGGTTTGACTTTATTTAGTCATAGTTAGGGAGTATCAAAGGTATTGATTTAGGTTTATTAGATGCACAGAGATACGCTTTGTAAAAAAAGACCTTTTCAATTTTACCTTATGATGTTTCCTTATTCTAAGATTTGAAAAGAGGCAGTGTAATATTTATAAATGCCGATAAACTTATTCTGCCGTATTTTAGAAGAAAAATTCATTTAATTAATTGCGTTATGACATCACGGTTCGAATCACATCACGATTGCTCTCACCATCGTGAGATGAATGATTACTTCTTCTTGTCGTATTATATTCTACATTAGCCAAGTCGATAACCGATGTAGAGCTGCAGTTGTATAATGACGACTCTTGCAGGTCCGTTTTCCCATCCTAATCAGTCTCTAACATTTAATTTTTAATGCTCCACCCTAAGGTACTACTTTGGCCAGGGAGCAAGTTTTTACCTGGAAATATTGAATTTTACGAAACACTTACTATTTCAAGCAAGGTCGGTATCTTTAACTGCGTAACAACACTCATACACAAAACATATATTTTACCTCTCATCTGAGCGCGAGCGTATTTTTGTAAAAAATGCTCGCCTAACACTTTTCAAGCGATCCGTGTCGGATTTCCAACCAGGGACCTTGAGCTTAGTGGCCACACGCAGACCGACTAAGATACGAAGCCGCTCACCCTGACCAACCGCCGATACTGGAGTTCAGAATCTCTGCAGCATAACTCGTTTTCCACGTGTGTCTGCCATAACGACATAACCCTCTGTCTACATGGTTAACATTCTGTCCTTTCTTCGTCAAATATGATATAACAGAGGAGAGGTTTTCTCGGTCTTTTTCTAATTTGTTTGACAGAGAACGAACAAACTGTTGTTTATATAGGTAAGGCGATGGGGACGTGACGGGTATCAAAATTTATACGGACGGTTCACGCATGGATGACGGACAAGCAGGCGCGGCGTTTATCGTGTATAAGCAGGAAAGGGAGGTGTTTCGGTTTCAATTCCAAACTCGCAAACTGGAGCACAGTGCAAATTGGTAGCCATACGAGAGGCTATCGATTACGTAATAAACCACGCGGGCAGAGATGAATATTATATATATATATTGTTATATTTTGGTATATATTGAGTTATAGAGAACCCTTTTATAATCAATTACCACCTATTTTGTATTGTTTATTCATGATTACAGGATTGATCATCTGTTATATATACTGTGATCCTACCTTATTAGTGATAGGCGTAATATATCTATCTGTCACTCCTTGTCTTATTTTAGAGCCTTGTTGAGTTATGCCACACAATTTACCTTTAAATATTTTACACGGCTGCTGCACTTAAATATTCTACAGGGCCGTCAAACACGTGGCGGAATCTACCTAGGGTGGGTCCGTCCTAAGCAAACACCTCTCAACTAGACACCCAAACAAATATCCAAGGATTTTTCAAAATAATTTTAAATGCCAAAAGTATACCCAAACACTAGTTCCACTTTTATAAATTTGATTAAAGCACTGCGTAGATATTAAATACTAATACCTGGAATCCAGATACAAGCGCCGCCTTCCAGCCGTCCTGAAGCCAAGTGACCAACTGCAGGCACCTCCTGTAAATAATAAGTAACTCGAGCAACTGGTAATCTCCAGACTATAAAACCACTAATATTTCTACAAATTTTATGTTATACAAATACTCAGATAACTCCAATTCCACTATGCTTTCGTCTTCAAACAATAACGGTACAGACCAGCACTCCTCTTTTAATTAACTTTTATTCGCCGTAAAACTGCTACTATTTGCTATCTCCAGGTACAACTTGACTTTCAAAACTTTCTCGTAACTTTTAAATGTAATAAAACTCATAACAGTACAAAACACGTCTATTTTTCAGTAATATCAATTTGAAGTCCCTTATAAATAAAATCCGTCTTCTTTTGTTTCCGTTGCCATAGCAACTATCTCTACGCACACTATGTAATTTATAATTATTAATAATTGATTTATAATACAGTTGTTTTCTCTAGATACATTCATTTTCTAGATGGTTTGTAATCCAGTGATTTATGTATATTGAACTTTTACAATATTGAAAATAGCTAACAAACTTTGATGGTTCAGCTTTTAAATTGTACGCAACAGACATTTATGTCTTATTCAGTAAACGTTCTGTCATTACATAACCAATCTTTAATTGTTAAAACATATTCAAACTGAAATTGATTTACAAATTTTACGGAGTATCACTTAACTCCTTAAAATTTTAAAAGCGTGCAGTATACCAAGCAATTTTGATATTTGTTTTACATTCAAATGGTTCTGAAAACGCTAACTCCAAATTAAATTTCATATACGTGCAACCATAACAATTAAAATACGTATACAATGCAAACTTATAACTAGCTTAGCCTGGTCTATGGCCGGTATATGTTGTTGAATGCAATGCAGTTTCAAAAGCTTTATAAATTTATAAACGTGGAATAGTTGTTGTTAATTTATAAACCAAAAATACCTGAAAGAAATACTCAAACAAAACCAAATATACCCCCATTCTAGCAAAGTCGTTTCGAAGCCCTATTTAAACATTTTATAAGCCCACCCCCTTCTTGACAGTATATAAGGCCCCACTGATTTTAAATAAAATGAAAATTTACTTCCTGGATATAAGTAATTCTTTTAATGGTTGAGAAATTTTAAATTTTAGTTAAAATCACTATAGTTTTTTTTTTCTTTATGTATGAGGATTAAGTGTTAGTTTCTGTATGTTCTGTATAGTTTTAAGCTCGTTAGTATTATTTACAGTGTTAATTTTATTCTTGCGATACTTTACTTTCCACATGAAAATATGGATACAAATTTTCTATATGAAAACGTCCCCGACATTCACCCTGTCATTCTCCAATTCGTAAGTATTCCTTCTGCAAAATTCTTCTCACTCGATAAGGACCCTCGTATGGAAATAACAACTTGGCACAAATATTTCTTTCCCAATTTGACATTCTCAATCTTTTAACAATAACAAGATCCCCAACTGAAAAAACCACTTGCTTCTTGATTTTCTTGTTACGTTTCTCCAACTCCCTTCTTTGTATCGTTTCGACTTGTTGTTTGGCTTTATGCAACAACTCCGTTATATCCTCCACTTTTGTTCAGCTCTCCACGGTCTTGCTGGAATCACCTTCTTCATCAATGTCACAGGACACATTCCTGTCACTGAACTTGGTACAAAATTAATATATTCTTCTATTTGCGGTAAATACCTTACCCACCGATCATGTTGTTCCTGCGTTATTAACCTCAAAACTTTATTACTTCTCGAATATATCTTTCACACGGATTTCCTTGAGGATGTCTGATACTACAGAATGTCATCTTTATTCCATCCTTCCTTAATTTACTTTCAACCCTTCGATTACGAAAATACGTTGCATTGTCCAACAATACCCTATTCATCTTACCTATTCGTTCTACAAACTTTCTTACAGAACTCAATACATGCCTAGAATTACATCTCCTCGCTGGATAAAGCTGCACAAACTTTGTAAAAATATCAACTACAACTAAAATATGCTGATATCCGTTCCTACTCGGTATCAAATTACTCAAGTAATCCATTGCCACAATATCTAATGGACCTTCCGCTCTTATACATCTAACTTGATTCTGCAACACCACATTCTTATCCTTTCCTAACAAACACGTCTCACACAGATTTATGCAATTTTTCACCAATTTTCTATCGTTTCGTGCATAGAAAGCTTCCTAAATATCAAGAACGTCTTACGAATCCCTATATGACCAAACGTAGTATGAATTTCCTGGATCAGCTCAACGGCTACCTGTGTCGTTAACACTAATAATTCATCTTCCCATAACCTTTTCACCAAAACTCCTCGACCATATAAAACCTCTGTCTTGTTCTAAATTCTCTCTGAATAATTTTCTCTGATCACCCTTATTTCTTCGTGTGCTTGCATCCGATGAAATCTGGCATTCGACCATCTTCCCAGATCTTCAAACACTTGCAATGCAATCAAAATCCATTCCTACTATCCGTTAGCAACCCTTCATCCTTCCTACTAAAGAAATCAGCCGTAACATTTTCTTTACCAGGTTTATGTCTAATCTCAAAATCATATTCCTGCAATACTAACGCCCATCTATACAATCGACTGTTCAAAAACTCTTTCTTCTTCAGAAACGTGACCACTGTGTTATCCGATTCAACCAGAAATTTATTACCCAATAAATAAAATCTTAACTTCTTCACAGCATATACGATTGCCAGCATCTCTTTTTCCGCTGTCGAATACCTAGTCTCGCAGTCTTTCAGAGCCCTCGAAATAAAACAAATTGGCACTTCTCTCCTTCTTGAACCTGCACCAACTCAGCCCCTATTGCAAAACTCGAAGCGTCTGTCCTTAAAATAAATGGATCCGTAAAATTGGGATATTTTAATGACAGTTCCTATAAAATACCGCCTTCAACTCCCGAAATGCCTGCTCCTTTGCTCGTTCCATTTCCACCTTTCGTTCTTTTTAACAACTCCAACAATGGAATGCACAACTCCGAATATTTTGGTATGAATCGACGATAATAATTTAATACACCTAAAATCCTCTTAAACCTTTCAAATTTCTTGGCTGTTTCAAATTCTTCAACTCGTCCAAGCGTTTTTCACAAATTCTAATTCCTTCGCTGCCAACGACAAACCCCAAATACTTTACCTGGTCCTTAAAAACTCACACTTCTTCGAATTCAACCTCAAACCTCCCTCGTCTAACCTTCGGATCACTTTTCTTAAATGTTCTAAATGTTCTAACTCGTTCTTAGAAAAATCAAAATATCATCGACATAGTGCGTACAGAAGTCTTCGTACTCATCTAATAACTTCTGCATGGCTCGAACTAATGCAGCGGATGACGTTGAAAGACCAAATGGAACAACTCTGTACTGATAAATCTCCCTTCAATGCTAAATCCAGTATACTTCCGACTTTCCTCATGCAAAGGAATTAGCCAAAAGAATTCTTTAAGTCCAGTTTGCTAAAAATTTTCATCTCGCTTACCTTGTATAACAAATTATCTAGTGATTTTGGTTGTTCAAATTGTGGTTTAGTAATCGCATTCAATCTCCTAGCATCTAAACATATTCTTAATTCTAAATTATCAGATTTAGGCACAACCACTACCGGATTGATATAGGGTGTTCTCGCTGATTCAATAATTCCTCTTTTAACATCTTTTAATCTCATTTTTACTCGACCCCTTAATGCAAATGGTATTGGATATACCCTAGTACGAAAACTTCCTCGTCTGTGACCTCTAACTTATGCGTATACTCCTTCGCAAACCTAGGCTCATTACTAAAAACTCCTGCATGTCTATTAAACACCTCATATAACATTTCCTTCATATCCACCCCTATTAATCCTATCTGTTCCTCATCAAATACCTTCTCAAATATATTACCTAACCGTAACTCATCAATTCCATCATAAATTCTATTCTTAGTCTTTCCTGATCCTATACTATCTGTATTTATCTCATCCCTAGTATCCCGATTATCCTTAGGCACCACCCATTTCTTCTCTAAATTTAATACCTTTACCATTCGTGCTTTACCATCTATAACCAGTCCAAATTCCTCAATTACATCTATCCCTACAATAAAATCTAAATATAATCCTCTTGCTATCCAAAACTCTACTTCACCTAGTCTGGTACTTCCTAATACAATCGATACTCGTACAACTTTGTCTATCGTAGTTAACTTCCTCTTAATCGCAGACCATAAATTAATACTCTTAACCCTACAAATTTTCCCTTTGAATAATTCTGCATGTTTCAAAACTATTTCTCTCTCACCAGCGATAACTGCGACCCTGTATCTATCAATGCCGTGTAAACAGAATCCCTAAACTAATATGAATAAATGGTAACTCCCGCCTTCTTTCAAACTTATTATCTAACAACTTATCTACTAAACTAATACTATGCTGTGTCCCTAAATCTGATTTTCCTAACACTAATAAATCGACGTTTTTTTGTACCGTGGGTTCATCGTGGACCGCCACTTTCTCTATCCTATCCTCCGATCTCTGTCGCGTGTCTCTTGTTGTTACGTGTTGGATCGTCAAGTTTCTATCTGTCTCCCGTTCTCGGTCTCTAATCCCTGTCGGTATTTCCCCTGATCCGTTGATCTCTGTTCCCTTTCTCTGCCACCTCTGTCCAAAACTCGTTCTTTGCTGTCCAAAACCTCTGTCATTCCTATCAGTCCTGTTCCAGTCATTGTTCCCCTATAATTATCGTCTCTATTAAAACGTTGTTCCCAATTATTATTCGTTCTCCTTTGATTTCCCTGATATTGCTTTCTGTAGTTGTCCTGTCCATTCTCCCTATAATTGTATCCTTGCACCCCAGTCCTCTGGTAGTCTGTGCTATTCCTATTCCTATCCCAATTCCTATTATCACTATTTTCCTGGTATTCGTTTCAAACGTCCTAGCTACGTCATAATTTCGCATCATTTCCAAAAGTCTCTTAAAGTCCGAACGTTTTGTATCGCTACGGCCCTAGTTATTTCCGCCTCCATATGCCTTGACAACAATAATATAATTTCATCTTCTCTTAATTTAGGAATCAGGTGCTGCGCCTGGTTATACTTTTCAATCACATAATTTTCTCTCGATCCCTGGTATGACCTATAGTTCCCAGTGTTTAAATCCGTTCGAATATTAGCCTGATGCGTGTTTCCCCAATATTGTTCTATGAATAGCCTTCGAAATTCCTCGTACGAACTATATTGCCTCCTCACGATACAGTGCCATTTCTCTGCACAACCCCCCCAATGTCACGCTCACCATCTGCATCTTCACCCTCTCAGGCTCACTCTCTACCATCTCGTCCAACTTGCTAAGATAGACCATCGGCTGCTCATTCTTTCTGCCTTCAAACCTCGGCAAGGTCTCTTTCCCTAGCCTATACTGGTATCCTGCATCACAAACAACTCTTCCCCTTTCCAATTCAACCAACTGTTCTCTCATCTGTCTAACATTCCCTTCAAGACCAGACAATCCATTTACCGTATTCCCCAGAACCGTCGTATCCCTTCTCAGCTTCTCTGCCACCTCCTGACTCGCCCACAATTTGCCTATAATTTCGTTTTTAGAGTTAATATTGTCCTCCGTCTGAATCCGAACTATTTCACCTAAATTCTGCAATTTTTCTGTCTGTCTAACTTCGACCATGTACAGCTCTTCCCTTAATTCATTTAAACCTGTTGTTACCTTCCCCTTCTACAACCTGGACTCTATCCTCTACGTCCTTCAGAACTTCATCCTTAAATGAACACAAACTGCTCTGTATTGATACATTAATTCCTTCAATTTTCATTTCCATCATATCAAATTTTTCCTTAACTTCCGCTTGTGAATTTCTAACCTCGGCCAACAATGATCCTCTCAATTCTTCATGCGACTTAGTTAACGACCCTTTTAATTCCAACAAAACCATCATCACATCTTGGATCTGCATATTCTCTTTTCCCTTATCAATTTCATTTTCTCCCGATGTATCCCCTGAATTCACAATAATCACCTCCGGCTCCACATATCCTCCAGCTTCATCCCTAGCATCCCCTGCTGCTACAGTCTTAACCACCGGTTGCCCTCTCACACCAGTCTCAACTCCATAAACTTTCCCTGACCTCGTGATTCTCTCCTCATCAGACATGTCCCTTTAATTTTCAAAATAAACTTCAATGATGTGCCCCACTAAGCTACACAACCTCTGCAAATCTGAATCAGCCCTATCGAGCCCCACCTTTAAGCGAACAAATATTTTGTTGCGAAGTTATTTACCTATTCGAGCCCCACGTTGGGCGCCATCTGTTATATTTTGGTATATATTGAGTTATAGAGAACCCTTTTATAATCAATTACCACCTATTTTGTATTGTTTATTCATGATTACAGGATTGATCATCTGTTATATATACTGTGATCCTACCTTATTAGTGATAGGCGTAATATATCTATCTGTCACTCCTTGTCTTATTTTAGAGCCTTGTTGAGTTATGCCACACAATTTACCTTTAAATATTTTACACGGCTGCTGCACTTAAATATTCTACAGGGCCGTCAAACACGTGGCGGAATCTACCTAGGGTGGGTCCGTCCTAAGCAAACACCTCTCAACTAGACACCCAAACAAATATCCAAGGATTTTTCAAAATAATTTTAAATGCCAAAAGTATACCCAAACACTAGTTCCACTTTTATAAATTTGATTAAAGCACTGCGTAGATATTAAATACTAATACCTGGAATCCAGATACAAGCGCCGCCTTCCAGCCGTCCTGAAGCCAAGTGACCAACTGCAGGCACCTCCTGTAAATAATAAGTAACTCGAGCAACTGGTAATCTCCAGACTATAAAACCACTAATATTTCTACAAATTTTATGTTATACAAATACTCAGATAACTCCAATTCCACTATGCTTTCGTCTTCAAACAATAACGGTACAGACCAGCACTCCTCTTTTAATTAACTTTTATTCGCCGTAAAACTGCTACTATTTGCTATCTCCAGGTACAACTTGACTTTCAAAACTTTCTCGTAACTTTTAAATGTAATAAAACTCATAACAGTACAAAACACGTCTATTTTTTAGTAATATCAATTTGAAGTCCCTTATAAATAAAATCCGTCTTCTTTTGTTTCCGTTGCCATAGCAACTATCTCTACGCACACTATGTAATTTATAATTATTAATAATTGATTTATAATACAGTTGTTTCTCTAGATACATTCATTTTCTAGATGGTTTGTAATCCAGTGATTTATGTATATTGAACTTTTACAATATTGAAAATAGCTAACAAACTTTGATGGTTCAGCTTTTAAATTGTACGCAACAGACATTTATGTCTTATTCAGTAAACGTTCTGTCATTACATAACCAATCTTTAATTGTTAAAACATATTCAAACTGAAATTGATTTACAAATTTTACGGGAGTATCACTTAACTCCTTAAAATTTTAAAAGCGTGCAGTATACCAAGCAATTTTGATATTTGTTTTACATTCAAATGGTTCTGAAAACGCTAACTCCAAATTAAATTTCATATACGTGCAACCATAACAATTAAAATACGTATACAATGCAAACTTATAACTAGCTTAGCCTGGTCTATGGCCGGTATATGTTGTTGAATGCAATGCAGTTTCAAAAGCTTTATAAATTTATAAACGTGGAATAGTTGTTGTTAATTTATAAACCAAAAATACCTGAAAGAAATACTCAAACAAAACCAAATATACCCCATTCTAGCAAAGTCGTTTCGAAGCCCTATTTAAACATTTTATAAGCCCACCCCTTCTTGACAGTATAATATATATATATATATATATATATATATATATATATATATATAACCTCACAATGAGCAGAAGGACAATCAAAGAAACGTGTGCGTTGGTCTTCTTGAGAGGATTGCCAATG
Source organism: Platerodrilus igneus (assembly GCA_036346225.1). Taxonomy (NCBI): domain Eukaryota; kingdom Metazoa; phylum Arthropoda; class Insecta; order Coleoptera; family Lycidae; genus Platerodrilus; species Platerodrilus igneus. The sequence continues at coordinate 2,492,387 of JARFIW010001700.1, forward strand.
ACCCCGAATAGTTCAGGCCTGTGATCACAGGTGACGACTCCTGGATTTTTAGTATGATCCTGAGATAAAGCGGCAAAGTGTGGAGTGGCACACTGAGACATCTCCGCGACTGAGAAAAACTCAAATGAGCAAATCTAAGATCAAAACGATGCTGATTTGCTTTTTGACAGTAGAGGTATTATACATAAAGAATTTGTTCCTCTAAGACAAACTGTCAAAGCGTTTTACAAAGATGTTTTAGAAGGGCTCAGGAAAATGACGAATCGAGTGAGACGGGACATTACAAACAAGTAGATGCTGCATTACGACAACGCCCCATGTCACACGGCCACTTCCAACATGGAATTTTTGACTTTAAAAGGCATACCTATTGTTTCACAGCCCCCTTAGCCCTTGTTCACCAACTTTCCCTGTTTGGATTACATAACGTCCCTATATCTAATATTAAAGCGAAACTTTGTGCGCCAAAAGAGGTGTAACAAAAATTTTGTCGAGTCTTCAATTTTTAAGAAATTATATTTTGCATAAATATTACTCTAGAAAGTTTTTTAAACATCAGTTAAAGTAAGTATTTTTACAACGTTGAGAATTTTATGCGTGATTTACAACTCCATTGAGTACAGTAGCCTGCTCATGAAAAAAATTAAGTCGATTCCTCGCAAATACACTTTCCGTGGTGTGCCGCCTCTTCACTTTACACGTATTCGTAGACATTTTTGAAAGTACCCGTTTAAATTTTAAATAGCTATTTTTAAAAATACTTTCGTTATGCGAAAATATCAATCTACGTCCCTTTCTTAAGTATCAATTAAAATATTTCTATAAAGTTGTGAATCACGCTTGTAATATACTGTTACAAAATTCAGAACAGAATCATTTAAATTTTAAGAAGCGCCAAATTTTGAATTCACCGCTTGTTAAAGTAGTTATGCGGTCACCTCCATTGGCGCTCTAATATATTGTTTCTCTTTTACGGCTGTTCCCATTCTAAGAGTTTTTCTATGAACGATATGCAGTATTACAGCACATATCTCAGTAAAAATATTGCAAGTAATGAATGCTTGAATTATGCTTCTCCTCACAATAACTCTAGCAGGTTTGAAATAGTGGGGAAAGTAGGTTGCATGTTACTGAAATTTATAGACCAATTGGTTTTCAGAAATTTGTAAACTAAAAAGATGTCAGTGAAAATAAATATGCTCATTAGGAAAGATTGAACTAGAAATCCTTTTAAATTCAAATTATATTACTCGGAAAAGAAACTATTTGTTTTCAAACTTGTCTAATAAATGATAAGAAAGCTTGAAGTTTCAATATTTTTTAAGCAAAATAGAGACCTCAAAATAAAATTTTATGAAGTCGATTCGTAGTACTACTACTTTTTATACAATTCAGAAAATTTTATATGAAAATAAAAAATACCGTTGCATGCGATAATCTACTTTCTAATAAAAACAATATATAAGTTCTCACACGATTGATCTTAACACACATCTAAAGTCTAACTTTGATCTGAAAGATTTTTTATTCCTAAAATATAATTTAAAAAGTATTGTAGCGTCAATTAGTCTATCTCCGTCCAAAATAATTGCATTAGAACGCAAATGAGACATCTGTACAAAAAGATAATTGGTGAGCACCCTGTGGCGTGACATCTTCAAATAAAGATGGTTGATAGGCTTTACAGCGCCATTTTCTGCAGATTAACTTAATCGACAGGTACAAGGCTTTCACATTTAAGGGTTATTTAGATTACAATTGAAAATCTCGAAAATGTCATTTGCATAATTTTTGGAATGTTCTCGAAATAACTAGTATAATTGAAAATTTGATTATGATACTTGTTCTAATGTAAAGTTGTGAATACAACGTGTTCTAGTTTAATGCTTTAGTAGTCGTGATGTAACTGTTCGATAAGCAATGGATGTACAAAATCCTGCATTGGGATTTTCTCCAGATTGCTCATCAAGTGCAAATTTTCGATAGCTGAGTGGACTGTTGTGTGAAAGGTAAAAAACCAATTATAAATGCTGAGGTTTTACAATTTCGACAATAAAACAATGCAATAAATCGGAACAGTGTAAACACTTACCCAACTTGTCGAGAAGTTCTTCAATGTTGCGTAGCACAAAAAAATGAGTCCCGCGAAGGGAATACAGGTACGAACCGCAAATGTGGCGCACAAGGCCGTGCATCTACCATACGTTACGAAGTATCGAACACGACTCGTTTTATTTTATTGTTGTAGATAATAGGACGGGTATTATCTTTCACGTGTTTGCACAGTTTCGATAAAACCGCCTAATATCGTCAAAAGAGGAAACCTCATATATTTCTAACAGTAACATAAAATACTATCAATTGTCCTATATGATATAAATTACTGTAGGGATCGTATAACTTAATATAAATTAATAATTAGTGTTTCGATATAATTTAATTATATTGCTTTGATAGTAATTTAGAAGATAGCATTGTAGTCTATTGTAACCACGAGTTGCTGAAAAAGTTTGTATAATCAGTTTGAAAATAAAGAACTGTTGTTTTGCAATTGGAGTTTTCGTTACAATGTGTATCTCATGAAATTCACCAAAACCACATTGCAATTCCACATCATTTTTATAAGTTTAGCTTTAATCGCTTTTAGAAATTACTAACCTTGTCTTGTAAAACAGCTGCACTGGCGTCTGAACGTTGTTTCAGCATAGGCTTTATTAGCTCCCATTGATTCTTGTTTGGATCATAACGTTCAGCTGAACTCATTCTAATCCGTCCATTGTATCCACCCATTGCATAAATTTTATTCCTATGCATTGCAACACTGACATAACACCTTGGATAGTACATACAAGCGCATTCCTTCCATTGATGAATAGCTGGGTCAAAACACCTTACTGTGTTAAAATGTTCGTTACCGTCAAATCCTCCAATCATATAAATACATCCGTTAAGTGCGCATAAACCATGATACGCTCTAGGGACTGTATCAGTATCCATGGAAAGCAGCCAGCGGTTTGCTCGAACATCATATGTTTCAATAAAGTTTGTTGGACTGCCTGCACTCCAGCCACCAACCGCAAAAAGTATGTCGTAAGGAACTCGTGGTCTTGCCAATACATTATTAGACTCTATTTGGTTGGATACTAATTTATCTGATAGAGTTAACACATTACTTATGTAGTCAGTGCACCCTACTGATAAAACTAGATTACAAATAACAAACGTAATTAAAATGTCCTACCTTGTTTTCAGCAACTAAATAACAGGTCTGTATTGGATCAATTAAGAAGTCTTCACTGACGTTTCCAAGTCTGACACATTTAAGTAAGGATAATAGATGAACTTTCCTGGCATCGGTGTTTACTTCCACCCACCTTAGCAGTGCTTCAAATACAATTTCTTCACTACTTACATTTAACTCGTCATCCTGTAAAATTTAGTACTTCATTTATAGACAGTTTTGCAAATTCAGAATTCTCATTCAATAACTGCATAAAATTTTGTAAAACAAATCGTTTTTTTTTCTCCAAATCGTGACAGAAATAATGTCTTGCAAATTTTAAAATGCCCAAGCAATTGCTAGGACGTAATTCATCTAAAAAGATTCTAATATAAATAAGAACTTTTGTGTATATCTCAACAAGTTCATGTTTATGCTGTAACATTTAGAAATGCCCACAAATTTATGCTTTCGTATATTAGGAAAAATTTATTTAATTAATTATTCAAACATTCCAATTTAATTAATAAATAAAATCAAGTCATGTTGGTATGCATTATTGATTACTATATATTCAGGCAAATAATTTCATATTTTATTCACTGTGCAGTTCTAGTTATTATTTATTTGTATTCTTTGTGACTGCGCATTAATCATGGAACGAGACATTTTGCGAAATCCCAGCAAGTCGTTAGCATGAGTTGTGAATTTTGTTGGGCTCGCAATATGTTAATAGCCTAATTTGGTGTTGGTATGGCACTATTGTTCATGTTTGGTTTTTAGCGCATTGATGAAGAAACATTTTCTACCTGGATGAGTTATTATTCCCAGTAGAAAGAGCTCTAGATAGCTCATGTTGTAGGTTAGTTTAGTGGTGTCATTCTCGTGGATGCACAAGCACTACCTTGCTTTGTGGGAGGTCTGTATGGAAGTAGAGACCTCATTGTAGATATTAAGAGTTTAGGGTGTTTTGATTTCGGGTCAAATGAAGTTTGGTGAGGTTGTGTTGAATGATTATTGTAGTATGGAGTCTGTGCGACTATGTATTGAGGATAGATTTTGTTCTTGTTGAGCGATACCGACGCGTTCTGTATTGAGTTTGCGGATATTGTTGAGATGATAAAGCAGTGTGCTTCCTTTCAGTTTGGTAGAGTTATTTAGTGGTGATGTTATGTAGATAATGCAGTAGTGCAATCTAATAATTATAAGGTGGAATTATGTGTTTTGATTAGTTGTCTGCTATTAGTTGATGACGTTTTTGTTTGGTGAGAACGATAGCTTCATTATTTGAAATGTGTATTTCGTGTTGTAAGAATTTTTGGACCCTTGCAAATACATGAATCACAGTTGTATATATAGGTAGATGTAGAGGGTGAAGGAATATGAGGATCTTAAAATTTTGTTTATAGTTTTGATAGATTTAGTAGTATCGATATATCCTCTTTATACATAGGCTGATTTGTATATATGTGTTGGAACTGTTTATTAGTTAGGTTTGATTGTAGTGAAACCTGTTATCTTTACTTTTATACTGCTGAATGTTGAATTACTAAATACAACCCTTACCTATTTTGTCCCTTTATCAAAAGTGTCTCCAATTAAGACTTCCATTTGAACGTTTTGTACGCGTTAGCTACACACTCACTCAGTTGCTGTCTGTTCCTTAAAAGTTTATTTAGTCGTTTTCACCTTTTGCTTAAGTTTTGGTTGAGCTACAAATCTTGGTTGTGGTTTGACTTTATTTAGTCATAGTTAGGGAGTATCAAAGGTATTGATTTAGGTTTATTAGATGCACAGAGATACGCTTTGTAAAAAAAGACCTTTTCAATTTTACCTTATGATGTTTCCTTATTCTAAGATTTGAAAAGAGGCAGTGTAATATTTATAAATGCCGATAAACTTATTCTGCCGTATTTTAGAAGAAAAATTCATTTAATTAATTGCGTTATGACATCACGGTTCGAATCACATCACGATTGCTCTCACCATCGTGAGATGAATGATTACTTCTTCTTGTCGTATTATATTCTACATTAGCCAAGTCGATAACCGATGTAGAGCTGCAGTTGTATAATGACGACTCTTGCAGGTCCGTTTTCCCATCCTAATCAGTCTCTAACATTTAATTTTTTAATGCTCCACCCTAAGGTACTACTTTGGCCAGGGAGCAAGTTTCTTTTACCTGGAAATATTGAATTTTACGAAACACTTACTATTTCAAGCAAGGTCGGTATCTTTAACTGCGTAACAACACTCATACACAAAACATATATTTTACCTCTCATCTGAGCGCGAGCGTATTTTTGTAAAAAATGCTCGCCTAACACTTTTCAAGCGATCCGTGTCGGATTTCCAACCAGGGACCTTGAGCTTAGTGGCCACACGCAGACCGACTAAGATACGAAGCCGCTCACCCTGACCAACCGCCGATACTGGAGTTCAGAATCTCTGCAGCATAACTCGTTTTCCACGTGTGTCTGCCATAACGACATAACCCTCTGTCTACATGGTTAACATTCTGTCCTTTCTTCGTCAAATATGATATAACAGAGGAGAGGTTTTCTCGGTCTTTTTCTAATTTGTTTGACAGAGAACGAACAAACTGTTGTTTATATAGGTAAGGCGATGGGGACGTGACGGGTATCAAAATTTATACGGACGGTTCACGCATGGATGACGGACACGCAGGCGCGGCGTTTATCGTGTATAAGCAGGAAAGGGAGGTGTTTCGGTTTCAATTCCAAACTCGCAAACTGGAGCACAGTGCAAATTGGTAGCCATACGAGAGGCTATCGATTACGTAATAAACCACGCGGGCAGAGATGAATATTATATATATATATATATATATATATATATATAATCAGCGACAGTAAGTCAGCGCTGACAGCTTTAACAAACATGAACACCTCGACAGACCTCCAGGCGGACGTTTGGAAAATAGCGCATACAGCGCTCGAGTTTAGGCGTTTAAAGTTCTGTTGGGTTAAGTCGCATGATGGTAACGTAGGGAATGATAGGGCTGACGAATTAGTTAAAGAGGCCGCGGCGGGCAACTTTCGGATATCACATTCGTCGATACCGAGGCCTCTAATTAAAAGAATACTGCGCGAAAAGTCAATTCGACAATGGGCAGAGAGGGGAACTACGCTGCCACGGGCAAGTTGATCCACAAATTCATTCCGAGTATAGTAGCAAGAGATAGAATCGAGGTGAAGCTTGACCATAAAATGGTGCAGCTGGTAACAGGACACGGCGCCCTGAAAGCGTATTTACAAAGATTTGGTTTAACTGACAACGACCGCTTCGAATGCGGTGAGGGCGCGCAAAGCGCAGAGCACGTGCTCTTCGACTGCCCGCTGGAGGTGGCAAATCGAGGGTTAGCTGATATGAAATTAGCAATCGCAGGGCTAGCATGGCCAAAGAGCCTAGAGGAAGTCGGGGAAGTGGCTAATCAGAAGGCGTTCTGGATAGCCTTTAAAGAATTCGCTGAAAGAGTCGCGAGATTAAACGGTGATAACCGCGCGTAAATCGGAGGGGGTGGGGGCGGATTGGAAATTTTAGAATTTTGACCTGGCGTGAGAAAGAATACGAGCATGAAATAACCAAAACTTGGGAAAAAATATATATATATATATAATAATAATAATAACAATTGTAACTAAAAGTCGATATGCACGAGAAACTCCCGCACCACTAATACAATCACTATGTCACCTTATGCGCGCGGAAAATCGAAAAATCGGGAATAAATAATAACAAATAAACAATAACAAATAAATCAAAAACTCTAATTAAATTAAATCAATAAAATAAACAAAGTTAATAAAATAGAGTAAAACCGCGCATCACCCCAGGACTTAAAAGTGATAGTGATTGTGATCCTTTCAGGACGTTTAGTGCATGCCCTCCAAGACTTTAGCAGTGTATATTCATCACCCCTTAGAAGTAAGAAACAATAGATGTACGCAGACGATGAGATATGTATTGATGTGTATTGATATGTATTGTCTGACGTTTTGCCGCCATTTTGGTTGCAGTATATTTTTAGGAAGGAAGATTATAATTGCGAAGATTGTAATTGTAATATAAATCTTTTAAGGAATGATAGGGAAAGCTAGGGATGGATTTAGGCTAAAGATAAAATAAATTACTTAGACCAGGGAAAACGAATTTATAGAGCAGGCAAAATAGCTGGATTCACTATTAAAATATTTGGCAAATGCTTAGAAATTTAAATCCATTTTAAAATTAGTTAGCTAGATTTGGATGTTTTTAAGTCGACCCTTCAGGTCGCACCAGTAAGCAGAGCTGGCAGCTTCTATCCGGTATTATTCCCCCTTTCACTTTTGCTTGTGTCTTGTTGATCGGCACGCTCCAAAATCAACGCTAGGGATACCATTATTTAAACCCTATTTCTAGTTTTTGTTTCTGTTTGTTAGAAGCTTATTTAGAATGAATTAATTTTGAAGATAGATTTAATTTGAACCGCGTTTATATTTTTCGCGTTTAAACCCAATGTAGTACCTTCGGGTGGAGCATTGGGGACGTGGTCACAAGTATACCAGTCCTTATTCACATTATAATGTTTATATAGGCACAGCGTGAAAGTCATAATTCAGGAACTTTGCCAGATCATGGAATTGTTCCCTTGCCCACCGTCATCACGTGAAGGTGCCCTGGATACAGACGCACAAAGATATAATCGCTCTGTAAAGAACCTTTTTAAAGAAACATATTTTGTGGAACCACGTACCGAAATGTGGAAATATAGTACTAATATAAATACTCCCTGTATGTTTGTTGTGGTTTGTTTAGTATTTTTCTTAATCTTCTTTGGATAATTTTAAAAACTATGAGTGGTTTAATCCCCAAAGAAGATTAAGAAGAATAGTACTAATATATTTCATTGATATACAAAGAATCAGAAACGAATGTGCATAGAAATAAAGTATTTCTGTGGGCCTGATAAATACACATACATATCAAGTTAAATATCCAACATATGTGGTTATTGGGGTTAATAGATTTTTGGGTAAGTGGGTAATAGAGTTATGAGGGTTATTGTTTATAGGTTTATTTTTAGAGATCAGACGGATGAGCGTAGATATTAAACTGATTAGGTGGTTATTGGAGTTGATGTATATTAGTTGAGTTATACGGTTATGAGGTTAAGAGGGTTATGAGGTTAAATTAAATATGGCGTTTTGGGGTTCAATCGCTTAGATTTTTAGATTACTACTACATTTTTGGGGTTATGTGCCTTTAATTGCTTAAATTATAGGTTTTTTGAAGTTGTAGTAGAACCCTGAGGTGATGGTGTTAAATTGGTCTCGTATTCGAACTTAGCGACTCCAAAAACATAATAAACATGATCAGACCTTCAGATCAGAAAGAAAACTTTTCTTGTGTGCCTGTGTTACGAATCTGGATTTAGATTTTTAAAATTCAAAATTATAGCGAGTAATTTTTTAATTTTGAAAATCATAGATCCCAAAACCTCAGGATACCAAATTTCATAAAAATTTAATATTTTTAAAAGTTGATAGTTATATTGAATCCGCCATTTTGAATTTTAAAAATTTTGTTTCAGATTCGTTATCAGCGACCCCAAAAACCCGTGTATACCAAGTTTGAAGCAATCCATCATATGTTTAAAAAAGTGTGTTTGTTAAATAAAATCCATAATGTTTTTTGAGGTTATGTCAAAAAGTTGATGTGATGTGGACCTGATTGATTGGGTAAAATGAACTTTGGATTGGGTTTCATCGATCCCAAAAATATAGGAAGCATGGTCAGAACCCCAGACCAGAAGAATTCTTTGTGTGTGGCTGTGTACTTAAAGGAACGGTAGATCGAGTCAGCAAGAAGTTACTAGTAACGGAGATGTAATAAAAGCAAACTGATGTTATAGAACTAAGCAAAATTGATGTTCCAAACTTAAAAAGTTATTGCTTCAACATATAGTATTCAATGACCGCCAAAACATGTTATTTGAGACAAACTATTTTTAGTACAAAGGAAATGCTAGTAAGAAACTTATATCCGACCAGTGAAAAATTACTTTGACTATTTTGTCTAGCTATGGGAAAAGTCGATGAAAATACAGATTCTTCTTTCTGTAAAAGGTTAAGGCCTTTAACATGCTAACAAGGTCTTTGGCAAAGTCGAAAGAAATTAAAGAGCGGAAAGTGTAACGTAAAAACTGCGATAACTACAGATTTGTATGCATAACTAATCCTATCAGTCATATGGAGAGAGGAAAAATCATTACAAAGTTTAAGCTTCTCATCCAAGATTTATCTAGAAAATATTCAAAATCCTAGCACTTGTTAAATTTTGAAAGAATCGAAGTGAAGAGGAACGCATGCTAGTATGAAATACTTTAAATTGTTACTTGCCAAAAATCGCTTCACAATTTTTTAAATATTATTTAAGGTATTACGCCTAGTAAATGTGGTCTAGGTGTTACCTGGGGATGTTTTGGGGAATAACTTTTTATTATCGTGTGAATTGTGTTGAAAATGGTTTTTCACGTTCGTGGAACAGACATGACGTTTCCTGATCAATCAAGGCGAATAATGTACAAGCGGTTGTAGTTTACAAGTTGTTGGCATGCGCCGCCATGAATCCTTTTTCAGGGAACCCGACTATCTTAACTACAGGTGGAGAGTGCATTAGAATGCGGTGATGCTTTAGCTGTTAATTTCCAACACGATCCTTCAATACTGTACCTTTGTCTTGTGTTTCATGTTTAAGGTTTTAGGAAAGGAAACTAGCAAACTTCGTCACAGGAATTTGGACTAAAGCGGCCAAACTTATAATCCATGGCGACCGAAGATAAACAATAATTATTTGGACAGCTACTAATATGCAAATAGATTAAATAGGATAAGTAATCTTATGTAATTAATTGTAAATAAAATACTTCTCATAATTCACATTTCTACAGTATACTGACAAAATTTTAGTTTTATAACTATTTTATCTTTACGTATTTTATCATTCCTTTTTATTTTTGCTAATAAGTTTATGAAGATTATATAGGAGTGTTTGTGTTACATTCCACATGCTTTAATTTATATAAATCAATTTTAAAAGAAATTTCTTTTTGAAGTGACGACTTTCAAAATGTTTTGATGGATGACAATGACACTTTATGTCGATGTGGACAATCGGATAGCAATTCGAAATACTGGATTCAATGCGACAACTGTGACCAGTAGCTCCAATCAACCTGCGCAGGAATATCCGACCAAAAAGTCAGGAACCTTGGCCTTCAAAACACGGAATGGATTTGCGCTTCATGTGAACAAGCATAACGATAACACAGCAGACCATCCACACACATCCCTACAGTTCCAATTCTCTTCTTGTCCTTTTTTGCAGTCTTTTACGGAAGGGCCTTCGAATCCATGTAGGCAAAAAAGCATAAAGACAAACAAGTTCCAAGCTTAACGATTACAAACAGCCACCAGACGGAAAAACTGACTAGTTTACTCTCCAAAAAAAAATCCAAAATCAAAGTGTTAAAACGAATCCCAAAGGAGCCAGATTCACCGCTGCCATTAAATTGGCTTCGGTCTTAGATAACAGCGCCAAAAAGAATAATTTTAAATCTTGAACGACCCTTTTTATGTATGTCTTTACTTGCTTTGTGTTTCTCAAAAAATTTAAAAAAAGTCTCTCTCTCTCGTCTCTCGTCAAAGCCAATATTAATGGAGACACTGTAAACTGCTGTTTATCAGATCATTCTTCAACCTCACTAAACAGACGATTTAAGTCAAAGGTCGGAGAAGGAGATATAAACGGAGCAGTCAAGATCCTTTTTTTCAGTAACTCTCTAACGCCTCAAAATGTAGACACATACAACGAACTTTTAGATAAACACCCTCCACCATCAAAACATTTCAATTTCCCTGAACCACCAAATGGCGAGAAAACATTAACAATCACAGAAAAGGAAGTCAAACAAGCAATTTTAAGCTTTTCCAATGGCTCAAGCGCTGGCATTGACGGTCTCAGAGCTCAACATTTAAAAGATCTGATCTCTCCTGGAAATGGAGATGGAAGTACACGTTTGCTAGGATCGCTAACAAACTTTTGCAATTTTGTTTTATTCGGGAAAGTGATTGCTAAAATTATTTCAGTTTTTTTGGGGCAAACTTATGTGCACTAAGAAAAAAAGATGGAGGAATTCGCCCAATAGCTATCGGAACCACATTGCGTTGATTAGTTGCAAAATTGGCTTGCTTTTCGATAGGGCAGCTAACTGGTGATTATCTACATCCAACACAACTAGGGTTTGTAACCAAGGGGGGGATGTGAGACAGTCATTCACGCAACCAGAACTTTCGTGAGGAGTAATCAAACCACCAAGAAAGTAGTTTTGAAGATTGATTTCAGAAACGCTTTCAATTCAATTAACGGTGATTCAATGCTACGCGCTGTAATAGTAATAAGCCCTACCATTTTCCCTTTCATTTGGCAAGCCTATTTCAGCACTAGTACTTTCTTTTTTGGTGATTCCGTAATCCATCCATTTTTGACTGTCAACAAGGAGACCCGGCCGGTCCTTATCTATTCTGCATTTCAATTCACCCCATTATAAAAACATTTATTTCTGAACTAGTACGTTTCTACCTCGATGACGACCTGATTGCTGGAGATCTGGAGTCTGTACTCAAAGATTTCGAAGTTTTGAAAAGTAACTGCCAGGAAATAGGTTTAATCATCAACCCAGCCAAATGCGAATTATATTTTTGTGGAGATATTGATGAAGACATTGCTGCAAACTTTGATTTAATTTCTGCAGGAATTAAATTAGTTTGGGAGTTATCATTACTTGGAGCGCCTATCACCGACAATTTTTTACAACCAGTTTGGGAAAGAAAAATGAAGGAAATTAAGCTTTTATTTTCAAGACTGCTGAAGCTAGACAATTGTCATATGCCTTACTATTTGTTAAGAAATTGCATTGTCGTACTCAAGATGACTTACCTTCTGACGACCACGCCATTTTGGAATTTTGAAAATTTACTTTCAGTTTTCGATAGCCAAATTCAAGGAACGCTGAAAAAAATAATTAATTGCCATTTATCTCCTTCTCAATTTGCACGTACCTCTCTTTCTGTTCGATTTGGTGGATTAGGAGTTTGGCAACTAGCCCAGATTGCACTGCCGGATTTCCTTTCATCCGTATATGGTGTATCTGGACATGTCAATTTGATGTTAAATCTTGAGGATACATGTAATTTTTTTTTTCCAATGCTCCACCCGAAGGTACTACATTGGCCAGGAAGCGAGTTTTTTTTACCTGGAAAATTTGGAATTTTGCCGAACCCTTGCTGTTCCAAGCAAGGTAGGGATCTTTAACGTGCGTGACAACATTCACACACGGGACCTCCATTTTACCTCTCATTCGAACGAGGGTGTATTTTTGTGAAAAATGCTCGCCTAACATTTTTCAAGCGGACCGTGTCGGGATTCGAACCCGGGACCTTGGGCGTAGTAGTCACACACATACCACTACGCCACGGAGCCGCCCAATCTTGAGGATACAGACAAAACCCGAATCACCTTTAATGACGAAGGACTCTCGGTATGGAATAATAGAAGAGACAACTGTCCGCTTTAAAAAAAGTTGGGATAACCTACTCATGCGTCTTTTTATGCTACAAATTATACCTTCATCAGAATTAGAAAAGGCCAATTTACTAGCTACCGAGAAACCTGAAGCAAATGTTTGGTTGACAGTTCTTCCTTCACTTCCTATAGGTACACTATTAGACTATAACTCATTCAGAATAGCTATTGGACTACGACTATGTTCCAAAATATGCAAACCACATATTTGTACGTGTGGAGATAATGTAACAGAGTCTTGAATTCATGGCCTAAGTTGCTAGAAGAATATGGGACGTTACTCGAGACACCAGGAGCTTAACAATATCATCAGCAGGACTCTAAATTCCGCAAAAATTACATGCCATTCGAAACCAATTGGACTGCCCACAACTGATGGGAAAAGGGCTGACGGTGTTACCCTAATTTCCTAGGAAAGAGGACAATACCTCGTATGAGACGACACTTGCACAGATATTGTTGCTCCTTCTCACTTATCAGACTCAACCAAACTGGCAGGTTTAGCAGCTAAACAAGCAGCTCAAGCGAAAATTCGCAAATATACCCCTATCGTCGATTCCGACTACTTTTTCCTCCTTTTCGCAGTGGAAACCATGAGACCTTGGTGCGGAGAAGCAACGAATTTCATAAATGAACTTTGAAAACTTATCGCTCATCAATCTGGAGAACCTCGTTCACGGTCTTTTCTTTTTCAAAAGACTAGAATAGCAATTCAGCGTGGACACGTGATTTCAGTCATGGGAACTTTCCCCTCATCGGAGTGCTTATCCGAAATTTTTTACATTTTAAATAGTTCTTAAGTTTTTTTTTCATGTTGGAATTTACACATAAAATGTTATGTATCCTTGTAGTAGGAAATTACTTCTATTTTAATAAAAATTCTTGAAGAGACGTATGAAAATAAAAGAAGATAATCTGTAAAAAAAATTAATCTACATTGCTTAATTTGAAACTTAAATTATACTATTTCATTTGTAAATTTCGTGTAGCATATCATGCCCTCTGTCAGGAATGCTAGTATTTATCTTACTATAAAAAGTAGCAAAATGCAGCAGCTGAAGAATTAAGTGCTAACCCATAAAGAGGACGTCATCATTGGTGACGATTTAAATAAAAAATCGTTTGTCACATTAATATTATTTCTTTCTTGTTGCTGCTGCAACATATTAATGTTAGACCTAATAATACCTATCTTAACCATACCATACGAGTTTGTTGTTTTTAGTTTTCGGTTTTAACGACATTTTAGTTTCAATTTAAAAACAATAATTCTAGTTTAATATAAAAAATTAGTCAAATTTATTCAGTGAAAAAGCCAACAAGTCCAGTGGATTAGAGGAATTCGTTAGTCCAAACATTCTTTTAGTTTCTAATGGAAAGGTAAATAACAATTGTAAAAAATCTTCATAAGAGGCAATTTCCGAATCCGTTCGCACAAAATACTATTTTTCAAACATAAGTGTCATGGACTTATTGAGTTTTGCACCAAAGTTCCTCTAATAAAGTATGGAATTAATACCTAATATATATTTGCAGCATAACTGAATGACTCCTAGGACATGATACTGATCAGCAGCTTTTAATAGCTGTTCAACATTTTTATGGTCAATGTTGCAAAATCCAGTATATGCAAAATCCAAAATTTTTGAAAATATATACGATGGAACACTTACTTTTGCTTCGACATTTTCGGGAACTCCATCGTTTAGTATATTTGTAAAATGTGCCTTAAACACCCTATTAATTAATTCAAACAATTACAATAAATCTAATTATGCACCCTGAAATATGAACTAACTGCTGAAAGAATTGCTCTGTGAATTTTCAATCGAACACCATCTTCGCATGTAATAACGCCATCACACAGTCTTGAATCTTTACGAAATTCTGTCCATATGAGAGGAAACTGTACAGGACTATAATCTTGAGGAATGCACACACATCTTTTGTCTTTTGCTTGTTCTTTTGCAGTTTTTCTAAAAGCCTTTTGCCTCGTAGTTGTAGCTGAAGAAAACACTCTTTTTGGTTTAATTGTACGGCTTCTGAGCTTCATTCCGCATTCACTCATAATTGTATTTAAAACAGTGATTTAAAATGTGGTCTGCGCCTGTATGTACAATGGTGTTTTACTGTATACTTTTGTAGGTACAATTTTTAGTAACTGTCATTCAAGTTATGTGAATCTGTTTTGTAATCAAACTGAACGGAGCACACTATAGGCGATTTTTCGCGACATAAACTAACATACTTAATTATGTGTGTATGTGTTAAACTTGCATTTTGGCGATAAAATTTACTGGAGGGGAAATTGTATGGCACCATTCTATCAGATAAACGAACATACCCTGATCTGTACCAGGTTATGCTTGTGTATGTTAAACACTTGACTTTTACCGGGTAATTATTCAAAGCGAGGTTAGGAAACTACAATACGTTTTCGCGGTGCCGCACAACTAAGTATTTTTTAAATAGTGGGGGGATACTTCAACATACCATACTCGAACAATTCAAGTATGTCGCGAAAAATCGCTTTTGGCTAACATTTAAAACATTTACCTTTATGCGCTGACGACTGGTTACTTCTATATTAGTGATCCTCAACATCCTCATTTAATACCGGAGTTGTCCATCTCTTAATAATAATTTGTTAGTTGGTTAGTAATGCGTGAGCGTTAAGATAGCTATACCTAAAGTAGTAAGATTATTAGTTGGTTTAGAGTATAATTATGAATGTCGGATGAACAGAACAAATATGGACGCATCATGTCTAGTAAAATTTTATGAATATGTTATGTTAATTAAACGTGACATTTCAATTCTTTTATTTCAAAAAAAGTGAGTAAAATTGAGATATTTCACTATAACCAAAGGCAATAAAATCTTTTTTCCGGTAAATTGGAACGTTTACTAAAGGATACAAACATTAGTCATTAATGAGAATAAACGCGGCAATAAGCTTTATCATACGAGAAACCATAGAAACCGAAAATAAGCGCCAAAATAATTTTACAGAAGAAGTCGTGACAAAGACAAATAATCTTAAAAAGGATAGACCCGTACTAAGGCGTGTGAAATGCTAACTTATCCAGTCCACACGGATGCGTGTTATGACTTCATAAAAGTTCAAACGTCCGAAACGTGATTTACAATAGGCTGAATGTATCTTGTGCACAGCACAGACTGAATGTGTAGACTTCATAAACATAAGCACTTTGGTACGTACCGTTCCTGCTTGTAAATATTATCACTCGTACTTAATTAAATTTCATATTCCTTACCATATTCACGGTCGTTTGCGGATTTTCATTAACGATTTCAGCAGCTTTCTCAACTTAAACGACTGCTTATTCATTACTCTGTAAGATTTTTATAAAAATATTGTAGCGGGCTACTATTAACGCGTTTCACTAATTTAGAACAAATAATAACAACAGTCTTTATTACTTACTATTCACAGTGTCTAATTAACAGTATATGCCTTATTTATAGACGTTTTTAGTCCAATCAACAATGAAACACTTTTACACTAATGTTATTTACAAGCACTAATCTTCTTAATTATATCCTTAACCATAAGTCTACTTAACAACACTAACACTACTATAATTTATTTATTACACTTTTGTCTATTTATGTAAAAGCTGGCGGTACAATATACACGTTCACATAACACAACGTAATGACCAACTAACTATACACAAAATGATTTATATACGACATCTTGATATAGACTAACTCTGTACTTCATCACCAATCTTATATATACCCTATAATAAAATAGATGACTCACGCTCTACTGTTTGCTAGAACGTTCGAGACTTCTGTAGAATATACCTTCGGCTATACAGCTTGCCTGTTTAACGGGTTGCCTAATAGTTCCTAACAATATTTAGATATAAATTTAAAATGCTTAAATCTATTGTATTTCAATAGAGCCTTAAAATCTGATATTTCTCTTAAAAGATTGTAAGGAGTTAAAGAACGTTGGTTATCAGAACATTTGTTCGCGAAAATACTGCAATCAGTTGTGTATCTTTTGCTACAAAGTTGCTTACGAACACAAATTTCAATCCATGGGAGTTTCCGCTCGCTATCTTTATACGACTTATTAATATGTTAAATTTAGGCAATTCTATGCAGGAAGTTATACCTCGAATCATACACATACTCTATGATTCTACAAGTTTTGGTTGCAGATATTCCTTATCTAGTTACAAATGTTGAGGTGTTTTCGTGTTGTTTAGAGTGTTTTACAACCTGTTCTACGGAACAAGAGGTAAACGTGGGTTTCCAAAGATGATTGTGCACGTCTCTCTCGCTAGGTCAGAACTGAATTGCTTTAAGTGATGTTCTACTATTTATCCCAAATGACTTCTTCTAATAAGCATTATTTCGTTTCTTTTGTGTAAAATTAGACAGTATTGATGTCCTTCAATTTATAAGAATGTGATTGTGTAATGTTTAGTGAAAACGTTCGATCTGTTAAGTGCTGAAAATAACGAACGCACTTTTATTTAGGTTGATAATATTTGATGTGAACTGGAAACTTTTAATCGGTGGTTTTGGGTTATTGTCTGACGACTACTGATGTAACTCATTTCTGATTTATAAATCAACAATTTCAATGTGCAGCTAGCAGTCCTGTGCGTTCGAACTTCGCTCAAGTTGTTAGTGATAAAAAGAAATGATCCGACGAGTTATTTGAGATATAGATATGAAGTGTGTCAATGATGTTGTGTTTATTATACGACGATAAAGATGTTTGCTAATTTGTTATTTATATAAACTTTTATTTAATGACGTACAGTACCAAAATAGTGCAATTTGATTGGATATAAATAAATTCGTGTGATGATACTTTCGATATTGTCCTGTAGTTTGTTAGCTCCATTTAGAGCTCCGACTAATGTACAATGTACCGACAGGATAATTCTGCAGGAATCGAGTTAACATAGGTACGGCACGTCATGCTTAGTTGTGTGGATTGCTGTTTCTTCTCTGCGTCGTTTTAATGATCTTCTTCGGGAAGAATTAGGATCTGGATTTTTCAGATTACTCATCACATAACCGAAAGTGTTGAGATCCATCTTGTTTCACTCGGATCGTCGGAGTGTTCTTATAAGAATGGGCGCCACTGTTTGGGTATTCATTTACACATTGACTAACGATAAAAATTTTCTATATAAAAGCTTTAGAGTACATCATTATTTAAGTGCGATGTTTTTTACATATTTTTTTACAGCTGCAGCGAAATGCATTTCTTGTATAAATGGCTCTTTTTCTTCATTGCTGTTGTTTGCTATTACTTTAATTTTTTTGTATTTATTTAACCAAGATTTACTTGTGGACAATATGCAAATATGTGGTTTTTATGAATATTTTTAAATAAAGTTGTTAAGAAATTGTATCAAGCAAGTGACTGAAAACAATCCGTAAAATATTTATTTATTAATTTTGTTTTATGCAAATATTGGGTGACAGAATAAAAATTAGTTTGAAGTAGTGAAGGAATGTATCATTTATGTTTGCGTAAATTTTTATACCATATAAATCCTTTGGGATATGTTTTGGATAAATGTTATTTTCTACGCGATTTGATGTTCTTCTTGTATTGTAGTTTTTTAATTATTAGTTTGTAAATAAAACTCATTTCTTGAAGTTTCCTTTTTCATTTCTACCTACCCCACTCTACTACTTATAGCTAACACGGCCTTCTTTGGATTCCTTCTTTTTTATTACGGTATTCGGTGCGGGCTATTTCCTTTGCTTACTCTATTTTTGATTCTTATCCACACGGAGTACTGTAACATAAAATTTGGCACCCCGTGTGTGTCCGGATTAGAATAGCCCCACGGTTCGACTCGCCTGTTGTAAGAGGCGACTACAGCAATCCAACACACTCTCTCAGCACACTCTTCGTACGCGCGCGCACACAGACACACACACACACACCATACGCACATATATTTTTATTTGCCCTGTTCTTTTCTTTGCTTTTGCTTCTAATACTCACTCACCCAGTGTGGGTTCGTATTAAAATAGTACTACGGCATGACCTGCCAGTTGTAAGAGGCGACTAAAGCGATTCAACCCACTCTCTACACACACACACTCAATACACACATATTTTTGTTTGTCTTTTCTTTTCTTTCGTTTCGCTCCTCGTACTCACACACCCCGTGTGGGTCAGGAATAGAATATTCTTGCGGTACGACCTGTCTGTCTTAAGAGGCAACTAAAGAGGTCTAACACACTCTCTCAATACGCTTTTCGTACACACGCGCGCGCGCGCACACACACACACACATTTTTTTCTTTGTCTTTTTCTTTTCTTTCGTTTCGCTCCTCATACTCACTCACGCCGTATGGATTCGGATTAAAATAGTCAATCGGTACGGCCTGTCTGTTTTAAGAGGCGACTAAAGCGATCCAACACACTCTCAACACACTTATTTTATTGCTTTGCATCTCTGTTTTCCTGTTTCATCTGATCTATTTTTGAATTTTCGTCTTTCTTCTATTAAATTCAGGATATCCTTTGTTATCCACGGTTTCTTATTTTCTTTTTGTGTATACCCCAGAATATCTGGCCGTCATGTCTAAGCTGGATTTAATGTTATTCCAATCCGTTTCTACTGCCCTAGTATTAGAAATTTTCCCGATACCTTTCAGCAATTTATTTGACTTTTTTTCAAATCTTTATCATTTAATTTCTCAAAGTCAAAGTGCCTTTTTCCGTTTCTTTTTTCAAATTTTTTAATTTAAGAGAGACCTTCATAGTTATGATGTTCTGATCAGTATCTATATCTGCTTCTGGGTAGCTTCTACAGTCTTTTACTTGATTCCTAAATCGTTGTCTAATAAGAATGTAATCTATTTGATATCTTCCTATATCTTGTTACGTGTAGCTTTCCAGTTTTGAAGTTATTTTGTGTTTTCTGTAAAATCTTATCCGGTTCTCGAGGTTAATTTCCAACTCGTTTTAATTCTTTGTCTATTTCTATTTCTGAATGGGTCGATTATCTTATCTAGCAGGTGTAGTGTGCATGATGTTGATATTTATTGTTTGTTTGATGCTTGTAAAAGAGTAAAGTGAACGCTCTTGGTTTTGTTGTATAATTTTATAAGTGCGTATTGAACATTTGTTTTAGCATCTCGTTGGGGAGGATCTGTAATTATACGACCGAAGTTAGTGGCGTTTGTCCACTTCCGTTTGTGGAATTTATTTGCGTCTCTGACTCTTCGCTTTTGCGATAAGACCGTCCAACGTACGTAATTATTTAGGTACAGTATTGGTATTCTAATTATTTTTCTCTCATTTTAGTGGCCTTCGTTTTTTGTACCATCTTTTAGTACTACCTGCTTTAGACTGCCGTCGGTACTACTTTTAGTTGTACTATTTGTTTTTGCTTTCGATCACCGTTCCTGCTTGTTCCTTGCTTTTGTTTACAAATTTAAATTTGCTGTTCTGGAAGGAAGCAATAGCCGCCCCGCCGATTATCAAGCGCAGAGCTGTGCTGCTACTACTAAGAGTACTCAGGACACCTGGATCTCGAAGGTCGTATACATATTTACTTTAATACCTGTTTTTTTTTTGTATCGCCTCAACAACCAATTTAAACTATGTTATCAGCTAAATTTATTTACGCTTTAATTATTATTAAATCCAGTTTTATCACAACGAAAGTTATATTTTTACATTTTTGGAAATTAGAAGTAACGTTTGATAAATTCTTTTGCTTTCCCCTCGGTGTTTACATGTTTAATCACTATTCAGGCGAACTATTGTGTGTACTTTTTCTTTAGATACCGAAGTTTTGTAGTAACAATTGTGACCTACAGTGTGTTTATACTTTTTTTTTGTGATCTGCTCTACTATTAATTTCACAAGATTTATATGCTATGTATTTTGCCTTATTTTTCAGGTTTATTTTTATGCTACGATATTTTGTTTTGTAAAAGATCCACCAACGAACGCGATATATTTATAAATTTCAGAGATTATTTATCTCCGCGCCTTTATATAACGGATGAGCGGCATGCCTTTCGTCGCGTTTTAACTTGCTTTAGTTACAACTTATTCATTCGCCTATTTTGCGGTACCCCGTGTATGTACCGAACCGTTCGTGGGTCTCCACGCATCATTTTATTGTCTCTTTTTTTTGTGCATTGTGTCACCTGTATTTGTGCCAAGTAAATATTATACGTGTTCCTTGATTATTATTTTTATTATTGTTTTGAGTTAGCGCGTGACGATTGTGCCGCTTTGTGCTGCTTGGATATGGTATTTGGGAACTTGTGTATGAATTGGAACCTTTGAGTCACGGTTCTATATTTTCTTTGTGGCAAGACTCTGGCGCCCTTACTCTTTGAGCTTCGCCATTCTGGTCCTTAGTTGAAGCCGTCAGCCCACGACCTCCTGGCTGAGCAAGCCACCCTCCCCTTCTGCCATCGTTACAACAGGGACCAATTACCTATCGTCTATTTCTGGTTTACCATCAGCGGTGACAAGAAGATTTTAGAGTCCAACGTGAGGCAGAATTGTATTTTTTTAGCACGTGTGTAAATTTTGTTTGTTTTGTTCTTGGAAGTGCAAGTTTGTACCTGGGTGTTTCGGATTTGGTGATTGATTGGAGTCTGTTAGAGATTTGGGTCCATTTGTGTCCCGATTGTACCTAAAGATCGCGTAAAAATTTTTGATATTTTGGTAATTCCCTCGCTATCCAATTCGCTAATATTGGGAACCGATTTTTGGAAAAGAATGGAAATCGTGCCTAATCTTCATGACGGGAGTTAGATTTTTGCGACTTCTGAAAATGATTTGTGTCCTTCAATTGCAAGTTTACAAACGGTTGACCATCTTACTCGGGAACAAGAAATCGAACTTGACGAATTAATTAAAAACAATTTTGCTAGTAGGGATGAGGCAATAGGTTGCACGCACCTAGTCGAACACGAAATAAATACCAACTCCCCACCTATTAAACAGCGGTATTATCCCATTTCCCCCGCACTTCAACGCCATGTCGATATTGAACTCGATAAAATGTTAAGTGATGGTATCGTAGAACCATCATCATCTGCTTGGGCTAGCCCTATTGTAATGATTAAAAAAAAGACCAATCCTACCGATTCTGTGTAGACTTCAGAAAATTGAACAAAGTTAGTAAACCCGACGCGTACCCACTTCCATACGTTAGTAGTACGTTAGATAAACTTAGGGATGCCCGCTTCCTGGCCACTTTAGATATAAAATCAGCTTACTGGCAAATCCCTATGTCTGAATCATCCCGTCAATATACGGCATTTACCGTCCCCAACCGGGGACTTTTCCAATTTCGCCGAATGCCTTTTGGCCTACATAATGCCCCGGCTACGTGGCAGAGATTAATTGACAGGGTCATCGGTGCCGACCTCGAACCCTTTGTGTTCACATATTTGGATGACGTCATCATAACTACCCCTACTTTTGAAAAACATCTTGAAGTGTTAACAGAAGTTTTTGATCGTATTAGAAAAGCTGGCTTAAGGCTCAGCAAGGAAAAGTGTAATTTCTCCAGAACTCCGCTACCTCGGATATATTGTTAATTCCCACGGACTACAAGTAGACCCGGAAAAAGTTGCCGCCATTATGGAACTCCCTACACCTGCGAATGTGACCGCAGTACGCCGAATTATTGGAATGGCTTCTTGGTACCGACGTTTCGTGCCAAATTTTTCCTCCATTATCACACCACTTACTACATTGTTGAAAAAGAACCGAACGTTTGTATGGACTGACGAATGTGAACATTCGTTGCAAATTATTAAAGACTTTCTTATTTCTGCCCCGGTGCTTACGTGTCCGAACTTTGATCTACCCTTTGTCATCCAAACCGATGCTTCTGGTTACGGTCTGGGCGCCGTCCTTACTCAATCGTATCCTGATGGTGAAAAAGTAATCTGTTATATTAGTCGGTCACTTACTAAAAATGAAAAGAAATATAGCACTACCGAGAAGGAATGCTTAGCGGTGCTATTCGCTATTGAAAAATTAAGACCGTATATTGAAGGGTCACACTTTACAGTCGTGACTGACCACTACAGCTTAAAGTGGATTAACAATATCAAAGATCCTATAGGCCGCATCGCGCGTTGGGCTGTGCGATTGCAACAGTACGACTTCGAAATAATACATCGGAAAGGCAAAGACCATTTAGTACCGCGTGCCGTGCCTGATATAGAAGCAATTGAATTCCCAGCTATTAACAATGCGGCCGATTCTTGGTATCGCCGTATGTATACCCAAGTTAGTGACAATCCGCAAAATTTTTCGGCCTGGCGTATTTATAATGAACAGCTATATAAACACCTTAAACCCCGTTATAGCGAACTATGCGCCGACGATGATCAATGGAAACTCGTCGTGCCCAAAGAAAACCGTATTGAGGTTATTTCCCAATGCCATGACATACCCACCAGTGGTCATGCTGGTGTATATAAAACATTCCATCGGGTTAACCAGACTTACTACTGGCCCAAAATGCATCAAGATATTGCCAAATATGTTCGCCGCTGTAAGATGTGTGCCCGCACTAAACCGCTCCAGCAGGCTCCGATCGGTTTAATGGGGGGACATTCCCAAATATCTCGCCCTTGGGAAGTTATTTGTGTGGATGTTATCGGTCCGTTACCGCGCTCTACGCGAGGGTACGTCTATGCTTTAGTTATTGCCAATTGTTTTAGTAAATTCCCTGTAGTGTTTCCCCTCCGCAATGCTACTGCCGTTTCCATTACCAGATTAATTGAAGAAAATGTATTTTTACTCTTTGGAATACCACTACGTGTCATTTGCGACAATGGCACACAATTACGTAGTCACCAGTTTGTTAATATGATTAAAGGTTATGGTTGCAAACTTCCCTACACCGCCAACTACCACCCGCAGGCTAATCCTACGAAAAGGGTGAACCGCGTTTTGAAGACTATGCTTACCGCTTATGTGTCAGACAACCAGAAAGAATGGGACCGTTATTTACCGCAAGTTGCTTGCGCCATACGTACCGCTAAACATGAAGTTACGGGCATGACTCCCTACTTTATAAACTTTGGCAGGGAAATGTCAATTAATTCTACCAAACCGTTAACCGTTGAGACTGAAGAAGACGAAGACCGCGATTTAGAATTTAGACGAGACGAAGACCTGCATGAACGTTCGAAATTATTAAAAAAGGTTTACGTGCACGTGAAGAAACGTCTTGGTTCGGCATATGAAAAAGCTAAGAAATATTATGATTTACGTAGACGGCCAGTGGAATTCCAAGTGAACCAATCTGTGTGGCGTCGCAACTATGTCCTCTCTGATGCTGCTCGCCACTTTTCTGCTAAGTTAGCGCATAAATTCATTGGTCCATTTACCATACATAATAAATTATCGCGCTGGGTCTATCAACTCAAAGACCCAGATGGACGTATTGCTGGAAATTGGCATGCGAAAGATTTAAAGCCGACTGTAGGTGCGGATGAAGATGAGGTCATTGAATAGTGGTACACTTCCTTATTGCTACTGTGTGAATATCTTTATGTCGTTTTTTTTGTCCTTGTATATGTGTTTTGTGTGACAGTTGGTATGTGAGCGGACGTTAGTTTCTGAGCGTGTTTTCTGACGTGGAAAGTCTCCTTTTGAGGGATCTGGAGGTATACGCTTTGTTTGAATTTCGGGAGTGTTCTGTGGTTATGAGAAACTCCTATCTTTATTGGCTTTTTCTGGCTCTGGTAGGTGGACTGAGTGTTGAGTTTGTGACTTGTTTTTGTTTTAGCCCTTCGTCTGGAGAAAATTTTTTGTGTGAAAAATTTTCTTTTGGTGGGAGGGGGATTTGTTACGTGTAGCTTTCCAGTTTTGAAGTTATTTTGTGTTTTCTGTAAAATCTTATCCGGTTCTCGAGGTTAATTTCCAACTCGTTTTAATTCTTTGTCTATTTCTATTTCTGAATGGGTCGATTATCTTATCTAGCAGATGTAGTGTGCATGATGTTGATATTTATTGTTTGTTTGAAGCTTGTAAAAGAGTCAAGTGAACGCTTTTGGTTTTGTTGTATAATTTTATAAGTGCGTATTGAGCATTTGTTTTAGCATCTCCTTGGGGAGGATCTGTAATTATACGACCGAAGTTAGTGGCGTTTGTCCACTTCCGTTTGTGGAATTTATTTGCGTCTCCGACTCTTCGCTTTTGCGATAAGACCGTCCAACGTACGTAATTATTTAGGTACAGTATTGGTATTCTAATTATTTTTCTCTCATTTTAGTGGCCTTCGTTTTTTGTACCATCTTTTAGTACTACCTGCTTTAGACTGCCGTCGGTACTACTTTTAGTAGTACCTTTTGTTTTTGCTTTCGATCACCGTTCCTGCTTGTTCCTTGCTTTTGTTTACAAATTTAAATTTGCTGTTCTGGTAGGAAGCAATAGCCGCCCCGCCGATTATCGAGCTCAGAGCTGTGTTGCTACTACTAAGAGTACTCAGGATGTTTCGTATTAGTTAAAACTCAAACTATAGTAGATTTAAATTGTGCAGTGCGCTTGCGCCTCTTAAAATAAAACGCGTGCGAAAGTGGTTTTGTGACGTTTGTCGAGGACTCTTCTTTCCACCTAGTGCCGGGACGGTTGTGCGAAACAAGCTATGCAAACAATAAAGTATAGTGCTTGTAACAGTGCATTCAACTGACTCCCCCGGGGGCATTCCAGCAACATTGAAGAGGACCACACACCAAGGACCATATTGGTGAGTGAATTTATGCCTTCTGTTTGTTTGTTTTTTACATGCATACAACTTTCGCATTTAAAGCTCGCGTTTTGTTCTTCTTCGCCATACAGTCCACGATTAATAAGACGCGCCAGCACATTTATCTAAGTTAATTAATTTACATTTGGTCCTTCTTCGCGTGATAGAACAGTCCATGGTTAATAAATTAATTCATTTCGTTTAGCTTGTATGTATGTAAAACTTCGATTAGCAATATTCGCATCATATTTCTATTTACTTAGATATAAAAAATTCGATACATTAAAGTCTATTAATTAGAAATCATTATTTGATTATAGATATATTACGATTTAGCAATAGTTTAGTTAGAGAGCATTATTAATCATTTTACAGATATAGTTAAATTAAATAGTTCGTATAGAAAACCTGTTGCAAATGTTGAATTCAAAGTTGTTCTATTGTAAAATTTTGTATACCTGTGTAGTAGGTCACTCCTTTTGGCTTGTGTACAGCTGAAAACAACATTCCAGTTTTATCGTATACCTACCTGCATGTTTAAGGGTTTATAACCACTAAATATTTTAGCTTATTTCTTGTTTGAATGACTAAACCCTTAGGGCATTTTATAAACCTTCTTGTTAAGAGTTGTCATGTCGTTTAAAATACAATAGGAAGCTTTAACTACTCATTTCGCATTTTACTTTACAAATCGAGTAATGACTTTATTGGATCATTTTCGGTGATTAAATTTATAATAAGATTATTGTCGGTTGTTGTTAATTGAAATAATTGTCGTTTGTTTCTTCATACAAAATGCCTGACACAAATACTTCTGTAACTTTATTAAAGCTCTACGCTGCTAGGATTCATGAAATCTTCGAACTTTCTGAAAAGGCACAATACAATGATTCAGTACACAGGTTATTTAAATTGAAGTGTCGTATAGTGGAATCTATCTACAAGGATTTTACTGAAAAATATGTTGCTGTATTTGTAAACACAGAATCAGAATTGCAACCTGCTTTAGAGAATTTGTGTAGAAACGTAGATGACGAATATTATTCTATCCTTTTGATAGAGCAAGAGATATTTTCTGCTGAAGTGAAAACTCCGTCTGCGAATCACACAAGTCGACAAGACAATAATTTTACACCTAGAGTAAAATTACCGAAAATTACTCTACCACGTTTTGATAATGACCCAAAAAACTTTAAGACTCTCAAGGATATGTTTGATGTTTTGATAGATAAACAACCGCATTTAACGGACATCGAAAAGCATTCCTACCTTCTTTCAAGTTTGTCGGGTGAATCATTGACATTGTTGCGGTCTATTCCTCTTTGTCATGAAAATTACAAATTAGCATATGACACTTTATGTTCTAGATATAATAATAAACGTCTTTTGGCTAATCACCATTGGGGTTTAATAAAAAACTACCCGCCTATGCATGCGGAAAACGTAAAACAACTTCGAAATTTAATTGACTGTTTCGCAGAAAACTTATCGATTTTGGGATCATTACAATTTGATGTTGAAAGTTGGGATTTCGTTCTTGTAGATCTTTTATTATGTAAACTCGATGAGGAAACTCGTAAACGATTCGAATTGCATTTCAATTTTACTGATGTGCCTACATTCAATTGCGTCAAAGACTTTTTGTCAAAACAATGTGTTGCCTTAGAGAATCTTGTCTCAAGCAAACAACCGAAAGTGCTTAAAGGTACTATTAATAAACAAAGTCTCATTCGTTCGAATTCTGACTTGAAGCCTAGGACATTCTTAGCTGAGACTAACACTTCTCCTAAGAACAATTCGTTCTCCTGCATCCTTTGCAAGAGAAATCATGTATTGTATTCGTGTGAGCAATTTCTTAAATTGTCTCCAAACAAGCGTCACGAGCAAGCCAAACATCTTCCGTTATGTTTGAACTGTCTTCGACCAAATCATAACATGTCGTCTTGTCCGTCAAAAGTTTCGTGCAGAACTTGCAATAAAAATCATCAAACATTGTTACATTTTGTGCAGTCGATTGCTACGTCACCACCTTCTTCAACTCCAACTCGTGAAGAAAATTTGCAAACCAGTTCGTCTAATAATGCTACTTGTACTACAACAGTTGGGTCTGAGGCGACAACTTGTCTAGCTCTGCTACCCACGGTTTGTTTGGAAATTCTCGACAAGAGAAATCAACCTCAAATTATTCGTGCTCTAGTAGACACTGGGAGTCAAATTTCATTTATTACGGAGTCTTGTCGTAAGTCTATTGGTATATCGTCTCGTCCTTCTTCGATTCCTATTTCTGGTTTGGGCCAGACTTCACACCAAACGTTAGGTGTGATATCTGGGACAATTCGTCCCATTCAGGAATATAATTCAGTCCCCACGGACAACAATTTGAAAATAAACTTAATGGTCTTGCCGTGTATTTGCGGTAATCTTTCAAACAAGTATATTCAATCGTATTGGTCTCATTTGGAAAACATAAAATTCGCAGATGAAAACTGAAGACATCCCTCTCCAGTACAAATGTTATTGGTCTCTGATGTTGCCAGTCGTATTTTGCTCGATGGGAAAATTGATGGCAAAGAAATTTCGCCTGTTGCTGTCAACACCATATTTGGTTACATGATCTTTGGTACTGTCGATCCCATCTCAACCAATGCTATTCATTCGTTCTTTGTATCGATCGATCCTTGTATGGATATTGATCTTAAACATATTTGGGAGCTTGACGAGACATTCCATCGAAGAGTTTGTCGTCCCCGGAAGATGACCTTGCTCGACAATCTTTTGATAACTCGTTGCATCGGTTACCCAATGGTAGGTTCGGCGTGAGCCTCCCCTTTAGAGAAAATGTTCGTGAGTTTCCGGACTCGAAATCTATTTCCATTAAACGTCTATTGTCACTAGAGCGTCGTCTCGAAACTAATCCAGACTTGCGAAATTTGTATGTAGATTTCATGCGTGACTACGAAGCATCTGGTCACATGTCGCTTTTATCAAAGCCTCCAGCTGACAATAATGCGTATTTTATTCCACACCATGCCGTGTTCAAACTAGAAAATAATAAACCTAAATTGAGAATTGTTTTTGACGCTTCGGCTCGAGCTTCGAATGGTATTTCATTGAATGATACCTTACTCACTGGACCTAAGCTCCAGAATGATATTGTAAAAATACTTTTGGCATTTCGTATTCCCAAGTTCGTTTTTGTTTGTGACATAAAACAAATGTACAGGTATAAACGAGCCTTACAAATAGTTCTATTCACCGCCGAACTCGGCGCACAAGTTGCTCCAAATGTCATCACTTTCATTTATCCTCGAGCGGTGTACGCCATTCAACAAAATCACTATGTTGATGATTGGCTTGACAGTACTGACACCGAGGACGAGATGATTGAGCTTGCACGAACAGTGATACATATACATGCATCAGGAGGATTTCACATTAGAAATTGACTTTCAAATTCTGACTGTGTACTTGAAGCAATTGGCGATACACCCAGTCGTGTTCAGAAAATTATAACCGGCGTTGAATCTTCACCCGATAAGGTTCTGGGAATATGGTGGAACTCAAAAGATGATTTCTTCTCTTTTATGTTAAACACAAAACGAATTGGGGTTGAAATCTTGCTGGGCCAAAGAAAACCTACAAAAAGATAAGTTTTGAGGACGCTTATGCTGATTTACGATCCCTTAGGATTTATATCATTTTTTCTCGTGTATATCAAAATTCTACTTCAAAATATTTGGCGGTCTGGAATTAATTGGGATGATAAAATTACGGATGAACAGTATGCAATGTGGACAATGTGGATAAAAGTTTTAATAACTATTGAAACGGTAAAAATTCCTCGATGTTATTCGGCAATGAATGGTTCATTTAGTATTGAATTGCACTTACTGGTAGATGCTAGTGAAAATGCTTACGCTGCGGTAGCATATTTTCGTATTCTAACTGAAAGCGCAATTGATGTTGCGCTAGTTGGCTCAAAAACTAAAGTGGCTCCCCAGAAACCCTTGTCTATCCCAAGGCTTGAATTGCAAGCCGCGGTATTAGGTTGTCGCCTGGCCCAATCAATAATAAAAGCACATTCATTTAACATTTGCCGACGAGTATTTTGGACGGACTCCAGTAATGTCTTGAGTTGGATTAAATCTGACGCTAGAAGTTACAAGCAGTTTGTTAGTTTGAGAATTGGCGAGATCTTAGAAAAGAGTGATGTCGAAGAATGGCGGTGGTTACCAACTGAATTAAACGTTGCCGATGATGCTACTAAATGGAAAAGTCCGCCGAAGATAGACAAGACTTGTAGATGGTTTGCGGGACCCTCGTTCTTAAAGAACAGTGTGTTTTCTTGGCCTGAAAGTACCTTTCGAAAAAATAGTGAGCCTGATCCTGAGCTCCGTATTAATGTAACAAGGACCGAATCGTCTAAAGTAGTAACCGCTAACCCTGACAACATTTCAAGTTGGATTTCCCTTATTCGAGCTCAAGCCTTCGTCCGAAGATATGTTTTCATCCTGTTAAACAGAACAAAGGGAGCTGCGGTACAAAACGGAAAACTAACACTAATGGAAAAAAGAATGGCAGAAAACGACCTATTCAAAAGGTGTCAACAGGACTGCTTTTCAGAAGAGTACACACTTTTAAACCAAAACCACTCCGCAGTTTTAAATAAAAGCAGTCGGTTATACTCGCTTTCACCGTTCATGGACGAACATGGAGTGTTAAAAGTGAAAGGACGCATAGGTGATGCTTTCGAAGGGTTTGAATGGAAAAATAAGCATCCTGTAATACTCGCTGATCATGGTGTTACTAGACGATTGATAATGTACTACCACCAACTCTTTAAACACCAGAATCACGAGACCGTTATCAACGAGTTACGCCAACTGTACTTTATCTTGAAGTTGCGTGCAGTTTTTGCTAAAATTAGAAAAACTGTGCGCACTGCAAAATAAAAAGGGCAGCTCCAAATCCGCCGTTAATGGGAAATTTACCAAAGGCCCGTTTAATGCCATACGTACGCCCTTTCGCTTATGTCGGAGTCGACTACTTTGGTCCCTTTCATGCAGCGATTGGACGACGCGTTGAAAAGCGATGGGGAGTTCTGTTTACCTGCATGACTGTACGAGCCATACACCTAGAAGTTGCCCATAGTCTTACCACAGACTCCTGTATTTTAGCATTACGATGTTTTGTTGGTCGGCGTGGCATGCCTATTGAAATTTTTAGTGACAATGGCACTAATTTTAGGGGTGCTAATAAGCTTTTAGCTGAAGAACTTAGGAAATTAAACACAGACAAACTTCAAGAAAGTTTCGCTGATGTGAAATGGAGTTTCATACCGCCTGCTTCGCCTCATATGGGCGGAACTTGGGAAAGGCTGGTGCGATCGGTGAAATCCAATCTTCTTGAAGTTATGCCAAAGCAACGCAACCCCAGTGATGAGCATTTACATGCTGTGTTTATAGAAGTCGAAAATATTATAAATACTAGACCGCTGACATATATGCCATTATCCAAAGAGAATGATGAGGCGCTTACTCCAAACCACTTTTTACTCGGATGTTCTAATGGTTTAAAACCTCTAGGCGAATGCGATGCAAGTTGTCTTATATCTAGGAAAGGTTACCGAGTCTCACAGCACATAGCGCAAACATTTTGGAAAAGGTGGGTCAAAGAGTATGTTCCTACACTCACCCGGCGTTCAAAGTGGCACGTTCCCGTAAAACCTGTCGCTATTGGAAACATTGTTATTATATGCGATGAAAACTGCCATCGCAATTTATGGCGAGAAGGCAGAGTAATTGATGTGATTAAAGGCGCGGATGGGCAAGTGCGCAGTGTGATGATTCAAGTACCTTCAGGTGAGGTATATACTCGACCATCGGTAAAATTGGCTGTTCTAGACTTGGAAGAGATCGATAGTAAGCAAGTTCCTGGTGATTACTTACCAGGGGAGTATAAACGAGCCTTACAAATAGTTCTATTCACCGCTGGCGTACTTATAGTTACTGTGCATTGATGTGATTTTTATTTAAAATGAATGTATAGTCGAGTAGCCTTACCTTTAGTTACTGTCAAAAAAGTATTTTTGTTGTTAGAAGCTGTCAATCAGTGGAAAAGATACTTGTAAATTTTAGCGTTTAATAAAGGATTTAACTGAAATATAAATCAACGCTCAAAGTCCTTGTACTAATCCACGGTTTTCTAACAACAGGCAAATACTGATATCAGAAACGGATCGTTCTTATCAATTGATACAATGGCGATGGAATCCTTCAGAACCAATTTCAACCTATCAGTTGAACACAATTACATATGGAGTTTCATCCGCTCCTTTTCTCGCCATTCGCACTATCTTAAAACTAGCTGAACTAGGAGAAAATAGCTATCCATTAGCTGCTCATGCTTTGAGAAACAATTTGTATGTTAATGATGTATTGACTGGGTCGTCCACTCTACAGGCAACTCATGAACTAAAACGTCAACTCATCGAACTACTACGTGCTGGCTGCTTCGAACTACGCAAATGGGCTAGCAACAGTTCACTACTGTTAGAAGATATTCCTACTGAGTATCAACAAGTAAAACCAAGTTTAGTCGCAAATGATCTTAAGTTTACCGTAAAAGTGCTTGGTCTTCAGTGGCACTCGATACCTGATAATTTTTCATTTGAAATGCAGCCTTTAGAAAATCGTCTTTCCAAGCGGATTTTACTTTCGACAGTTGCTAGGATTTACGATCCTCTAAGATTTATTACACTAGTTACCTTTTCACTCAAACAACTCATTCAACAATTTTGGGTGCTGGGGTTGGATTGGGATGATCCTCCTCCTGAATATATTGTCCTATTTTGGAAAAAATTTGTTGCTGAATTTTCATATATTGATTCAATTCAAATTCCTCGTTATATCCCTATTGATGAAGCATGTAGTATACAACAACATGGTTTTTGTGACGCGTCCGAGAAAGGATACTCGGCTATTGCATATTTTCGTTTAGTCAGGAAAAATATCTGTTCACTTTGTTATGGCTAGATCAAAGGTCGCCCCTTTGAAATGTTTTTCTATACCCAATCTAGAACTATGTGCTACCGTACTTTTGTCTAAATTAGTTCATTTTGTTAAAACTACTTATTCAAATGTAACCTTTGAAAAAATCTGTTGTTACACTGATTCTTCTGTCGCGCTGACTTGGATTAAGTCGCCTACCTATCGCTTAAAAATGTTTGTAGCTAACCGTGTTAGTTACATCCAAGAACGTATTTCTCCCGAACAGTGGAGTTACATTAGTTCTTCAAACAACCCATCTGATTGTGCTACCAGAGGTTTATTTCCTTCGGTATTGCCCGCGCATCGGCTATGGTGGGCAGGTCCTGAATTTTTGTCGTTGTCTGAAGAAAATTGGCCTTTGCCAAAATTGTTCGTCCCTTCTCTGGAAGCATCTTCTGAGGAGAAACGCCTTACTTTGATTGTTACTGTAGAATCAACTTGGCTAAAAGACTTATCAAACAAATTTTCGTCGTTACACAAAATTCAACGTATAGTCGCATATTGTCTGAGAATCTTTAATGTTAGAAAAGTTACCATCAATTCGCTATTTTTATCGTCGGTGGAGCTTCACACTGCTCTTATGGTTATTGTCAAGGTGGTGCAATTTAGTTCACTTAAAGTTGAAATTGAAGCCGTTCGTCAAGGTGAGCCTTTGCCTAAACATCTGCAACGTCTAAGCTTATTTCTTGATTCGAATGACATTTTAAGAGTAGGCGGGAGACTGATTCATTCCAGTCTTCCAGATTCCGCAAAACATCCAGCGGTATTACCCAATAAACACCGTATAACAGATTTGTTAATTAAGCAAGTGCATACACAAAATTTACATTCGGGAGTAAACACAACGATGTACTTGCTTCAAGAACGATTTTGGATCATCTCATCTCTTCGCGCAGTTCGTAGAATACTGTCTAAATGTTATCATTGTTATCGTCTTCGCCCTATTCCTGTCAGTCCAGTTATGGGTGAATTGCCTTCATTTCGTGTTTCTCAAGCCAAGGCCTTTAGTTCCGTCGGTATCGATTTTGCCGGCCCTTTTACGATTAACATGCATCGTGCAAGAGGCACCAAGACTTGCAAGGTATATCTTTGTGTGATTGTTTGTTTCGCCACTAAGGCTCTTCATTTGGAAGTCGTATCAGACTTGTCGACTGATGCCTTTATCGCTTTCCTTCGTCGTTTTATTGCTCGTCGTGGTCGGTGTCAACACATGTTCAGCGACTGCGGCACAAATTTCGTCGGCGCTAGTCACCAACTTTTTAAGGATTTCCGACACTGTGCAGAATCGTTAGCCATTTCGTGGCATTTTAACCCCCCGTCTACCCCTCACTTCGGAGGTATTTGGGAAAACGCCGTTAAATCGGTGAAAACTCACTTATTTCGTGTTGTTGGAAACCAAGTGCTCACGTACGAGGAGTTTCATACTTTAATCACTCAGATTGAAGCATTGTTGAATTCAAGACCCTTGTGCAGCATAAGTTCGGATCCCAATGATCTTTCGTCACTGACACCAGGTCACTTTATAACTTTAGAACCCTTGACAGCACCGCCGGACCCAGACTTGTCTCATTTGAAAATCCCTAGACCCTCTCGTTGGCAGTTGATTCAAGCTATGCATCAAAGTTTTTGGGTTCGATGGCACAATGAGTATTTACACCAATTGTATCAACGTGGTCGGTGGTACAAGTCCAAGAGACTCGACGGCGTTGACATTGGTACTTTAGTGCTCATCAAAGAAGAGGTGTTCCTCCTTAAATTGGAAACTCGCCAGAATTGTAGAGCTTCATCCTGGAAGCGATGGAGTACCTCGTGTAGCCACCGTAAAAACTTCACGAGGGAATTTGAAAAGACCAATGGTCAAATTATGCCCATTGCCGTCTCAATAATAAATATTAATTATTTTAGTGTTCTTTATTATAGTTTCGTAAGCATTATTATATTTATTTAGTTCTACATACATACAAGACTCGGTCAAAGTTAAATTTTCGTGTTAAGTTTTAAAAAAAATAGCCCAAAGCTATTTTGGTGGGCAGAATGTTTCGTATTAGTTAAAACTCAAACTATAGTAGATTTAAATTGTGCAGTGCGCTTGCGCCTCTTAAAATAAAACGCGTGCGAAAGTGGTTTTGTGACGTTTGTCGAGGATTCTTCTTTCGACCTAGTGCCGGGACGGTTGTGCGAAACAAGCTATGCAAACAATAAAGTATAGTGCTTGTAACAGTGCATTCAACTGACTCCCCCGGGGGCATTCCAGCAACATTGAAGAGGACCACACACCAAGGAGCATATTGGTGAGTGAATTTATGCCTTCTGTTTGTTTGTTTTTTACATGCATACAACTTTCGCATTTAAAGCTCGCGTTTTGTTCTACTTCGCCATACAGTCCACGATTAATAAGACGCGCCAGCACATTTATCTAAGTTAATTAATTTACACAGGACACCTGGATCTCGAAGGTCGTATACATATTTACTTTAATACCTGTTTTTTTTGGTATCGCCTCAACAACCAATTTAAACTACGTTATCAGCTAAATTTATTTACGCTTTAATTATTATTAAATCCAGTTTTATCACAACGAAAGTTATATTTTTACATTTTTGGAAATTAGAAGTAACGTTTGATAAATTCTTTTGCTTTCCCCTCGGTGTTTACATGTTTAATCACTATTCAGGCGAACTATCGTGTGTACTTTTTCTTTAGTTACCGAAGTTTTGTAGTAACAATTGTGACCTACAGTGTGTTTACACTTTTTTTTGTGATCTGCTTTACTATTAATTTCACCAGATTTATATGCTATGTATTTTGCTTTATTTTTCAGGTTTATTTTTATGCTACGATATTTTGTTTTGTAAAAGATCCACCAACGAACGCGATATATTTATAAATTTCAGAGATTATTTATCTCCGCGCCTTTATATAACGGATGAGCGGCATGCCTTTCGTCGCGTTTTAACTTGCGTTAGTTACAACTTATTCATTCGCCTATTTTGCGGTACCCTGTGTATGTACCGAACCGTTCGTGGGTCTCCACGCATCACTTTATTGTCTCTTTTTTTGTGCATTGTGTCACCTGTATTTGTGCCAAGTAAATATTATACGTGTTCCTTGATTATTATTTTTATTATTGTTTTGAGTTAGCGCGTGACGATTGTGCCGCTTTGTGCTGCTTGGATATGGTATTTGGGAACTTGTGTATGAGTTGGAACCTTTGAGTCACGGTTCTATATTTTCTTTGTGGCAAGACTCTGGCGCCCTTACTCTTTGAGCTTCGCCATTCTGATCCTTAGTTGAAGCCGTCAGCCCACGACCTCCTGGCTGAGCAAGCCACCCTCCCCTTCTGCCATCGTTACAACAGGGACCAATTACCTATCGTCTATTTCTGGTTTACCATCAGCGGTGACAATCTCCAGGCATCTTCCACGTGTATTGTCTTTTAGCATGATGTTGAAATAATGTGCTTGTGTTGGTTAAATTGTTCTTGTCGCAATATTCTACCAGCCTATTTCCCCTGTCATTTCTCGTGCCTAAACCAAATAAACCTAATACCACTCTTTCCATACCCTCACCTATCGCTGCATTAAAATCTCCCGTAATTTTTAAATTTTCATGTCTTTTTACGTATGTTAGTATGTCTTTGATATCTTTGTAGATCACCTCTACCTCTTCCTCGCTGTAGCTAGAGGTGGAAATGTATACTTGTATTATTACTGTATTTACCAGTTTAGAATCTAATCTAACCTTGAGTACTCTTTCGTTCTTTTGTAAGTAGCTTTCTACACGTTGTCCTAGCTTTTTTCGCATACCTATCCACACTGCCGAATTTCCTTCCTCTGATCCTGTATGAATTACCCTAAAGTCTCTGTTCCAAAAATCCCCTGGCTCTGGCCACCGAACTTTGCTGATCCCTACTATATCTAATGCTATCCTATCCATTTCAATTTTCATGTTCTCCAGCTTACCTACTTGCTTCATACTTTTGCCATTCCACTCTCCGACTCACAGAATGTTCACGACTCTTTTTTTATACTTTCCAATCACTTCCCCGGAGATCCGAATGGGGACTGTTTTAACTCCGGAATTTTTACCCCAGAAGATGTCATCATCTTTAATAACAATTTAAGTACGTTGTGTGCTTAGGAGGTAATGTGCTGGTTTCCAGTTGCCTCCCATACCGCAGTAGTGTGTCTTAAAATGACATACAGACCCCTATGGTCTCTGCCACTCTAAGTACCGAACAAGCTGCTGTCCTCTTTCTGGGACCTGTCTTGGCCTGATTCCTCACTAAAGACGCTACTACATTGGTTAGACCTGCAGTTTGGCTATTATGATCACTAGAACACGCAAGCTATTCCACCATTTTAGTAATCTAGAACTTCTTCAAAAGGTGCAGGTTCATTCGAAATGGCTAATATTCGTATACCTTCTAATTGTAATTAGAATTTAATAGGAATGCCACTCAGTAAGGAAGCTCTAAAAATTTGTCTTAAGAAGAAAAAGGACATGTTATTGTTAATGTGTTTATATTTCATATTATTTGCTGAAAAATTGTCCATTTATCCCGAAACAGTTGCATTCCTTTAGATGTAGTTCAACATGGCAATGTAAAACCCTTTTGGATAATACGTACCCTTCACTGTGCGATTTTTTTAATGGTATGATAAAAAAAGGGAAGATCAGTTTTGTGTTTTATTAAAAAAATTAAATCGATATTTTCAGAAAATTTAACATAATTTTTATATTGTAACACATATGATGCATTGTGTCAATGTTCTTACATTTAATTGATATGGAATGATTTAAAATAATTTATTATTTTTGTTCAAACATAAACATGCTCCATATTTTTCACACTGTATATAAGATGAACGATTACACTTTAGTAACTTGCATTTTTTTTAGTGGTTTCACTACTGATATGTGAAAATACCATCAATTCTTATATCTTTTGGTGGAACATGTACTGTTGGTCCACTGATTCAGCTGAGGGTTTGTCAGTCTTTCTTTTATATTGCAGGAGTCTTCTCTACATAATCATAATGCTACCTCTGATCTAAACTTGGAGAAAGATAAAACTTTTGCTCCTTCATGTGTCTCTTCATTGGTTCTTCTCTCCACTTGCATCCTCTTGTTCAAGCGTTACACATTTGCAAGAACCATATCTATCATGTGACAGAATATCTGAAATTATCATTTCTTACTTTGAATTAATATTTTGTATCTACCGATTATACTGTCATGTAAATCGACCCTTCTCATATGCTTATTATAATCTTTTAAAATATATGGGTTTCAGTAAACAACAGTTTGATTTTATGTAACTGATCATGGTTCAAATCTTTTACTGGTAGCATTTTCACTGAAATGGATGAATTGTCCAGTAACTTGACCCCAATAAGATCGTGTATTAGGTGCATGTATAGAAGACATTATAATGTAAATTCCAATATAGTTTCTTATTTCGTTGTTGATCAATAGCACTGGTTTGCTAGGATCTCTCTGAATGCTGAATACGTTAGATTGTTCAACAATACCAAAAATTATATATGGAGTAAAATAAGTTGTTGAAAACTATAAGGCATACTCAACTTGCTTTTTGTTCAGCTCTAGATGTTTTCTTTTCCACACAACCTTATATTTGGATGTTTTCTTTGAAAGTACAAAAATTTGTTCATTACTCTTTGTTGCAGATATTTTCAAAATCTCATAATCAGCTACAGTAGCATTCACTTTTACACTACTTCCACCTGGTGGATAAGAATCGTCTATTGGTTCACCATTATTCATATTTATTTCTGGTAGACAATCTTCTTCTATCTGAGGGGTATAATTAGGATTACATAACCTATCGTCATTCAAAATTAACTTCACTTTCAAGCCCATTTATCATTATATAGTCGACTTACTTTTCAATCTTCTTTGCCATCTAAGGTCGTTTGTGATTCATTCTTTTGCTAAAGGTATAAAAGGACATAGTAAATGACAATATCATGTAAGCAATATTTATATATAAAAAATGTCCATCTACATGATGTATCAGATATGATACAATTGAAAATACACACAAAATAACATCAACTTTTATGATCAACAATATTAAATATATAAAAATACATACCTGTTCTACAGTTCAGTAATATCTGGTTATACATATTGTTGTAGTTAAAATTGTTCAAAATAGGGATTATTATGTAAACACTCTGTGAAACGTCAAAGCATGTCTACAAAATTGAAAACAAATAACTGTATTTACAGTGTGGTGTGGTCTAACTGAAATACTTTGGACTAGATATTTCTTTAATTTGTATCTGTTATGACTTGGAGACAAATGAACAGTCTGCAGAATGTTTAGGAAGAGTTTTATTACTTTCTAATTCAAAGGGCACATAAATAATTCAAACTACTGTCATCACATTGACAGGTTTAACCCCCATATTTTAAAACAATATTTCCCATAAACTAAGCGGCCTATCCTATTCATACATCATAGCACTACCTCCTCTCTCAAGATGTTAGCGCTCTTTCTTAACCTACCGCTCATGCAAAACACAAGAACAAGCATAATGCGAGTACAAACTTGAATTTATAAATTTAATCTAACAGGTGTTTTCACCACTTGCTTACTTCTAGTTATCAAGGGTTTACAGCTAATACCTTTGGAACTATTTACATTTACCACTCACTTACTTTTAGTTACATCAAGTACACTACTAACATTTTGGGAACTATTTACATTAATAATTGAAGAGCTCGTATATCGTTTCTTCCTCATTACTGACACTTGCTACCTAGTCCTCTGGCTCTCCTTCTAATGCTGTTACTCAAACTCCAGGGAGTACTAGGCAAGATTGCTATTGGCGCATCCTTATCAGCTGCCGTGGACAATTTCACAAGCTCTCTTTATCAATTATTTGTCTTAATCCGGCTTTCATAAGAAGCCTTTCCCTAATTATTTAATCTCGGTGGCGTTTGTAAACTTGACCATTATTTGGTGACACACACCAAAGTTCCTAATTTTTCATCAATATTTCTTTTTAACCAACCCTTTTTATTCAGTCTAGTATGATTCCTAAAATACCCCGTGTCTTTATCAAAGCCTTTGGGCACAGAAAACGTTTCCATTTTTTTACCATCACTCTGCATATTTCTCGGTTGCAGTAAATCAAACTTTGTATTAACATTTCTAGAAAACAAGTGTAACAGAAGAAACCCCTGTGGTTGAGTATGGAGAGGTCTTGTAACTAAACTAAAATCGCGAACTTATAGTTGCGATTAACACATATTTATTTTCCATCGGCATCTTTTTAATAGCTGTCTTCAAGTTCTTTACAGTTTTCTGTTGCTCCATTACAGGACGGATGGTATATAGGCGATGTTTAGTGAATGATACTATTCCTTTTACAGTACTTCGCGAATTCTGCAGAACAAAATTGAATTTCATGATCAGTCACTAGGCATGCTGGATGTCAAATCTAGCAAACGTCTCCTACAGTTTTTGATCATGCTTGCAGAATTACAGACACTAACCATGAAAACCTCGAACCACTTACTATAAGTATTGGTTATGATAAGGAAATTCTTATCTAAAGGTGATCCCATAAAATTTCGAATATCTTAGTAGCCAAAGGCCAGTAAATCATTGACGTTTTCACTTGGTCGGTTCGATTTATCA
Source organism: Platerodrilus igneus (assembly GCA_036346225.1). Taxonomy (NCBI): domain Eukaryota; kingdom Metazoa; phylum Arthropoda; class Insecta; order Coleoptera; family Lycidae; genus Platerodrilus; species Platerodrilus igneus. Next base: position 2,532,731 of record JARFIW010001700.1, read on the forward strand.
TAAAGCTATGGCAGTTGCCCATAATAGTTTCTATGGCTTTATCTAAAGCTGGCCATCAGAAATAGGATCGAATCACCTCTTTCATTTTGTTAATGCCTAAATGAGATGCATGTAATTCTTTCAATATGCTCCTTAATATTTTTGTGGAATTACTACCTAGTAGCCCCATATAAACACTCCAAAGGTCACATACAACTCAGACTTCCCGATATAATACGGTTTTATTTTAGAATCTGTACTAACCGGCCACCCATACTCTAAATAGCTACATATTGCGTATCTATAGGAAGCACAAGTCAACTCAAAAATTTATTCATTCTTACATATAAATACATATAACCAAATACAGTGACAAATAAAATATAATTTATATGAGCATACAAAGTGAGTGCTTACACAATTAATCAGTAATATTTTTATAGCATATACAAGTTATTAACTCACATACAAATTGATGAAAGTGATTGCTTACCTCTTTTTAAACTAAATAACTTATAATCCCTTGGTGAAACCTGACAAGAGTGGTAATATTACAGAATCAGTTAGTTGTACCATAACATAAATAAATTTGTAGTATTTATGACATGTTGCAATAATGTGTATTTTATTTCTCAATAGATGAGAACATAAATGGAGTTGCAACAGCAGATGTGAAAGTATCAGCGACATGAGCTGGAAAAAGATTCACAAAAAGGTCTGCAAACGGATAATTTTTAAAAGTATCTTTAAAAGGATCTTCGAAAAGGATGCCCAGTACTGTTGATAAAACTTTAATTTCAGTTGCACACAAGAATTCAAATAGCAGCTTACAATGGACGATGGCATCACCAGAGTAATCATATCCCGTAAAGGTAATTGCTAAGACTCTAGAGTCCAAATATCGAGACTCAATGTGCCACTTCAGCACATCTAACACGAAATCAGCAATTAAATAAGATACTAATGGAGGAATCGCAAACAGAACCAATGCTCTTTCCATTAGACCTTGTTAAGTTTTATTTTAAATCTTTCAGGAATTAGATTTATTAATTTAGAAGTTAGGGACTTTATTTTAATATTTGTAAAAATCTCCGTTAATTAGTGCAATTACGTTGATGTTGTGAAACCTCGGGATTAATAACGTTCAGGAGGATTTCGGCGTCAGTTGCCTATCTTTGCAACCATAAGCGCTAACGCAAGGTTTTGATGTGAGAAGAAGTTTATCTACATACGAACGCAGGCGGAAGTACATTAATCTCTGTTGGTGGGTTAATACATTTAAGGCGAAGACTATCAATTAGAAAGGCAGATTCTATCGTACTGCTACATCTACCTTACCAATAAACTTATCGTATGTTACCAGGTAGTGCTAATGCGAGTTCTTTTGTTCCCAACCTTTTACCTATCCTATCGTCTCGTCAGTGAAGCCCTACCTGTAGAAGCAGCGACTCTAACAATTCAACAAGACAAAACAGAATGGACTGCCCCTGACCACCAACATCAAATGATATTCGAGGGTAAGTGTTTGTATTAACTTTATTTCATTTGCCCAGGGATTTACTGAACAGGTTGAGTGTTATAACCTACACCACTCTGAACTGTTTGACGGATCACACCCTACTCCCCGAGAATTATAATGGAAACCCATTTCAATTCAGCTTTAATCAATCCTAGCTAAGACTCGAAAGAATTTTTGTACAAACTGAATTTTATGCTATTTTAACCAATTAGCAGTTGACACTGCACGAAGTTACAACAATGCCCAAAGCGATTTGAAAAACCCTCGGATTGCACTACAAAAGCAGAAAGTCACTAGCATGGAAGTGCAAGTACATACTAGGTTAAACACGACCAGTGTCACACATACGAGAATGTACTGACACCTAAATGCTTTAAAACCCAATTATAGACAAAAAATACTTAGACTTGTGAGCATATTATAACAATCTAAACAATTATTCTTCATGACAACATGATAATTGAGCAGTAAACTGTAGGAACCCGTTTAAGAATAAAATAAAGAGTAGAATTTTCTTTAAATATACTTGTAATTTAATACGAAGCTCTAACTCAAAGATAAACAGTACTTCATAACATTTAATTTTAGACCAGCAAGCTTCAATCGGATTAACGCCTCCAGGAAATTAGAATTATGCTCTTCTACTGAACCACCGACAACAACAATATTACCCAGAACCTTGCAGCACTTTCTCGGCTTCCCTCTGAAAAAGCTTACACGTCCATTTAGTGCAAAAGGGCAACCTATTTACTTTAAAGATTCCTTTGTGGGTGCTGCATGCCAACATTGAACTATCCGCTTTGTCAACCTCCAATTGGTTATACGCAACCAAAGAGTCAAGCGATGAATAAAACTTTCTCTCTTTAGTTCCTGAAAAATATCATTCACCAGGTGAATAGGATGTGATACATCCTTTAGATATAAATTTAACATAATCTTATAGTCGGCGCAAATGTGCAGCTTGCCATTTGATTTTGAAATTGGAGGAAGTGGTGTGCCCCATCCACTACTCTCTATTTCTTTAATAATTCCCTCATGTTCCATTTTTTGTAACTTCCCTTCTGTCTCTTTTCGGAAAGTAAGTGGGACTTTCCGGGGTTTACAAAACTACGGCTTAGCATCTTACTTTAAATTCAACATGACTTTATACTTATAAATCCCTAACGTACTATCAAATAATTCTAAATATTCCCTACAAATTTTATCTGTAATACTCTTTAAATCATTATATTCTTCTATATGCCAACATTGGTGGTTTACTTGGAATGAAATATTTTATTTAGCCATCAAATCCAGCGCTATTAAAGGCCTTACACCATTAGGAACTATAACAAATTCATGTTTATATACATTATAATTTGAATAAGGTCGCTATACTTGCGACCACGTCCCAATGCTCCACCCGAAGGTACTACATTGTATGTTTATATACAGCTGTATTAAGTCGCACATTTAATACAACTTTCCCAACTGGCTGAATTATTCCTCCATTGTTGGTTTTTACTTTAGATTACTCGGTTGTAAGTTGACATTAAAATTTTTCATATGAAAATCTAATGGTGACACTAAAATTCTCGATCCTGAATCAATCTTGCATTTGACTGGCTCATTTTCAATAAACATTTGTATGTAAAAAGGATCAATTTTCATATTATCTTCTTTCATCAGATTCGGATCCTTGCGTTTGAATGTTATCATTTTTACTTTCACCCATTTTACCCAAACATTTAGGTGATATAGAAATACGCCCCTTCTTCCTGTTTACTTTACAAGATTTATGCTTAAACTAACAATATCTAAATTTATAACTATCATAACCATAGACAAAGTAAAGCGTTTTAGAACTTTATTTCTTGGTGCATCTGCTGGGACGGTGTTGTGTTTCCTTCCTTTCCTGTCTGGTATTCCTTTACATGTAATTTATAAATACCTCCAATATTTTGACTTCCATTATGGAGGACTCTTTGTTTACTGCGATTTAGAACAAAACCGTTAAATTTGTTGTCTCGTTTTCTTTACAAAGACAATCCAGCACAAGTCCTAGATACATTCCTGTAACGAGCTTATCCTTCACCTTACCCTCCAGCATCGTACCTAACTTGCATTTCATTGCTGATTGTTTAATGTGAACAAACCAAGCATTAATGTTTTCACTCTTTGCCAGTTTAATATCATGAAAACTGTATGTTCCCTAAAACAGATATTCTCTTTGAAAACTGCTTTTCCATCAATGAGCATAGCTCGATATAATTTTTGCTTTATGGAATATCTGGATCACATAATTCCCTTAAGATTGCGTAACGTTGTTGACCTATTATAGTTAATAAAACTGTAACTTTTTGACTATCATCTACATAGTTGCAAATAAAATATCTCCAGTCGCTCATAATATAAATTTAAATCATCCACCTTGTGATCAAATTCTGGTAATGACCCAACTTGTGCTCTAAGAAACAGGGTTTACTGCTACGGTTTGGGATGGACTACTTGCATGTGCCATCGCAAATTAAAACTTTCTATTCATAACTACAATAAAATATGAACCATATTTCCCCTTCTTTTTCCTCATCGCCAGATTGTTATCACTTGGATACAAATGAACAGTCCGCAGAATATTTAGGAAAAGTTTTATTACTTTCCAATTCAAAGAGCACACAAATAATTAAATTACTCTCATCACATTGACAGATTCAAGGGCAATATTTTTATAATAACATTTCCATTAACTAGGCAGCCTGTCCTATTCATACATTAAAGCACTACCAAATTATGTCCAATGTGTAGAATAGTAAGAAAACACATTCTTATTTTACTATATATACCAGATTTGTTATCTGTAGCAACTATGATACACTATGCAGCAAAGGGTTAACAATCTTTTTCAAAATTCTCTATAGCAAATCATCAAAGTCAAGCTCACAGATATAAGCTAGTCCAAGCAACTCTTCTGATATCCAAAGGAGGCATAGGTTTACGTTTAGCTTCTTCTCTTTCACTACCAGCTTTCCTGTCGTCTTTCAATTCTTCATTGGAATACATAACCACACTTTTGAAAACACCAGATTTCAGTGTTAATCTCTAAAAAGAGGCAAAAATTATATGGCTTAGTACAACATTCATAATCTCTATCAGTCATAATTAAACAGTTTGGAAAGAGTGGTATCTACCCTTATGAAACATAGTAACCAATTTGTACAAAGCCATCAACTCTTTTTTAAATAAACCTTGATCTCAGGCAGACAGCTCACCTCACTCAGAGGCTTGGTTATCAACCCTCTCTGTTCAATTACTAAGAACTCAGGAACTCTTCTGGGCAATGAAACATTTAGGATAGCTGTTGGCTTAAGTATTGGTTGTCAGTTACGTACATCGTACAGCAAGCTATATCAGTAGAATGGAAGTAGATGAACTAGGTACTCATGACTTTAGTTGCAAATTCAGTGCAGGCCATTTTCATGACATCATCATCATCATTAGGTCTTCAGTCCTGGAACTGGTTAGACGCGTACCATCATTGTTTCCTATTCTAAACTAACCTACAGATTTCCCTGAAATTTGCACAGTCTGCATCTATCACTATCTGATCTAGGTCTACATCTACCTCTTTTTCCTATCTCTGCTTGTAATATATCCCATACTATTCCCCAAAATGCTTTAGAACATCTGAAGCACAGTATTTCAAAAAGCTGCAACCGTTTTTCTGTCTGTGTTTCAGACTGCCCGTATTTCATAGGCATACTGTGCTGTGCTCCACACATATTCTTTTAACAATTTTCTTCTTGTTCTATGTTTGTTGTCTTTCCTCATAGACGCTGTTCTTTCTTGTTAGATGCAGTTCGGTCACTTTCTATTGTTTTACAGTTATATACCCGATTTCTCCGACCTTCAGTGGTTGTGAATGGAGGTAAACAGCCTGTGGCTACCAAGTTCCCCCAACACTTAGCCATTTACCGATTTAATAAATTTTCCAATATATCTTTTCGCACAGTCAACATTAGTTGCAGATATTTCTCAACCAACAACTAGTTGTTTATACTAATCATCAGATTTATCTGCGCTTATTTTTTCGTCATTAGGTTTTCCGTCTCAAAACTGGTTGGACACGTGCCTGCACTTATTTATATTCTAAGCTAGCCTACATAGTTCCCGGAAATTCTCACACAACATGTGTATACAGCTCGTTCCCCTTCTATTGTTTTCTAATTTTATGCCCTATTTCACCGAGATTCGGTGAAGGGGGTTAAGCAACCTGTGGCTACCAAGATCCCCCAACACTTAGACATAACGAAATAAATAAATTATTTGAACAAGCATTAATCTATGCCGATATCCCATTAATCCTTAAGCGTATCAACATTTCCACTGAGGATAGTAAAAGACTAGATGGAAGTCTAATTCCATGGAAGTTTGGTAAACGTACTATGTTAGATTACATATGCAATGACACATTTCCACGGTCACATGTACTGCATGCGCCAATAATCCAGAAGCAACTGCAGAAATAGGTAAAAATTTAAAAATTGGAAGCACTCTGCACTATGGAGCATCTGTTATTTTTCTCATAAATAATTATAAATTCTGATTTTATTCAAAATTCCAGTCATTGGAAGTTGAAATATACACAAATTCCTAACATTTACCAATTTACCGGTACTCCTATAAGAATTTCAAATTATTAAAGAATCAAAATAGCATGCTGGGCAATGTAACCATACATAAATAATATTTATTCAAAGCACTTTTAAAGCATTTTATGAGACAAATACAAAATGTTTTATCTCTGGTAACACTAGTTTTCAGGAGATCAATTTAAAGTTAATTTATGTAGTTAAGTCTTATACTATAAAAATTAGAAATTATAACTTTTAGAATCTTTGATGGTCCAGAAGGATGAAGTACATGTATCATTGAGCACACAAAAATCTGACCGTCCTTTTGGGGATAAAATAGTGATTTTATTGAAGCAAAAAAGTAGTATATTAAACAAAATAAAACAACTGTCTATCTAACTTTTTTATTCACACTTTTAATTAGAAATAAAAATGTATTATTATAACAAGAATCGTATTAGAAACATATATGCTCAGGTAGATACTTAAATTACAATTCCTACCATCCAATGCACGTAAAAATAAATTTCATTATACATTAATATATACACAAATAAGAAAGAACCTTGTCACTTCGAGGAATAGCTTGTCTCCACTTTCTGATGTTTCCACATCCTACAAAGACGTATTTAAAAACTCAATAGTATCACTAAACACCAAAAATACTTTGGGAGCAGAATAAATACTTCTCCTTATGTGTTTGAAAGATTTATATCCGGATTTGCACCCAGAGACAAAACAACACTTCATATTTTATATCTATAGATAAGTTATAGGCCACAAGTTTTACACACAATTGACTATCACAGCTATAAAGTACCAAATATGATGATTTTAGTCTAAGTAGACCTAACAATTTTATAAAAATGCGATTTTAATACTAATATGCCATAAAACACAATAGAAAATTGACCCTCCTTTTCCCTAGTGGCAACATTTTTAATTAGAGATTATTTGTCACAGTTTTATAGTATTGCAAGGATAGGAAGATTAATGTCCTAAGTAGAGGGGTTCATACCCTAGGTGTATTTGGCTGCCGTGGCCTAGAATTTTTTAAAGATATAAGCAAAAGAATTTCAAAAAATACATTTGACGATAGAGCTACTTCTTTTCTTTTATAGCGAATTAGAATTGCAATTCAAAGAGTAAATGTAACATCCATCCTAGGAACAATTCCATCAATTCAACTTGTAATACATTTTTTGCTCGTCCTGACAAATTTTGACAACAAATACCTACAAATTTGCCTCAAAGGATAATAATTCCAAGAATAATATTACTCCTATTACTACTAATTAGATAAATCTATACTTTGAAATTAATTATGATGAGTAGTTAACAAGCTAATGATCACCATCAATGAAATCTAAAACCAAAGCAACAATGGGCCTTAATCCTATACCCATTGGATCACTTAATTATTAAATTAATAATAGTACACCAGAATCCATCATTGTTTATAATAAATCTATCACTTTTCAAATTTCTTCAAAAAAGTATACACAGATTACAGAATATACGTACCACCTGTTTATAAACTAAATAATACAATGCACTCCAAACTCAAAGTTGCTAGTGTTAAGAATAACACATTTACAACAGATATAAATACTAACAGTTTGTGCATGAAAGGAGATCTCATTAGAGCATTCTCGCAAGCGATAAAAGAACTATGACCACAAGATTCAACATTTAAAGTAGTTAATACCACCATTTTAAAATCACAAATCCAGAAATTTGCACCTTGCTTTGTAGGTTACTTACAAGTTGACTAAGAATACCTACTGTAATTGCTAGAAGATTTACATGAAGACATCAATAGAGTTATTACCAAACCATTCCAATAGAAATAGATAAAAAATTAAATCACAAGAATAAAGCTTCCAAATATTTAAGAACTTACAATTCGAAAATCGTGGAAATATTTCTAGGTAAATTAAAATCTGCATGTTGTTGCCCACATTGTGGTGACTATTCAACGGACCTATGATGAATTCTGGAACCTATCGCTTTCCATTCCTAAAAATCATGGCCATGTAAATTTACAACAATGTTTAGACCGCTTTACTAGAAAAAAAGCACTAGACAGCTTTGAACATTCTATATGTTGAAACTGCAGAAAACTGTAAAATTCACAAAGTCATTTACTATACACAGATTTCCAAAAATTTTGGTAATACATTATATTGTTTCTCTACTTTGCAACCACTACGAAGAACACTTTCTACACTTATAGAATTTCCAATTGAAGGTTTAGATATGAAAAATGATTCTTCCGAAAGCAATTTATTTATTTATTTACTTAACGGGAAACCCCTTTTTACCAACACTTACAAATATTTACAACAGCATGTTATAGTAAAAAACAACACAAAACAAAAAGCATAAAAGCACATTCTAAAACATAAACAATTAATCTAAATGAACATTGATCTAATTTCTTGCTAACAACATTTTCCGCAAAGTACTACGGAAATTATTGATCGAAGGGCAGAACCAATCAAGTTGAGGAAACTTATCTGAATAAACTGCACATCGGTTAAGGTATGAATGGTAACCATAATTTGTGGTATGTATATAACGATGTACAAATGCAGTTGGAGTACCTCTGGTGACTCTATTGGGAACGTTGAAGTGTACTTGATGTAGAATTTCAGGACAGCAAATCAGATAGTTTATAATTTTAAATAGAAAGCACAGGTCCAGAAAAAGATGTCTCTGTTGTATACTTAGGAGTTGGAGTTCATTCATCAAGTTGACAGTAGAGTAAGATGAACCGTACATGTTCCATTTGTAAGCAACATACCGTAGAAACTTCTTTTGGACTTTCTCTATTTTATTAATATGAGTTTTATAATAAGGTGACCAGCTAACAGACCCATATTCCAAGATACTCTGAACTAAGGATAAATACAGTACTTTAATGGTTTCATAGGAAAAGTTTCTAGAGTTTCTTTGTATAAAACCTAGCATCTGCAAGGCTTTGGTTTGAACATAGGCAATATGTGAAATATATGAGAGCTTGGAGTCAAGTACAACCCCAAGATCTTTGATTTTTACAACACGTTGAAGAATAACATTTTCTATAAAGTAATCCATATGATCTGTATTAGTCGCACGAGAGTAAGTGATCACATAACATTTATTAGTATTAAGAAAAAGTCTATTTAATTCACACCATACAACCAGCGAATCAAGATCAGCTTGAATTAATAGGTGATCACTTGCATAAAAAATGGATTTGTACAGCTTTAAATCATCAGCATATAACAGGAAGGAGCAGTATTTGAAGCAGCTGACAATGTCATTAATAAAAGAAGAAATAATAGGAGCCCAAGGTGCGAACCTTGCGGTACCCCCGAATGCACAGTAAATTTGAATGATACAAATTGTTTGTATTTAACTGCCTGAACTCTGCCATAAAGATATGATGAAAGCCAGTTGTAGATGTTTCCTCCAAAACCAATCTTGTCTAATTTCTGCATCAGAAGATTTAAGTTCACTCGATCAAAGGCTTTAGAGAAGTCCGTGTAAATAGCCTCAACTTCTAGACCATTCTCCAATGATTGTATAATTGAATTAGTGAATACTAGTAAATTTGTTGTGGTGGACTTGTGTTGCTGAAAACCATGCTGGTTACAACTTATTATTTCTTTACAATTCCAGTATAGAAATTTAGAAATCAAGAAATCTAACAGTTTTGGAATAGCAGATTGAGTACATATACCTCTATAATTAGATACATCCTCTTTGTCTCCGGCTTTAAATATAGGATTTATATAACTGAGTTTCCATTTTGAAGGGAATTTGCCAAGAGACAAAGAAAGGTTAAATAAATCTGTTAATGGTGAACAGAGGCCATAAATGCATTTCTTTAATAAGATGGAAGGAATACCATCTGGACCAGGTAACTTGCAATTTTTTATATTGCATATAGCTTTAAAAACGTCACTTTTACTAAATTGTAAATTCTGTAAATTTAGTGATTGGGCGACAGTTGTGTCAGGTGGAACTATGTCTTCTAAATAATAAACTTGTGAAAAGTATTCAGCAAATAAGTTCACTATACTCAAACCATCAGTGCCTTTGGTATTATTAAATTTCATTTTTTCAGGAATTAGGTTTGTATTTTTCAGATTGTTAACATGTGTCCAGAAGTTTCGAGGATTTGTTTGTATACTATGTTCTGTACATAGTATATATTTCGAATAAAGCCGAGCACTGAGACGTTTGGCTAGGCTACGATAGAAGATAAACCTGTGGTAAGACTCCAACTTATTTGACAATTTATAATGCTTATGAGCAGCTTTTTTCATGTATATAAGATTAATAAGTTCCTTACTGAACCAACTAGGAAATGTAAAGGGTTTAATAAGCTTCTTAGGAACATAGGATTCCAAGCCATGTTGAAGTAAATAGTAAAAATGTTCAGTGGCATCATCAATATTCTTCATTGTTGTACAAAATGACCAATCAATTGTATTAAGGTAGTGGTTAAGGGATTCATAATCCACTTTATGAAAATCATATCTATATTCCTCATATTGTAGATAAGGTTGCTCTTTTTCAATCAGTACTTCAAAAGTTAATGCTCTGTGGTGATAACTGTTATTCATTATTAAATCTATGGCTGGCAAAACATTCAGAATGGGAATGTTAGAAAAAACAAGATCCAAGAGTCGGTTGTTGTTATTATAAACCCTATTATGCTGTTTCAGATTAAGCAGAGAAGAAGAGGCAATTAAAGGTTCAGATGCATCCCCATAGTTGCATAAGATAAATTCATTATTATTCCAGGTTGCTCGAGGTATATTAAAATCACCACATAAAATTATTTTAGCATTAGGGTAATTAATACCGAGCTCTTCAATAGCACTACAATAAGATTCGTAAGTCTGAACTGTAGAGGAGGGAGGAATATATACACCCCCAATGATAACTAAACAACCAATGTCATTGATAGCAATAAAGAGCTGTTCTACATCAAGTACCCTAGTTTTGATTAATTGTGCACAGAACGAGGACCGCACTAAAATAAGAACACCACCACCACGCATTTTAGTACTAGTATATTGGCTTCTATCAACACGGAAAACATTATATAAATCAGTTGTAAGTTCATTATCGTAAATTGCATTATTAAGCCAAGTTTTGGTTATAACTAATACATCGTAATTATTACTGAGGATAATGCTATCTTTAAACTCACTTAAACGGGATCTAAGACCGCCCACATTTTGATAGTACACAGTTAATTGAAAAAGGGGTAAATCTAGTTTTTTGTGTAATGTTTACGATTAGTCGGTACAATAGTAGGTGTGTTATTTAAATATTTGATTGTCACTGCTTCCCCTTTTTTTTGGCGTTCGCTAAGTTCACTTCTAAGCATTTGCAGATAATTTCTTTGTTGTGCAGTGGAATCAGCAGCAACACGAAAAGGTGTATTGACTAACTTTGCACTGTTTTTTAGAATAGAACGGGCAATAGCACTGTCATTACAGATGACTTTCAAAGGCCTAGGTTTATCTCCTTTCTTCCACAATCGAATGACGGCCACCGGAGCGACATCATAAATTTCTAATGTTTTTAATACCTGGGTAACAGTGGTTTTATCAATTTGTTGACGTTCAGATACATTAGCAGAGTTAGGTTCAGTAACATTAAAAAGTATAAGGTTCCTACTTCTACTAACCCTTTCATTGATTTCAGAGTAGAAAGATTCACAATTTGAGGAAAAATTTAGAGCTTCTAAACGTTTAACGGTTTCTTTAAGATCTTGAATTTCATTTTCTAAAATTTTACATTTTTTAATCATCATTGGAAAAAGTTTGATTGCTGTTGTGCAATCATCACAAAAAAGAACAGGGATCTTTGTTTCCTTAGTTGCATAACTCGAATTTCTGATGATCCTAATTCAGTACATTTATCATGAAAAGGTGTACTACACGAATCACATATCAACATTGAGTCATTTTGACATGTGGTGTTACATTTTGAGCACAAATCCATAATATCTACTAATTTTCACAGCAGTGAGCCACTTAAAGAAGAAAGTAGATAATGAAGGCTACCATTTAAGTTATAAGCACTAATATAAACAAATAGTTTTTAAATGCATCAACAAAACATATTACATGTAACTTGCCATAATAACAAGTATTATCACCACCTGTTCTACTAGATAATATGGTTATTCTAATGTTGAAATATAACTTATAAAGTCCTAATTATCACTTGTATAATTAAACCAAACTACAAAATTTGTTTAACAAGAAAATCACTACAATTTAAGGAATAACTTGATACCACTTTTAAATAATATTAGAACTGGGAACCATTAAATTAAAGCTTTTATATGAGAGGCACATCTACATGCTGTCATGTGCAATACATGTAATTGCCGTTACAACCTGTATGTGATATCAAATCACATCATTGAAACTACAAACAGTGGTTATTACACTGAATAGTATCGACATCCTTATTCAGGTGCATGTCATGAATACAATGACTCCATGGTATGCAATATACATGCAAAAGCATTAATAATTGGAGAAACATACTTTCTTTTCTACAAACTGGAAAATTAAGAGAAAGTTTTCTATGTTATTGCTAATTCTTTTAATTTATATGTTAACTCTCAGTCAGAATAAAATACAAGGAATACGCTTGATTGAAAAACTCTTCTTTTATTCACTCATAAGATACAAATCATCTGTCAGCACCAACAAAAATGAATGTAATGTCTCCCTGACGTCCAACGCCAACCCTTCCCCCATCCGTTGGTCGACTCATGCAGGTAGGCCCCGCATACACCATATCTTACACTCGGCCTTTCTGACGGATCATCACCCTCGATGACCAACTTTAACGATAATAACTATACAACATTATACAAAATTAAAAACACAAAATACAAAATTCTAACTAAAACTAATTAATATCCAAATAAAAAAATCAATAATTTACATCATAGTCCTGTAAATATAATGGTTTTCGAATTGTGCGTTTCTGAATACCTGACGGGCCTGGCGCATTAACACATGCATCACCGAATTCTTCGAACACATCACTATTTGCATGCTCCCTGATGTTCTGATACACTTTGTTTATTTTTTTGCCATGCGTATTGGAATCATCATCACTATCTGTAGATGTATGTTCCTCCTCGGACGTTGTTTGTTCATCTACTTCTGGTAATTTGTACATTTTCATTCGGCTCACATGCACCGTTGTTGTAAATCGACGACTTTTGATGGTTTCAATGCTAGCTACTCGATAAGTACCCAGGTAATGTTTCCGTAATCATAAACGGACTTCTGTAACGCACCTGTGTTTTTGTACTTTCACCTGTATATGTAGGCAATTTTTTTATAAAAACAATATCTCCTATTTTGTAAGCTATTGCTGCAAAATGTTTACTATCGTGTCTTGCTTTAGCATTTTGTTATTCTTGCAGTATATTTTCGCGGATTTTGGTTTGAAGTTCTTTTGGAAGTTTCCATTCGATGTCTTTACCATCACACACCATATTTGCTAAACGACCATCTGTAAAACGTGGCATGAAACCAAATAGAACTTCAAATGAAGACTTTCCTAGCGTTTTATTTACGGCTGTATTTAAATTTTGTTCTACTTCCATAATTTTTTGATCCCAACTCGTTTCCTTCTCCATACTAGTCATAATTACGAGGAATAATGTTCTGTTAACACGTTCAACTTGACCATTCGCGCGAGCCTATTGCGATGAATTCAATGTGTGTTTAATTCCATGTTTTATTACAAAATTTTGAAACATCTCTGATGTGAAACACGTTGCACAATCGGATACTATTTGATTTGGTATACCAAACTGCATTATAAATTATTCCATAACTATCACAGTCACTTTCGCTTTCGCATTAATAATGACCAAAAGATACATTTTTCCTTCTGAACTACGAATAAATGGCCCAATGGGAATCCTTGAAAAAGGTCGCTCTGACACTGGAAGCGGATATAAGAATCCACGCTGCTTCCCTGCTGGAATTTTTGCTAACAAACATTCTGGACAAGCGCTTATGTGTCGACGCACATAACTTTTAAGTTTTACAAACCAATATAATTCACGATTTTTTGCCACTATTCGGTCTACACTAAAATGTCCCATCATATCATGAAATTTTACAACAATGCTTTTTTGCATCGCTTTTGGTATTTCGTATAACTGTATCGTTCTCGAAATAATTTTCCATTCCTCAGCACATAGCCATTTGCAGATTGTTGTACTTCGTGTGTACGTTCACCTGGATTTTTGATCACTGTTGTAATTATTTTGTCTTTATCTGCACGTTGAATTGTTAGAATATAATTTTCTTCATTCATTAATTGTAGAACATCTAGTTTATCTTAAATATCGCTTATTTGTTCACTCTCGTTATCTGATATTGGAGCTCTGGATAAGGCATCTGCGTGACTCATTTTATCACTGGGGTCTATATTTTATATCCATATTATGATCCGCTAAAAGTCCATCCTACCGCGCGATTTGTGGACTTTGCGTTTTCTGCGTGTTTAAAAATACCGAGGATTGACAATCCGTGTAAACAGAAAAGTTAATGCCAATTAAAAAATTTTGCAACTTTTCCACGCTATACACAATTGCCATTAATTCTAGTTTTGATGAATGATAATTTTTTTCTACGTCATTAGTTTTATTACTTATAGAAAATACTGGATGTAGCTGTTTGTCGTCGTCTTCTAATTGCAACAAAATCCCTGAAATGCCATCAGCACTAGCATCTGTGAACAACGCAGTTTCAGTAGCTTGAGGATTATACAATTTTAACACAGGTTTACTAGTTAAGGCTTCTCGAAGATCTACAAACCTTCTTGCTCCTTTGTTCAATTAAATGCAACATTCTTACGCATTAAATCACTTAACTTGTGAGCATGAACTGCATAATTTGATACAAACCTTCTAAAATACGAAGTAAGCCCCAAATAACGCCGAACTTCATGAACATTTTTAGGTCTTGCAAAATTTCTAATAGCTTTAGTTTTTTCTAATCCTGGAGACATTCCTTTCGCAGATATTATCAGACCCAAAAATTCAATCTGCTCTAATCCAAATTGACATTTCTTCAATTTTAGTGTTAGTTTGCCCATTTGAAAGCTTCAAAAATTTGCCTTAATTTTTATAACATTTCACGCCAATTTTTCGCAGGCACAATCAAATCATCTAAATATGACATTGTATCATGGTTTTTTAAAGGTCATAGCACAATTGACATTAAACGACTGAATTCATAAGGGCCATTTGTCAATCCAAAAATTAATCTCTCAAATTGCCCCGTTGTGTCTGGAGTAATAAATACGGTCTTTGCTTTTGCGGTTTCGGTTAAAGGTAATTGAAAATATCCGTGTTCTAAATCTAACATCATAAAAATTTTGCTACCGCTCAAATTTTCTAAATGTTCGTCCACTGCCGCTATTGAAAATTTTGATTTCACCATCTGACTATTTAAAGCACGATAATCAATAACAAGACGCTGTTCTCCCGTTTTCTTGGTAATTAGAACTACTGGACTCGAATACGAAGAATTCGTTTCCGTTACAATACCAGCCTTTTTCCAATCTTCAACAATATCTGCAATTATTTGTCTTTCCTTCACATTTGTGCGGTATGGTTTAGCACGAACACCCCTGTATCTTGAATGTCCATTTTCATTAAAGTTGTACAGCCCAATTCTGCTAAATTAAATGCAAAACAGTCAGGAAATTCTCGACATAACTTCAATAATTCCATTTTAATAGCCTCTTCAATGCTTACATCAATATTTAGCATTTCCATAGATATCTGGATTTTTCACTTTTTTTTCAGCTTTGTATAAATCAACAGTTGTATTCGTAGGTAGACGTCCTACCCCAATTACATCCCCTTCATTTAGCTTAATGTTTCCGTCTAAAACATTTGTAACCGGTACAGTTATCGTACTGTCATTGTACTTTACTTTTATAAAATTGACGTGATTTGCTATAAGCACACTCTCTTCCGCACATTTAATACGTGTACCCCGGAAAATTTCTTCAACATCAATGTCTTTAAATGTGAATTCATAATTATGACCAAATACCAGTTTATCATTAACACGTACATATGGCATGCTTGGATGTTCGGTGAACGATCTTCCCACTATAACATCTGTTCCTTGCGCTGTGTTAGGCACTACATAAAATTTTATATCCTGTAATTTAACATCATCTATTTCTACGACAGCTTGTACATAAGCATTCTCCTTAAGTACTGGACTTTGTGCACCAAATCCATATAACTCCTCTTTGGTTTGATGTACGTTTGGAAAGTACTTAGCCACATTTTCACACATTGTACAAGTAGAACTACCCATGTCTATTAATTCTTGTAATTCATGACTGTCTACATTTACTATACCCAAAAATTTGTCTAACGATTTGATGTTATGTTGCTGCTCTATTGTCATAACAGATGTCCAATTCTTTTTAATACCATCCTTACCATCTTGCGGTTTAGTATCATTGACGCGTCCTGGACAATCCTTTGAAAAATGTCCACTTTGTTTACAACGAAAGCATGCATTCAATTCACTCACTTTAGTACACTTTGCAGACACATGCCCTTTTACAGCACAATTATAACATCATACATTACTATTTCCTTCAATTTTATTTCTTAACCCACTATTTGTCTGCTCATATTGTCCGAATTCTTCATGTTTGTTACTAATACGGGTACGATTCTCCTGTCGCAAGACCATCGTGCGATATAAAGTGACTATATCGTTTAAAAGTTTTGTTATTAACCCGAGAATAAGTGCTTTATTATATAACCCCACCACAATCTGCTCCTTTATTTCAATGAAAGGTAATTTAAGAGCACTACACAATTTATATTTTTCGTGAAAATAACGCTCCACATTTTCGCGATCTGTTTGTATTCGTTGCACCATCTTTTTCCACAAACTAGTTGTGCTTGGAGTAAAGTCAAATGTCGCTCGAAATTCTGCTTCAAACGCATTCCAAGATGTCAGCTTGATTCTGCAAACTTCGTACCAATCTTTGGCCGGGCCTTTCAAATGTATTCGCGCCGTTTCCAGCATAAAAGCCTCGGGCCATCGATGTAAAAATGCACAACTATTAACACGATTAAGCCATTCCATAACTCCGCTGCCGATTTCACCCCAAAAACTTGAAATAGACTTATATAAATCCGGCATCACCTGATAATTTAAATCCGTTGTTTTCGATGGGATTTGATGATTCTGTTGTAAGGCATTACAAAACAGCTGCTCTGTGTGTGAACGATTTTGCTCCATCGTTTTCACCATTGGCATCATTACAGCCATTTGTTGTTTAATAATTGTTTTAAAATCATTTACGGACGAATCTTCTGATGGTTCAGGAAACGTCCTGACACCACCTTCCATTTTGTTGGTTTCATTTGTTGCATCCATTATTTCAAAAAAAATTTTCACTTTTACGCAGAGCTTGTGAATAGATCGCTATCTATATTATTCCAATCTAATCCCACTTCTGATATGTTAACTCTCAGTCAAAATAAAACACAAGGAATACGCTTGATCGAGAAACTCTTCTTTTATTCACTCATAATATATAAATCATCTGTCAGCACCAACAAAAATGAATTTAATGTCTCCCTGACGTCCAATGCCAACCCTTCCCCCATCCGTTGGTCGATTCATGCAGGTCGGCCCCGTGTACACCATATCTTACATATGTTTGCTTAAAACCTATTGTAATTGAAACTATATAAATGTAGTTTTAGTTAGAAATTTATTAGGTGATCTAAATAATGCATAAAATGTATTTGGTATAATTGAGAAGTATTTGAATATTATAAAAGACAAACAAACGGACAGAACTTCTTTAGCTGAGAATTACAAACTTGTGTAAAAGCAGCCAACAATTTTAATGCTACCACTTCAAACCATATTTTCGCACGATTTAAGATCACTCTATAAAAAAAAACTTATTGAGGAAGCAAGTAACGATTGGGAGAAACAACAAATGCTTACGGGCGGTGGAAGTATACCAACAATCAAAAATAACCGTTCAAAAGATTTATTAATTTAATTTGTTAATGAGAAAACAATATATTAGGATGTAAATCAGTTTGATTTGGATGTACCTATTAAAGATGAAGTCTTTTTTACAAAATTTTCGCCAAGGTTTTTTGAATTCACATTTGAAGATGTGGATAAAGAAATCTCAAAATATAGTTACTACTAAATACAAAGTATATTATAAAGTAATCACTAGCAATTAAAAAAATTCCAACTGATCAACAGTTTAACTTGGTGGTCAAAAATAGTAACCCCCTACTAATATTACTGATTGCGATGAAGATCGAGCATTTCCTGACATGAATTATAATGACATTAGTGTATATTAAATTTTAAGATGTATCTAAAAGTGATAATTTTATTACTATCACTATTACAGCTGTTTCATAAATTTATGTATAACATAATTCCTTGCACTTCGACAGCTTACAGATACCTTTTGAAATTTCTCTTTTCAGCCTGGTTCTAACCATACAAGTGAAAGTAATACCCTCAAGGAAAAACCTGCATTACCCGAACCACAATGTCTTTCTGAACTCGAAAAGATAAAAATTAACATACATAAATTTGGGTAATTATGCACTTTAGAAACACCAATCGAAACAAATCAAGAATACTCAGATGACAAGTGGACGCAGTATAGCAACAGTTAATACCTTGACCTCTTCCAAAGTTGAAAAGAATAGGGTGTTATTCTGGATAAGAGATTGATACTATTGATAAACAAATAAAGATTCTAAATTAGAAGCTAATGTTTAAAAACTTAAAAAACAAATTAAAAATTCAATTACTGGAATCAGAACTAGCAAAAAAAGCCAGAAGTAAATTAGTTTATGTAACTGTTTATTGTATGTTGTAAGTTTATTTATGTTATATAAAAATCATGTTGGGGTTTTATATTATAGAAACAATTGTAAATAAGCTATTACCGAAAGTCATTAATTGCTGTCTTTTTATTATGGGCAATGAGTGAATTTGCAATTTGTCCTTGTATTCAATAATCTAAATCTTCTTCATTATTTATATGTTCTGGGTAATGGTGGTTCATGCTTGTTAATTCTTCTTGCAACATAATAAAGCACAACCCAAGCGATAATTATTGGAAATGTGTTTGTCAATTTGTATCTTAATCTATGTGGTAAAACTAGAAATCTTTTCTTCCAAATTTCTGCAGTTTTTAAATTATATTTCTAGTGCAAATGTGGACACAGTTATATAACTACTCGGTTTGTGTTTTTGGGTTAAACAAGGGACTTAAAAAATTAGACTTCAACAAATAACCACCATCATTTAGAAAAGATTATTTACATAATAATTAATATACTACTGCATGATTTAAAAATTTACTAAGAAAAATACTATTACCAAATTTGGCAACATCAAGATGAGCTCTAATTTTATTATTATTATAGATTGTGTTGTCGTAGGTAAAACCAGGCAATCTACCAACAATGTCATTAATTTTCATTTCGTGATCTGTTACTATTTATATATTGATTAAGAAATAGGATTTCCTATTTTTATATACCTTGCTGTCATTATCGCCTATATCATAATTAAATAAAAAACAGAGTATTTAAATGTTTTTACCAGGCGATTGTATTGTAACCTACAACCTTTCGAAAGTGACCAATGTGAAACAATCGACTCTGAATTCCAAGTATTTCATTGTTGGTTGGCAGATTTACATTTGTTGGTCACAATCCTGCAATCATCCTTGATACTCTATTAAAATTCTTAAAACAGTTGTTTGGTGCATCCCCTTAGAATCACCTAAAGTTGTTTGATATCCACCAGAATCATTAAATCTTAATGTTGCTAACAACTGATTTATTGGTGTAACACTGTTGTTTCTAAAACAGCAGAGTTAACTGACTCTAATTTCTATTATACATACTCACAAATTATAAGAAATTCTAATTTTGGCTTTATTTATTATAAAATGGAATCAACGCTACAGTTGGTTGGTGAAGACGTTTAAAAATAGATAGGTGATCTATGTCAGCAAACGAATCAGTGTGATTCCATAAATTCCATAAATTCCATAATTCCATAAATTCCATATTATGTTCAGGTACTGTGAACAATTATTTGCACCTCACATCTTTGTGAGTATATGGATGATTTCTGAAATTGGACGCATACATTTGTTATACCAAATCTACTGCCAAAACCGGTTATAGACATATTTGTGCAGAAGTTTTCTGTCATTTTGGTCTGTTAGCGCTATAATCTAGTCAAAATCAAAATCGCAGTTTACTGATTTTATCAACAACCGGTTTTGTTGCCAGTAATATTTGTAACAGTTAATGAACTGCCTTCTTGTAATATAAATATGAACTCTTGAAATATGTTTTACTTAATAGATAAGTATAACTGATACATCTTCTCAAAAAAATATAAGTATGAAAACTATAAGTCCAGATTTTGAGAAATTTGTTATAGAATCGAGCAATAATTTTGAAGATGGCGAAGACAACAAACCAGTCGATAGTCGTTCTAAATATGGGTGGAGTAAGAAAAATGTTGATAAATAGACAAAAAAATCATTTAAAGTTGATATATGAACTAGAGTCCGAAGAAAGTGATAGACTGTTGAAAATAATTTAGAAGTGAATATAACATACTAAAATTTGGTCAAAAATACCACCACTTCAACATATGCACGTATTCTCATAATATTGTCTTATTCTTACCAGGACAAAAAGATATCTGTAGATAGATAAAAACACAAATTAAGTGCCCAAATCGTTTTGTAGGCTATTATTTTGTTACTAAAAGTATCTAGTATTTGAACATATTTGTAAACAAACTTCGTCAATGGCATTCTAGTGAAAGATATTAAAACAGTTTTTCTAAATACGCGGCCTGGCACATAGATACCAAATTTAGATAATAAATCAAGACTATATATATTATTGTTAAATATCTTATACAGGAAGATTAACACAAGAATACATCCACGATTTTCAAGGTTTGTCATATTGAACTCTGTCCTAAGTGGTACATAACATGCAAATGCAGGTGCAACTTTATATTTTTATGTAAATATATTTAAGAAATTTATTTTGTATTTTTTCCACCATCTTTATATCCTTTATTTTACACGAGGCCCATATGATTGAGGCATACTCCAAGTTGGGTCGTATCAGCGTCTTAAATAACACACAAAAGCTTTTTATAGAGGTAAAATGAATACTATTGCGCATGATATAACCCAACATCTTATGATTAGCTTCACAAACCTTTTCCAAATGAATGTCAAATTTTAAATTAAATTGAAAATGTACACCGAGGTCACTTATATGCAAAACTTGCTGTAATGTATCCGTGCCAATCTTGTATAAGTTTGGTGTAAAATTTGAGTTCAAAGAGTACGTCATAGAAAAACATTTCTGGGTATTTTAATTCAATTTGTTTGATATGCTCCATTGATATTACGTATTAATATCTGACTGTATGAGGAGTCTATCATTAGCATTAAATTCTTTGAATATTTTTAGGTCATCAGCATAAAGTAAACAGTTACAATATTGTAGTTGGCTAGGCAGGTCGTTAATAAATATAATAAATAGAAGGGGTCCCAAATTTGATCCTTGCGGTACACCCGATGTAGCTAGATAGTACTCTGAGAATGTTCCCCTGTATGTAACAAACTGTGTTCTATCTATAAGGTAAGATTTAATTACTTTTAATAGCTTTTGGCTTAGTCCAAATAGATGTAATTTTTTTAGCAGTATACGATGGTTCACTTTATCAAACGTCTTTGAGAAGTCCACATATATAACATCAACGTGATTATTATTTTCAAGTGCCCTAGGTACATCGTCACAGAATATAGAGAGATTTGTAACAGTGAAACACTGTTTTACGAAACCATGTTGTTGCAATGTTATGTAGCTTTTGATGTAACTGTATATTTTATCATAGAGAATGAATTCAAGAATTTTAGCTGGTATAGATAATAATGATATTGTACAATAATTGGAGAACAATCACCTATCCCCATTTTTGTATACTGGTGTAACTTTTGTAATTTTCCAGGTATTTGAAAATATTCCAGATTAGATATCGTTGCATTTATATATATATATATATATATATATATATATATATATGTATATATATATATATATATATATATATATATAGGATGGTATATAGTCTGGGCCAGATGACCTTGTCGCTTTTAACTTTTTGAAGGCTATTTCAATTTCATTTAAATATATTTTGTTGATGTACAAAGTGCTATTAATAGTTGGAGTTGTTAAATCAATAGTCATATCTAATTGCTTTGATTTATTGTAGACAGATTCAAAGTGATGGGCGAAACCATTAGCTATGGTAATGTCAGTTTCCAACATCACATCATTATCTATGAATACATTGTTAGTTGCATTCACCCTGTTTTTACATTTTATATAGGTCCAAAACGTCTTGCAATCACTTGAAAGATTGGTTTCTATATCTTTTCCTATAAGCGGTATTTCATTTTCGCTTGAGTTCAGCTCTGACCCTATGGAATTCCTGTGTGTGGAATTCCAATCTGTTTCTGCATTTATAAAAATATGTTTTTAGTTTCCAGAGGCGTATTAATTCGGAGTCGTACCATTTTGGATATTTATGTTTTGATGATATTGTTTTAGGAACAGAAACGTCAATGCACTTAAATATATTTATGTAAGAAGTTTCTACTGCAGTGTTAATATCTTGCTGTTGGTTTAGAACGTTCCAATCTATATTCGACAAGGTATCTACAAGTAAGTCAAAATTAGCAAGATTAAAATTCTAGATAGACCCATTTGCGGCGATTTCTGCTGAATGTTTATTGGTGTTTTGCTTTGGTATTGTATACCTCAATAGTAATGGTGGGTGGTGTGCATCTATGCAATTTAACTAAAGACTTAATTTCCCCTTAAAACAAACTACCCCTTTTAGACAATATGAAAACATCCCCAACTGCTACACCAATCAAATCTATTACTAAATACATTACATTGTAAGTAGAAGTCTAAAAATGGATTGACCATCCTTTAAAATTAGTGTCTCAATTATAGCACTAACTTAGCCCATCAAGGTACTATTTCTATTTACATGTACTTTGAAAGTGGTTTGATCGGTTAATGTTAAGGTAGTAGCTGTAAGAGTTTCCTAAACCTAACATGCTTTCCAAGTCTTGCTGTTTATAGATCACAGCTGTAAAACCACTCACATCCTGATAGTAATATTGATTAGGAATTAAAATTAGTATATAATTAAGCTTTAATTAAGTGGTAACTAAGCCCTTACTTTGTTACATTGTTACTTTGTTATTAATTTAGTTGCTATATATTTAGTCAGATCTGTGCATATGTGCTTTGTATTATTGTAAATTAATTTGTTGTAGTATTCACATTAAGAATCTGTTTGTTTCCTTGTAGTTGCCTAAGAAACATGTAATTAGGCTAATGAGTCTGTATATTTCTTATTAAATAAATAAATAAATAATTAAATAAATTAATAATTAAGTAAATAAATAAATAAATAATTAGATTTCAGAACCACCTGAATAGGATGAGTTCATATGCTATATCATATTGTTCTACTTATATTTGTTATTAGAAACGCTAGTTAAATATTGAGGAGTACATGTGAATTTATAGGTTGATCTGTGATAATTGTTACAGTTATGTTATCTAATCCCGAGATTCAGTCCCGGATTTAGCTATTCGAGGCTTACAGGCAACGTCATTTTTGCTGCCCTCTCAAACTCTATTGCTTCCAGTCGCCACACATAGATACTCCTAATATTAATGAACAGAATAGATAATTTAAAAAATAAACACACTAATGTAAAGAAAATGTTTTCAGCAGTATTACAAAACAAGTGCTTTTAAGGAATAAAAAAATAAAAAACTATCACGTCTAATATTAAGGAATAAACACGACACTTAGTAAAACAAGATTAAATACGAAAAGTAATTAAAGTTCTTAAGCGGGAGACTGTGTTTCACTCACAATTATTTTTTATCACAGTTACAAGACAAGCACTTTTAATGAATTATTTAAAGAATAAAAAAATCTCAAGTCTAACCTTACTCTGAGCAAATGTATCAATAACATTTTCAAATGAAAACTGGTTGACTAGTGTATAAAGAAGTTAAGAGTTCTTGGGGTCATTGACTCTCGTTGGGGAGTTTCTGTTAACTTTAATTTAGAAAACGATCTTTCTATAGCGCAATTGATAATCGCCTTGCACAGAAACAAACGTAACAGGATATCAATATTAGAATATAATTTTACAAAATCATTTTGTCGAATCCATCAACACAATTGAATTGCATTTTCTAGATGCAACTTTTTATCTTTGCTCTGCAAATGAGTTCGCAGCTGTAAACATTATTCTGAAAAACTATCTTCAAAGTCTTCAAACTCTTATAGTATAGGTGCAATAATGCGTTCAAAAACAATAATAGACACATCTTCATTTACATCTAAGGTAAAACAGTATGACAAAACACAGAATTGGTCATTAATAACAACATATGCTGCACTTCTTTTCTCAAGATTGGCTTTCAAGTTGTTCAGAATTACACAGGATACATTGATTCTAAAATTATCAGAACTAGTAAAATGTTGTGTCTGTTTAACGCTCATCAAATTGTCGTTTCTTTTTTCAAATTCTTCTCGCATCTTTTTCATATTCGCAATGTGTCTTCTGTTTGGCTCTTTCTTGGAAACGTTTAAAATTTTTTTCTGTTCTAGTGGCTTTCACCAATTCAATCAGGAGTTATCTACTTCTACAGCTTGCAACCTCTTGCTGATTTCATTTATCCTTTCCAAAAGAAAATTCCAGATAATGACCATTAATGCCATATCGACCCTCTGTAAAATTTTCCTCCGATTTTTACATCCACTTTAATATTAGGAATCACAGTCTGAGTTTTCTATAAATGTAGAGGTTTTTGCAATACTAGCTCATCCTTTATTTACAATGTTAGTTGCATTTCTTCAACTTGACCATCTGGTTTTGCTTAAATTTCTTAGAGCAGCTTTATTTCGGCTCCCATCTTGATTTTCCAATTGAAATATCAAAATTTTTCACAATGAATGCTACCCAAAAAAATGCATATTTGTTGTAATAAACAGGTAAATGGTGTCGCTTCTAAGCAAACTTCTGCAAATTTTTCAGCTATAAGGTTCAATGAATGTGCAGCACAGGGCATCAAGGTGCCTCAGGAATAGAATTTTTAATAAGACTTTGAAGTCTAGCATATTTCCTCGACATATTCGAAACATTATTGTAACTTTACCCTATGCTGTTTCTCATATCGATATCCAAGAGAGCAAGAAAAGTGAGATCTTCATCTTCAAGTTCTTCCCGTTTATGACCTGCATTTGGAATAAACTGCAAAAAATGCTATTCAAGATATCCATCACCTTGAGCAAAATACACCTGATAACTGATCCACGCGGGAAATGTCAGGAGTTCTGTCAACAACAATTGAAGAATGCTTATTGTTTTCGACATCATTTATTATATTTTCCCGAACTGCTCAGCTAATAAAATTATCAACTCTTGTAAATTGTAGATGATACATAGTAGTAGTTTAGCACATATTTCCTTTGGTTCTTGTTACTAATCGCTATGCTCCCCCCCATCCTCACCAACAGGTTTCTCTATTTCAGCCCTATTTTGCCCTCCTGTTACTAACCTGCCAGTTTCTCTAAAGAAAGCTAGCTTGTCTGGCCAAGGAAGAGAAATTAACGCTCCATGAGTCAAGCTGCATGAGAACATGATCCTATGTCTTAACCTCATAAAACCCCTCGTGCTCTCTTATGACGTGTACTACAGTTTCTTCCTGTCTTTCACAGATAGGACACATAGACTCTGAATTGATATCTAGCAGGGCCAGGGGTCTCCGTAACCTGTAACGAGAAGTGAGGATTCCTAGCCATATCGTTCTTAACTCGTTTGATCAGACTATCATTATTTTTGACTGTCTAAAGTTCCCCCCTTTTCTCCAAACTTGTTTCTGACTGGCAATTCCTCCAATGCGTCTCCGTACTCTTGAACCAGTGGGCATCTGGTTTCGGGAAGATTGTTTGGTGAGCTGCTTGACTATTTAAGCATATAATAACCCCCGCTCTTCTGGCTTTCGTATCTCCTGGCTTTCAGCCACTACTAATATTGCATATAACTCTGCCTGGAAGATAGTTTTATAACACACCACTAAATCATGATGAAATGTAGCCTCTTTTGCTCCTATTTTTTTTTCGAAAAGATTGTGGGTAAATTGCCTCTGTAATCTTACTCTATTATTTGCTTCTTTCACTTTGATAACGGAAATAAAAAGTTTCTTTTTCGCTGTAACAAGGACTTTGGCATGCCCTACCCCCTTCTCCGTCACCCTCCCGTATCTCGAAGTCTGAGATACGTCACTAGAGTTTCCCTTTGAATTCAAATGGGAAGTGCTGGAGGCCTCAGTAAAGCTTCTAGAGTTTTGGTAGGACTTGTCCCTATTGCCTTTGAGATTCCCAGACAGGCTAGCCTTGAGTGAGACACTGATAAGTTGGGTCCGATGTCACTATACGATTGACCCATATTGGACATTAAACCTTTTGACTGCCGTGTACAGCCAGTATATAACTTGAGGAGTTATGCCCCAGCTCTTGCCGACCCCACGGCGCAACTGCCAGACAGTGGCTATCACCTCTTCTATCGCCTTTTCCACGTGTTTCCTCCAATTTAATCTATTATCGATAATAACATTTAGACACTTAATCTCTGTTTTAAGAACAAGTATTTCACCATACAGAAGTGGAATCCTGAATCCTCTTATCTTTCTTCTAATGAAGAGCTTAATCTCTATCTTTTGTGGATTTACCAAGAAACTTGCCTTCTCACAACACCTTTCTATTACGAAGCATGTGACCTGTATTCGTTCGCAGTCTATGCTTACAAACCTGCCAAATACCAGGACAAGCCCATCTTCTGCGTAGGCTGGCGCATAAAAGCCGTCTGTGGTTAGACATTTCAAAAGTTTGTCCATCACCAGACACTCAAGTGGGACAACAAGCAGCTTCCTTGTGGGTAGCTTTCTGCAACCTCCACATGTATTTAGGCGTCACCTAGATTTGCCTCTACCTTTCTGTACTTAATGCTGACCGTACTCAATTTACTTCAACTCTCGGGATACTACTCTGCAGATTGTATTCTTTCGCTCCTTATTCAAAATTCCCTCTATGTCAAAGAAAACTACCAAAGCCGCGCAGGTATGCATGTCGATGTTGGTGAAATTGATGTCTCATCGGCATCCCATTCACTAGAAGTCTATCTACTATCCTTTCCATTGTCTTCAATAGAAAGGACGTCAAATTTAGCGGTCTGAAAGAATTAGCCTAAGTGTAATCGCTCCTACCCACTTTGGGAGTGAACATCACATTGGCTAACCTTCATAATGATGAAACATAGTCCAATGCCAGACTGGCCAGCAACAGATCTAGAGGCCTCTGGATCAAAGATGGATATATTCCATCTGACCCTGGCAATTTTAAGGGTTGAAACTCCTTCATCGACCATAAAATGGCCCTTTTTTGTAAATATTTTTTGTGCCAGTTATTAACCCGGTTCCGCTGCTGGCAGTTGGTCGCCCTGCTCCTCCTTTACCTCATTTCCTTTGGCGAAGTGGTTGCATAGGAGAAACCATAGGATTTCCACCCCAGTATTCGTCCACCCGCTGTTCTCCTTTTTTAACAATACTAACAGTTGCTAACTTTCACAGCTGAGGATTTTCATCAGTCTAGCAGTTTCCGACATATAACTTAGATCCTTGCAGTACTTTTGTCATTACATTTGATTTTCCAATGCTCCACCCGAAGGTACTACATTGGCCAAGAAGCGAGTTTTTTTTACCTGGAAAATTTGGAATTTTGCCGAACCCTTGCTGTTCCAAGCAAGGTAGGGATCTTTAACGTGCGTGACAACACTCACACACGGGACCTCCATTTTACCTCTCATCCGAACGAGGGTGTATTTTTGTGAAAAATGCTCGCCTAACATTTTTCAAGCGGACCGTGTCGGGATTCGAACCCGGGACCTTGGAGTACTTTTGTCAGCTTATTATTTTGCTATGCCTTAATTTTTTTTTTTTAATTCTGTTCTAACTACCGTATACCTATCCCAATCGTTCTTAGCTTTGCTCTTGACGGCTGCGTTTATGGTTTTTCTAAGTTCACTGGTGAGAAGATTAGAGACTTCCTCCACTATCGAACTCGACGGGTTCTCTCCACCTTGAGTGTGCATGTTCCTATTATCATAAATGCTACTTATAACTAACGATTGTTTTACTCCACTTATCTTGTATTCCAAAATCCTGCTGTAACGCCCTGGTTCCAACCTGGAGTAAAGCTACTAGCCTTAATTTCTCGGGCACCAGGAAGCGAACCAGTTCCCCAGTTACCTCCCGGCTGTGTTGGAGATTGATCTGACTTACATCTACTTGCGTCATTGTTCTAACTCAAGTTTTTGTTTTTATTTTCTCTAAGTCTCCATGGTTTGCTTAGACATCCCAGCAACTTGAGGTCCCTGGATTACTGCTACGCTCCAAGCCGGCACTCTGCGTATAGTAAGAGTAATCTGCTCGAAATACAGCACCCAGTCAAGGCTTTCCAGCCGCTATACAATGTCTTTTTTCACCATGAAGGTCAGGTGTCACGTACCCGGACCTCCTGTAGTTTCAAGTTTCCAGTTGAATATATTTAAAGGCCTGTTTTGGAGTTCTAAAACATGCCTAAGTCAATTCATCTCAAACTTTTTATATTTTAACCAGATGACTGCTTCTTTAAGTTTTTCCCAATTATGACCTACGTTTAGAATAAACTGCAAATAATGCTATTCAGGACATTCATCGCTTTGAACAATACGCACTATACCTAACTGATTCAATTAGAAAATGTCAGGAATTCCGTCAACAACAATTGAATGCTATTTATTTTACTTGACATCATTTACTGTATTTTCCTGAACAGGTTCAGTTAATAACATTATCAATTTTGTAAATTGTAGATGACAAATATGATGTTTTACCGAAGTCGACGTTACCAAGTCTTCCAAGGTGCTGCCTTAAAGGAATCGGATCCTGCAATTAATTCCTTACACATAAAAAAATTTCCATTATACTGTAAACTGAATTTTTATATTCGCCAAACCTTTCGAAGTCGGTTTTTTTATATCTACACAACTCTCCTTAGAATGTTTTTCCTATACGTTTCTTCATTGAGACAGTAGTTCAGATACTATTTTTCTAATTTTTAATTCGTTTTTTAAAATTTATCAAACAAAGTTCATAGTGTTTAGAATTTCCATGTGTGTTGAAGCGGACTGTCGCAAGCTTCCAATCATCGTAGCCATTTTGTACAAACTGACCAATTGAAGTTTCGAATAAACGCCCGGAACCGCAAAATGCGGCTCTCTTTTCTTGTTATTTAAGATATTTAAGTAGTTTGTATATGCCTGTAACAAGAAGCCAAAGTAAAATGGACGCAGAAACTTTAATGAATTTCCTTAAGGATTTTAAATCTGGTATGGAAGAAAAGTTAAGCGAAAATGCTGCAAAAATAGAGGAAAATTTTAGTGAAAATGCTGAGAAAATGGAGGAGAGGTCGGATAAACTGGAAGAGACACTCAGTGAAAACTTAGTGAGGTCAGTTGAACTGGAAGCGACCCTTAAAGAGTTTAAATACGGTATGAAAGTGACACTTAGTGAAAATGCTGAGAAAATAGAAGAACGGTTTAAGGAAGACGCGGTAAAAATAGTTAAGCAAAAGTTGGACAGTAAATTGGTAAAAATGGAAGAAGATATGATGAGGCTGCAAGAACAAATGATTCGACTAACAACGCGGCCATTTGAATTATTAAACCAAGTTGTAAATCAGAACATTCTAGAAATAAGAAGCATGGAAAGAAGCGAGTTAATACCGTCAAAATTTAAAGTGAAACCGCCCACATTAGATGGCAAAACACCTTGACCCACATATTTAAAACAATTTGAAACTGCTGCAATAGCCAACGGTTGGTGTAACCAAGTGAAGGCTATCTCTCTAATAGTGGCCCTACGGGCGAAGTTCTTAACATCTTACAAACGATTCCCGATCACCAGCAGAATGATTACGACCTCTTAACGTCGAAGCTTGAGATGAAATATGGAGACGCTCATCTTCAACAGGTTAACCATGCACAAGTTAAGAACCGCTCGCAAAGGACAAATGAAAACCTGCAAGAATTCGAAGCTGACATTGCCAGATTAGTTAGATTGGCATACCCAACGGCACCAGATAGCTTTCTCGAACAATTGGCTGTTCAAACATTGGTGGATGGCGTTAAAGACAGCGAAATATAGCAAGCGCTAAGATTAGCACGGCCAAAAATGTTAGATGACGTACTGGCCCATGCGCTTGAATGTGAAGCAGCTAAGCAGACATCACACAGGGTGAGTAACAAAGTTCGGTCTGCCATACAAAAACCTGGTCAAGCGCAGAACAGAATGGAAGAAATAATCAACCGTGTGTTTGAAAGGCAAAAGGCGGAAAGGCTAGAAAGATAGCGACCGCGGAGATAGCGTCTGCGATGCTGGAGCTGCGGTGAAGTTGGTCATATACAAAGACGCTGTACTCAACCAAAGAAACAACCTGTTGAGCTAAAGCATGTCAATGTAAAAGGGCAAACGTCGACAGTACAACGTAGTGCCCCGAGCATTATCATCCGTGCTGCATCGTCGATGGGAAGTCTGGACAGCATTTATATTGATGGTAGAATTAATGGTAGAGTTGTCCGATTACTCGTGGATACAGGAGCGACAAATACTATTGTGAGACCAGATTTGGTTGGTCGTGGAAAAGTGCTACCTGTATTGGTATGTCTTCAATCGGCAAGTGGTGAAAAATTTCTACTCACGGAGAAACTGCCGTAACGTTGGGAATTGGAGACAAACTAATTAATCATCATTGGGAATGGATCTCATGAGAGGATATGGGTTTCATGTGAACATGAAAGAAGATGTGCTACGGATAGATGACGATGAGATTCCATTTCAAGAGACGAGTAACCAGACGATGCAAGTTCGAATGATTTGTGATATGAAAATATCCGAGAAGGCGGAAATGATAGTAATGGGACGGCCGGATGGTACGCTCCGGGAAGGACAAGTATGCATGATGGAAGCAACCGAATCGGGAATGGGTCAGGAGGGATTACTGATTGGAAGAACGCTGGTAAAGTTTCAAAATGTGATACCAGTAAAGGTGCTGAACATTAATCCGCATACGATGACCCTAAAGAAAGACATGATTGTGGAAAGTTGCATTTCAGTATGCCATATTAAACGTTGTGTGGACGACACGAAAGATAAACCAGCCAACGGATGCTCACAGAAATTGCTGGATATGTTGATACCTTCGTGTCAAGGATTAAACGGTGACCAACTGGGCAACGTAAAAGAACTGGTCGGACGAAATCAAGGTGTGTTTGCACTGGATGAAAGAAAGGACGAATGTTGTGTACCATAAGATCAATACTGTAGATGCGCAACCGATAAGACAACACCCCAGACGGCTTCTTTTGTCAAAACGTAAGGAAGTCGAGCAAATTATCACCGATATGGAAGAACAGGGAGTGATTGAACCCTCGAATAATCCATGACATCCCCGGTAGTGCTTGTCAAGAAAAAGGACGGGTCGACAAGGTTTTTGTGTAGACTATCGGCGGCTTAACAATGTGAGAAAAAGAGACAGCTATCCTTTGCCCAGAATTGATGACACCTTGGATACTCGATCCGGATCTAAAAGATTTTCGACCTTGGACTTGAAAAGTTGATACTGGCAGGTAGGCTTGGAGCCAAACGATAAAGAAAAAACTGCGTTTACAATTGGAACTGGATTATGGTAGTTCAAGGTCATGCCATTTGGATTATGCCCCTGCTACTTTTGAACGATTGATGGAATTGATACTGCGTGAACTGTTCTGGAAGACATGTCTGGTGTACCTAGGCGACGTGATAATGTTAGGCCGGTCTTTTGAAGAACATCTCAAGAACATAGAGGAGATATTTTAAAGATTAGCGGGACAAACCTTACATTGAGCGCCAAGAAGTGTCACCTATTTGGAAAAGAAGTGAAATACCTAGGACATGTCGTTTCGGAGACCGGAATAAGAGCTGACCCTGACAAAATAAAAACGGTACAAGAGTGGCTTACACCAGCAGATATACACCAACTACGCAGTTTTCTAAGATTGTGCACATATTACCGACGTTTTATATTTGGGTTTGCGAACATTGCCAAACCGTTAACAAAATTAACCGAAGATGGACAAGAATATGATTGGAATGACGACTGCCACAGTGCATTTGATCAACTGAAACGGCTACTAGTTACAGCACTAATTTTGAGTTATCCACGGATGGAGGGAAAATTTGTGTTGGATACCGATGCCAGTAACACAGCTATAGGAAGCATTCTTTCTCAAGTGCAGAACGGACAAGAAAAAGTTATTGGGTATTTCAGCAAAGTAGGGGACAACGACCAGCTTGGGCAGAAATTAGTATTTCGAGTAGGAGCCTGAAGGCATACTGGGCACAGTGAGACTCCTTGGTGATTGAAAATAGAATCTTGAAACGACGCCTGGAATGTGAAGATGGCACTGAGAGACTCCAAGTGATAGTGCCGAGAAGCAGAGTGCCGGAAGTGTTGCAGCACATGCACGATGGTATTTCCGGAGTGCACTTTGGCATGAAAAGAACTCTCGAAAGAGTGAGAGAAAGATTCTATTGGGTGAACTGCAAAGAAGATGTGAAGGAGTGTTACCGGAAATGTGAGTTGTGTGCCTCTGGAAATGGCCCGGTTACAAAACGGAAAGCCCCAATGAGACAGTATAACGTGGGGAATAATTTTGAGAGAATGGCCATTGATATAGCTGGTCCGCTTCCTGAATCAGAGAAAGGAAATAAATACATCTTGGTTGCAATGGATTATTTTACCATATGGCCGGAGGCTTATGCTATACCTAACCAAAAAGCCGAGACGGTTGCAGATATACTAGTGAGGGAGTTGTTTTGTCGCTTTGGAGTTCCGTTGAAATTACACTCCGATCAAGGTCGGAACCTCGAATCAGCGTTGTTTCAGAACGTCTGCAAGCATCTTGGAATCAGGAAGACTAGAACCACGCCACTTCATCTTCAATCGGATGGAATGGTTGAAAGAATGAACAGGACGTTAGGAAAGTACCTAGCCAAAGTTGTCTCTGAACATCAACGAGACTGGGACCAATATTTACATTTGTTTCTACTGGCGTACCGATCTTCGGTACATGACAGCACAGGATACTCTCCCGCTTGCGTGATATTAGGACGTGAATTGCGGCTACCATGTAATCTTCAGTTTGGATTTAAA
The DNA here is from genome assembly GCA_036346225.1 of Platerodrilus igneus. Lineage (NCBI taxonomy): Eukaryota > Metazoa > Arthropoda > Insecta > Coleoptera > Lycidae > Platerodrilus > Platerodrilus igneus. The sequence goes on from JARFIW010001700.1 coordinate 2,566,366, forward strand.
CCTAGAGAAGAGATCGCAGATGAAGATTACGTTAGTAAGCTTCGTAAAAGATCAAATAACATTCACGAAACCGTCCGAAAAAATATCCAGGCAGCAAGCGATTGAATGAAATCACAATATGACACGAGAGCACAAGAAGGTGGTTATCAAACTGGAGATTTAGTGTGGTTGTATAATCCACAAAAAAGCGTGGGTTGTCGGCAACAGTACAAAGACAATGGGAAAGCCCGTACGAAGTGTTAACAAGAATTTATGATGTAGTGTACCGGATCAGAAGATCTCCCCGTGGTAAGCCGAAAGTGGTACTTTGAACGTTTAACATCCTACGCTGGCAACAACCAGGAAAGCTTGAATAATGAGAATGGTGTTCGACGAGTTATTAATCATGAGCCAAATGTAGATTTTAAGAGTTTTATGGCGACGTATGGTGGTTCCGCTAAGGCGAGATTTGGCGTTGTTGTTGAAAAACAGCAAGAACTGTTTAGAGCACCAGAAGAGTATTCCCTTGCACATTGCGTAGCTCACGACCTGCAAATGTCAAGAGGGATAGCTATTGTTTTCAAGAACAGAGTGCCAAGCTTTTTTCATTGGTCTGAAATAAAACACATGAAGTGGCTAATGAAAGTGTATGAAATTTGGTGGTAAAAGTATAAATTCGATATTATTTTCCTGACATTTCTTGATCTCTGATATAGAAACATTACTTGAGAGGTTGTAACCTAGAAGAATTTTTTTGTTTTGGAGCTTTGAAAAATATGGCAAGGCTATATGATTAAACCGCTCTTCGAAAGAAAACTGGTAGAACCGGCTACTCTTGCTGGTATTATGCATAGTACCCAGTGGACATTTTCGATCCAAGTTGGATATAAATGTTGTGTTTTATACACGACATAGGGCAGCATACCCAGATGCTGTAGCAGCAAGCATAACAAAAATACTAGTTTTAGAACTATTCATAATACAGTTGCAATGTTTTGCTGCCCCTTTGAAAATAATTGCAAGTTTTCTGGATTGTCGGAAAAGTTCGTTTAGTCATAGTTGACTACATTATCGGGAGGGACATTTTCAATTAATTTGACTAAATTTTTAATCACAGTTGATGTCATTTGTGCTGGTGCACGTTTCATTTGCGACGATCTAACGGTCATTTCATGATGTCACGTTAGAAAATTCTTTGATTACTCATAGCATGTAGCATTGGTGTGGAAACTTTTAACGGTCTTTCCAGACCGATCCAAGTAAGATTTCACAATAAGTCTTACATCTCTCACCGTAAGTGGAAAATTCTATTTTGATGCCGTCATAATTCCTTCTTTAATAATGATCCTTCAGCCTCAGATAAGATTGTTTGGCCGCCATATTTTTGTCACATTTAATTCCATTCAAGTTATAGATAGAATATTTTTCAGCCGCCTTCCTGAAACTCGGCTGCTTAAATTCTACACATTGTACTGCTCTGTGCAAATTTTCTTTCAAATAATATCTCCTTGGTGGCACTCCTAACTGTCTTTTATAATTTTGAACCATTTTTCGGAACTTTCCCCTACAAAATATATTTTTTTAACGTTACGCCACTGACATCAATATAATTGAATAATACGGGAGGAGTAAATTTACGATCTGTTACTAAGATTATAACGAAACTTTAGCTGAAAAATTATTATCCTATAACTATTCATACGTCAGGTTCAATACTTATAAAACGGAATAGGTTAAAACGTAAAAACTCTCTATTATATTTAGCTAGAAATGTGAATCACTTACCACTTGTACCAGCAAAAACTATACTAAAGCACTCTAAAACCGAATTGGCATGTTTGGTAACTCATGGTCAAAACCTTCATCGCACAACAGAAGTTCATTCGAAAATACTACTCTTTATTCGATGTCAGTCGCATAATCCAACTACGCCGCAGTTAACGAATAACTTTATAAAAAAAGTTACTAATCATATGTCTTACAAACTTGTAAGTTACTAAAAGTATATCCTTTTTACATTGTATGAAAGGTTTAGTTTATTTGCTTAACCTGTCTAAACACCTTATCTAATTGTCCAAGCACATATTGGCAACAAAATATATTTTAAGCTTTTTTATAGATTAGAAGCTTTTTGTCATTAGGAATTAAGATCCCTGATTTAACTGTAAATATTCTTAAATATACATTTAACGATAGGTGCGTTTCTTATTGGGTAGGTTTGTAGAGAATGATAATGTGTACTAGATTTGAATAGTGGGTTTATTAATTATTTTTGTAAAGTTATTGTTAATATGCATACCGTTTCTGCGATTATGTAATTTAAATTACCTTAGTGCGCATGAGTACGTCAATTTTCAGTTGACGTCTGCGCCTACATAACGTCGATAACACTATTTTGTATATATGGTACAGTTGTCAAAACTGTGTCGGTGAGTACATCGTGTTTATGTGTATGTGAAAATTGTAAACAATTTATTTTAAACTACCTCGAATTATTAGTGCTGTGCGGTACAAGTATACATAAATGTCGATAATGGTTTCATAAGTGAAGTGCAATTTCTGTGGTAATTGTCGACTTGCAACGGTACAAAGTAAGTGTAGTTTCTCACTTTTCCCTCATTTGACCTTTACTGTAGTCTCCTAAGAAGTAATTTTTTGTTAATTAACAATTATGTTTGAGTGTATTTGTTAAGGCATGTTAAAGGTTTAAAAACCTGGGGCGTGTTCTTTTTTATATCGGTGGGTGGCTTTCATTTTATAAGTATCTGATGAAATTTGATTTTTACCAGTTTATTTTGTGTATTACTAAACGTAAGGCATTTTGAGCAATAGTATGTAAATTTGGAAATTGTGAAAACATTACACAGTGAATTCTACAGGCTTGGCGGTTCGTAAACGCTGACTGTGCGTAAGCGTAATATGCAAATTATAGTAGGTATTAGGTCAACCTGTGCAATGAGTTGGTGTAAGATTCTCAAATCGGTATTTATTTTTCTAGCCATTGATTGTTTATTTCCAAAGTTAGTAATTTTTCCATAGTTACTATAAAAGACGCAGATTAGTCACGAATAAGGCGTAAGCTTTTTATCGCTCACATTCCTTCGCAAATCAAACAAAACGCATTGTAGTATTCACAATACTTGTAAATCTATCAATACCTGACGCATTAAATTAAAGTTTGCAATGGAATTTTATAGATGTTTTATTAAGTAAATAATCTGTTCGTTTTATCCCGGTTCTCCACTTGCCAAAATAGTGATCTCAAAGCAGGTCTAGCCTTTGGTATTTGGTATTTTTATTGTGTGCAATAGTTCTTTAGAAATCTAGGTCAACTTCCTACTAAACAAAAATAATTTTGCTGCGCTTGATTTCAAGCTCAGAAATTTTTACTGCACTGCAATTATTAATGTTATGAAATTCTTTGCAAATTTTAGGTCTTTTTGTTAGTGTACTGCGTGATGTAACAGTAAATTAATACAGCCCAACGGGCAGGATGGTTCGGGAGGAAAGGAAAGAATTTTAACAGGTGATTGTAGACCTAAAAACAAGGCAAAAAGTTCATATAAACATGATTGGAAATGCTTCGTTAGTGAGATAAGGCAAGCGAATGATTTCGCCCAGATTCTCACTCTGGGGATAAAATGAAACCGGACCGAAACAATTAGAACGGTAATTAAGACAAACATTTGATCGTTTCATATGAATTTTGTCCTGAAAAATTGAATAAACTAGATCCCAGAATTGTAAGTCCTCGAGTTTATAAAATAACTTGCTTAAATCACAAAAATTTACTTTCAAAAAACATGTTTTTTACGTGTGAGGCGCTATAATTTCATTAAATGACTAACAAATGCATAAAATCTTAGAACAAAAATTGTAGAGAATTTAATTATGAGAAAATGTATGTAAATAAAGTCAATAGCAAACAAATTCTAAATTAATCAATTCGAATTTAATTGTAACTTGTATTACCTTCCAAAAAAAGTAACAATACTGTATTATCGTAACAAATGTTTTAAAAAAATTTAATCTGATACAATTTAAACCATGATAATGTTCTAAATAAAAAATAACTAATTTCTCTAAATTTTCTACAATATTTGTTCTTGGATTTTATGCATATATATATATGCATATATATATATATATATATATATATATATATATATATATATATATATATATTGATATGATAACGCCGCACGCCGATGTAATAAACGTCCAGTTTCCTGCTGTCCGCCACCGCCCTGTATTTTTCTAATATTCTAATTTTAATTATGCCACGGCTAGCTCAGTTCAATTCATACAGAATGCACAACGTTACGATGATCAAATAATTTACCCCTTTTTCCTTAAATTGTACATGCTTAGAATGATAAAACGAAGTCGATCAATATTTGTATAATGAAAAGAAATATCTACACTTCACAGTTTGTAATCTGACAAATAAACCCTTAAATCAATTAATAATATTTAGATTATTATCCCAAAAATTGTATTTCCCTTTCTTTAATTTAAAGTCATCAAAAACGACGCTTTTACTGAAAAATCTAGAACGTTCGAGACCTTTCCCCCTTTTTACGTAAATTTCTACGTATTACAAAATATTTTGTCGACTCCTTACACAATAGAAAAATATAGTCAGTGTTTAAATTAAATTCTGAAATGATTCCTTATACTAGTTAGCCCTGACCTGTGGTTTTCCTGGTGTGTCCTTTTCCCCATTGGTCTGCTGCTACGTGTTGTAGATCAACACCGCTTTATTATCTTCAATCGCGGTGCTTCGTTAAAACAATGCTCTACTTTGTGCTCCTTCACGTGAGTTTGAACCAATAATTTTATTCAGTCTACATTATAAACATTTAACCTTAAATTAATTAACAAATTTTTACTCACGTTTTCAGCAAACGGCGAAAGCGTTTTCATATATCTTCACTATAATTTGTTCTCAAATATTATATAACACCACTTTTTACAAATTTTAATAATTTAATTTGAAATTTTTTTCGACGTGTAAATTTTCGAGTAACAGTGATGCAGCTTCGACGTGGTTCAAATTGAGACTGCTGTTCTTATCAAACTCTGAGCGTTATAAAGCTTATGCTATTTAAATTTCATTGGTTTATTTGAACTGTCATTCAAAGTCTTGTAGCCAACCATAAGTTGTTTTGGATATTCCTAGGAGTTTTACAAGTTTAATTCTGATGAAATTATTCCGTGATTACGTATTCTGCTCATATTTCTATTATTTCACGATCTTTGACCGATTGTTTTGTTATTATTACTGGAAATTTTAATTTACCTTGGTCTTTAATTTAGCTTATGGCTCTTGTTTGTGTAGATAGAGCTCTTGGGAAACTGAACTAATAAACTGATGTAACATGAATGATGTAAATCAACATGTTTCTGTTTATGTCTTGTATTTAAAACTTATTTTGAAATGTGCGGTTCTTATCAAAGCGCTTTACTATATTCTTTCTTTATCGCATGCTTAATTGCGTGATGACTTACTAGGTTTTATCTTATTCCATGCGTATCTATTTGTTTATAAATTTATGAACGCTTCTTGAAGTAGTTTGCGGTCCATATGCAGGGTGTTAAATGTTTGCTCTTTGCAGAATATGCGAATTATTTATTTTTCATGCTAAATAAATGCAGTTTTCTAATTCCTATTGCTATTTACATTTACTATGCGACCCATACGCCTCAATACACTAAATAACCCTTATCATAGAATTATATATATATATACGTATATATATATATATATATAATATAAGTACATACATATACATATACATATATATAATATACATATATACATACAATATACATACATACAACAATAACAATATATCATACATAACATAAATAAACATACAATACACAGAACACAGACAATAACAACAGACAGACAGACAGACAACAGACAGACAGACAGATAGACAGACAGAAGACAGAAGACAGAAGACAGATAGACAGACAGACAGACAGATAGAAGACAGACAGACAGACAGACAGACAGACAGACAGACAGACAGACAGACAGACAGACAGACAGAAGACAGACAGACAGACAGACAGACAGACAGACAGACAGATAGACAGACAGACAGACAGACAGACAGACAGACAGACAGATAGACAGACAGACAG